>SJYQ01001100.1:7205-23614 GCA_006410935.1 Redunca redunca | reverse complement strand
GCTTTCTTATCCATTCATCTGCTGATGGACATCTAGGTTGTTTCCATGTTCTGGCTATTATAAACAGTGCTGCAATGAACATTGGGGTACATGTGTCTCTTTCTATTCTGGTTTCCTCGGTGTGTATGCCCAGCAGTGGGATTGCTGGGTCATAAGGCAGTTCTATTTGCAATTTTTTAAGGAATCTCCACACTGTTCTCCATAGTGGCTGTACTAGTTTGCATTCCCACCAACAATGTAAAAGGGTTCCCTTTTCTCCACACCCTCTCCAGCATTTATTGCTTGCAGACTTTTTTTTTAGGAACTCCATCCAGGTTGTTTGCACAGAAAATATTTGAAGAGATTATAGTTGAAAACTTCCCCAACATGGAAAAAGAAAGAGTCAATCAAGTCCAAGAGGCACAGAGTCCCATACAGGATAAACTCAAGGAGAAATATGCCCAGACACATACTAACCAAACTAACAAAGATTAAACACAAAGAAAGAATATTAAAAGCAGTGAGGGAGAAGCAACAAGTAACATACAAGGGAAAACCAATATGATTAACAGCTAATCTTTCAGCAGAAAGCCTCCAGGCCAGAAAGGAAAAGTAGGATATATTTAAAGTACTGAAAGGGAAAAATCAACAACCAAGATTACTGTACCATCAAGGATTTCATTCAAAATTGATGGAGAAATAAAAAGCTTTTCAGATAAGCAAAAGTTAAGAGATCCAGTGCCACCAAATTAGCTTTACAACAAATGTTAAAGGGACTTATATAGTCAAGAAATACAAGAGAAGGATAAAGATCTACAAAATCAACCCCAAACAATTAAGAAAATGACCATAGGAACATATATATCAATAATTACTTTAAATGTAAATGCATTAAATGCTCCAACCAAAAGACACAGGCTGGCTGAATGGATACTGACCCAGGGATCTAACCCAGGTCTCCGCATTGGAGACAGACACTTTAACCTCTGAGCCACCAGGGAATCCTTGGATACACAAACAAGACTCATCTATATGCTGTCTATGAGAAACTCACTTCAGACCTAAAGACACATATAGACTGAAAGTGAGAGAATGCAAAAATATATTCCACGCAAATGGGAAGCAAAAGAAATGATTAGCAATCCTTATATCAGACAAAATAGACCTTAACATAAAGCAGATGACAAGAGATAAGGAAGGATACTACATAATGATCAAGTGAGCAGTCCAAGAGGAAGACATAACAATTGTAAATATCTGTGCACCCAACATAGGAGCATCTCAATACATAAGACAAACACTAACAGACATAAAAGGAGAAATTGAGAGTAACATAATAACAGTAGGAGACTTTAACACCCCACTCGCACCAATGGACAGATCATCAAAGCAGAAAATTAATAAGGAAACACAAGTTTTAAATGATACATCAGATGAGATGGATGTCATTGATTTCTTTAGGACATTCAATGTGATCTGTGTCAAATTACCAGTGGCATTTTTCATGAAACTAGATCAAAAAATTTCATAATACTTATGGAAACACAAAAGAACCCAAATAGCCAAAGCAGAATGGAGCAGGAGGAATCAACCTTCTTGACTCCAGATTATCCTACAAAAGTACAGTTATCAAGACATGGTTCTGGCACAAAAACAGAAATATAGACCAACTGAACAAGATAGAAAGCTCAGAAATAGACCCATGCACATATAGGTTCCTTATTTTTGACAAAGGAGGTAAGAATATACAATGGGTGCAAAGACAGTCTCTTCAATAAATGGTGCTGGGAAAACTGGACAGTTACATATAAAAGAATAAAATTAAAACACTTCCTAACACTATACACAAAGATAAACTCAAAATGGATTAAAGACCTAAATGTAAGACCAAAAACTATAAAACTCTTAGAGGAAAACAAACAGAACAATCAATGACATAAATCAAAGCAAATTCCTCTATGACCCACCTCCTAGAGTCATGGAAATAAAAACAAAAGTAATCAACTGGGACCTGATTAAACTTAAAAGCTTTTGCACAGAAAAGGAAACTATAAGCAAGGTGAAAAGACAATCCTCAGAATGGGAGAAAATAATAGCAAATGAAATAACTGACAAAGGATTAATTTCCAAAATACACAAGCAGCTCATACAACTCAATGTCAGAAAAACAAACAACACAATCAAACATTGGGAAAAAGACCTAAACAGACATTTCTCCAAAGAAGACACACGGATGTCTAACAAATACATGAAAAGATGTTCAACATCGCTCACTATTAGAGAAATGCAAATCAAAACCTACAATGGGATATCACATCACACTAGTCAGAATAGCTATCATCAAAATTTCGACAGACAATAAATGCTGGAGAGGGGGGGGAGAAAAGGGAATGCTCTTACACTGTTGGTGGGAATGTAAATTGATACAGTCACTATGGAAAATGGTATGGAGATTCCTTAAAAAGCTAGGAATAAAACCACCATATGACCCAGCAATCCCACTTCAATTCATATACCCTGAGGGAACCAAAATTGAAAAAGACACATGTATCCCATTGTTCACTGTAGCAGAATTTACAATAGCTCGAACATGGAAGCAACTTAGATGTCCATTTATAGACGAATGGATAAAAAAGTCATGGTACATACACACAATGGAATATTACTCATCCATAAAACGAACACATTTAACTCAGTTCTAATGAAGTGGATGAACCTAGAACCTATTATACAGAGTGAAGTAAATCAGAAAGAGAAAGTTAAATATTGTATTCTAATGCATATATATGGACTCTAGAGAAATGGTAATGAATAATTTATTTGCAGGGCAACAATGGAGAAACAGACATAGAGAATAGACTTATGGACATGGGGAGAGGGTAGGAGAGGGTGAATTGTATGGAAAGAATAACATGAAAACTTACATTGCCAGATGTAATAGATAGCCAATGAGAATTTACTGTATGGTTCAGGAAACTCAGAGGCTCTGTATCAACCTAGAGGAGTAGGATCCGGAGGGAGACGGGAGTAAGGTTCAAGAGGGAGGGGATATATGTATAGTTATGGCTGGAGGGAGGGGATATATGTATAGTTATGGCTGATTCATGTTGAAGTTTGACAGAAAATGACAAAATTATGTAAAGCAATTATCCTTCAATTAAAAATAACTTTAAAAATGAATTTCCAATTATATGCCACTCTGGTTAAGAAATAGAATATTTCCATTAGCTTGCAAGCTCTTCTCAGTCCCTCTTAAGTCACATTCATTCTATTCTTTGCTTCACCCCTTCTCAGTGATAAAACATTTCAGTTCAGCCGTGCAATCATGTCAGACTCTTTGCCACTCCATGGACTGCAGCATACCAGGCTTCCCTGTCCTTTACCAACTCCCGGAGCTTGCTCAAATTCATGTCCATCAAGTTGGTGATGCCATCCAACCATTTAATCATCTGTTGTCCCTCTTTCCTCCTGCCTTCAATCTTTCCCAGCATCAGGGTCCTTTCCAAAGAGTCAGTTCTTTGCATAAGGAGGCCAAAGTATTGGGGTTTCAGCTTCAGCATCAGTCCTTTCAATGCATATTCAGAACTAATTTCCTTTAGGTTTGACTGGTTTGATCTCCTTGCTGTCCAAGGAATTCTCAAGGGTCTTCTCCAATGCCACAGTTCAAAAGCATCAATTCTTCGGCACTTTCTTTATAGTCTAATACTATAAAGACTATAGTCCAATAGTCTACACTCCTTTATAGACTATAAAGCTTTCTTTATAGTCCAACTGTCACATCCATACATGACTACTCAGAAAACGATAGCTTTGATTTGAAGGACCTTTGTTGGCAAAATAATGTCTCTGCTTTTTAATATGCTTTTTCAGTTGGTCATACGTTTTCTACCAAGGAGCAAGCATCTTTTAATTTCCATGGAAACAGTGAGAGACTTTATTTTTGGGTTTCAAAATCACTGCAGTTGGTGACTGCAGCCATGAAATTAAGTGATAAAACAATTATTAATTATTTGTTAAGCACTCTCTTGCTCTATGTTTAGTTTAGACAAGTAGGTATTTAGACTAAAGTAATATGGGGTTACAGAGTTGGACATGAGTGAGTGACTATAGGCACAACACAATATATATTTTAGATTTTCTTGTTTTAATACTTTTCAAATATGGAACTGCATGAGCTCTTTGAATGTGAAGGAGAAATGGAGATAGGTCAAGAAAAAGGAAAAACAAGGAGTGTGCTAAATGTGGTAGGATAAAGTAGGGTGAACCTAAAGGAATACAGTCATTTAGAAAGGAAAGGAAATATAATAATCTGAAAACATCAATGGAGAGTTGTCAAGACAATCCAGGGCCTGTAACCATCACCTTCTTATAATATGTCTTGCATCTCATCCCTCTTTTCCTCCTAGTCATTTAGTCAAGACTGTCTTTCTGAACTTGAATTTAACTTCATTCTGTCTTCCATGTTTCCTGTTTCTGACTATTGACCCTAGATTCCATTCTTGCTTTCTTTCTCTTTGTGCACATTAGTTTGGATGTTCCATTGTGTTTTTTTGTGCTTACCTGAAGCATGGGCAGCAATCACACTTTCTCAGCGCTCAAGATTTGTATGTTAGTCTTACTTTTTACCAAACTATCCAAAACCTTCAGTTTGTGCTAGAATCCCAAACATTTCCAACCACCCTGTAAAAAAGGGTGAACTGCACTATGCAAACATTCATCTTCAATTTTCTCAAACTGAATTAGATAGAGAAGGGTTATACTTTTGACTGACATATTTATCTTTGTTTCAGTATTGCAAACTAATGACCTCGCACTACCATTACCAACCTCTACCACTAGTGTTTGGCTCATGGTTGGTTCTCAATAAATTCTTACTACATGAATGAAAGAACAAATGATTGAATGCCAGTTGCAAAATGTTACAATTCAGACAGATGTAGGATAACTGTTCCAAGAGTTAAAGTTGCATTCTTAGATTCACATCATAATCCTTTCCTTTATGGTTCTGTGACCTTGGACAAATTACTTATTGTTCTTGAATCTGCTGCTGCTAAGACGCTTCAGTCGTGTCCGACTCTGTGTGACCCCATAGACGGCAGCCCACCAGGCTCCCCCATGCCTGGGATTCTCCAGGTAAGAACACTGGAGTGGGTTGCCATTTCCTTCTCCAATCTACTTATCTGTAAAATGAGAGATAATAACAAACTTATCTCATTGAATTTCTATTAAAATNGGATGCCATGATCTTCGTTTTCTGAATGTTGAGCTTTAAGCCAACTATTTCGCTCTCCTCTTTCACTTTCATCAAGAGGCTTTTGAGTTCCTCTTCACTTTCTGCCATAAGGGTGGTGCCATGTGCATATCTGAGGTTATTGATATTTCTCCTGGCAATCTTGATTCCAGCTTATGTTTCTTCCAGTCCAGCGTTTCTCATGATGTACTCTGCATAGAAGTTAAATAAGCAGGGTGACAATATACAGCTTTGACGTACTCCTTTTCCTATTTGGAACCAGTCTGTTGTTCCATGTCCAGTTCTAACTGTTGCTTCCTGACCTGCATACAGATTTCTCAAGAGGCAGGTTAGGTGGTCTGGTATTTCCATCTCTTTCAGAATTTTCCACAGTTTATTGTGATCCACATTAAAAAAAAAAAAAAAAAAGTGTGAAACTTTTTAGAAAAGAAGTAACAAATATAGTAATTCCATTCAATAAAGATCAACTGTAAATCTTTTACAAAATAGTGATGATTGGCAAGTTGCCCTGATAGATTTCAGGGGTCAAATTTTGTTTCATTTGCCCTCAAGCCCCCTATTGCATTTTTTGAAAAAATTTTCTATTTTCAGCCTTTGAAAGGGGCTACGACTCGGCCTCTGGTTAAGTGAAAAGATCTCCTTACAAGAGAGTGGGTCTGTGTACTCAGCCGTTACCTGGTAGCTGCTTCTATCTGTATCATACCCGTAACACCTGGGCAGGAGGGGAGGAGGGCCGGAGAGGAGAATCTTGGCATATTGGCTGAGTGAATGAAAGAGTGGTGAGTAATACAGAGCACTGGGTTGAGGACATGTGGACACAGAGGAGAGGAACAGAAGAGCCCCTCAAGAGCTTTCAGGGGTTCCCATGGGCTGGCCCAGGAGCAAACCTTGGCAGAGCAAGAGTAGAGTGGACTCCGACCCTCCCATACAACTTGGGCAAACCTCTATCTGCTCCAAGATTTACCAGCAGGCCCCAGCCTCCCTGGTACAAGCTGTGCTCTCTTTGTCCCCAAGGATGAGTACTTGGCCGACCTGTACCACTTTGCCACTAAGGAGGACACCTATGCCAACTACTTCATCCACGTGAGTCCAAGACCAGGCTCCAGCCACCCGGAGCTCGGGGGCCACTGAGATCCCCTGCAAGGTGGTGGGAGGGAAGGGTCTGCGTTTGTGGCCCCTGGAGGAGACTCAGCTTCCCTCACTCCCAGCCCCCCCGGGGGGGTGCCCCTTTGTCCCCACAGCTCATGGAGATTCAGGCTGATTATCATCGCAAGTCTCTGAGCTCGCTGGACACGGCCCTGGCTGAGCTGAGGGAGAACCACAGCCAAACAGGTGGGGACCTGACCCCCACCCCTGTCCCCCACCCTGCTCAGGGCCTGTTAAGAAGCTTGCACTCCATCCCGAAAGGCACTGGGGAGCCCAGAATGAGTTCTGTCCAGGGGAGGGCTCAATGAGATTTGTGATGGAGAGATTGCTCTGGCGGCTGCAGGCAGGATAGAATTAAGGGGCAGGATGGAGACCTGTTAGGAGGCAGAAGGGAAGTGACAGAGGCCCGGGCTGGGGTGGAGGCAGTGGAGGTGGGTGGTTTGGAGAGATGTGTGGGATGTGTCCTGTGGGTGGTCAGGAGGGAGGTGGAAGCCCCCTGACCTGGCTGCTCAGAGGTGGGAGGACCCTGGGCCGCTGATCTGTCTCGTCCCTGCAGACCCCTCCCCTTCGATGATGGCCGCCCCCTTCTCCAGGGTGTATGGGGTGCCTCTGGGAATCCACCTGCGAGAGCTGGGCCGGGACATCGCCCTGCCCATCGAGGCCTGCGTCATGATGCTGCTCTCTGAGGGCATGAGGGAAGAGGTGGGGCTCGCTGGGGCAGGTGGGGAAGGAGCACGGCCCCTCATCCGGTCCCGCCCCTCCCACCCATGCCTGTGCTGCGGTGTAATCCCACCATTAGCGCCCAGGTGCCAAGAGAAGGCATGGCCTCCTGCAGTTGAACTGATGCCACCTCCCCCTTAGTGATGCTCACATGGACCAGGCCCTGTGCTATCCACCCTTTGCACTCCTTGCTCCGTTGCATTACCCCAGTAAACCTTGCAGGGAGCCCTCCGTTTCTGCAAGCCTTACCTCTTACAAAATTGGCTCCATTTTGCAAGAGGTAGACAGAGGCCAGTGGGTAGGCGTGCCCAGTGGCAGGTGAGAAGTTTGGTGGAGAAGCCGGGGAAGCCACGTGAGTCACGGCCCCATGCTGCCCTCATCCATCCTGTGCACCTGGGTCCTGCTAGCACATCGGCTGCTTTCCTGAGGACAGGGCTTTAGGAGGTGGATCATGCTTCAAAGACAGACCTAGGCTTCAGGACAGTCCTGCGGGGCTTCTTGTCTCTCCTCCACTCCTGTCCAGACTCCAGTCTTCTCCTGACTTTTCCCAGCTCCTCCCAGGCTTCTCATTTTGCTCAGAATCCTAGACCTTGAGAGTCGAGAGGAGCCACGGACACGGTAGTGTTCGCTCTTCCCACCAGCCCATGGGGCCCCCGAGGCCCCCTTCCCCTGGGCCGTGAGTGGGCCAGGGCCTCCTAGGCAGGGGGTCCTGCCCCCACCTTGACCCCTCCGTGACCCCCAATCGCCCCCTCTCGCCCCTCAGGGCCTCTTCCGTCTGGCCGCCGGAGCGTCGGTGCTGAAGCGCCTCAAGCAGACCATGGCCTCAGACCCCCGCAGCCTGCAGGAGTTCTGCTCTGACCCCCACGCTGTGGCAGGTACCTGCACCGAGGAGCCCGGGGTGGAGGGCCTTCCCCCAGGGTCCTCCCCTGAAGCTGCCTGACGCGGACCCACAATAGCTTAGCTTAAGGCCTGATACTCTGCCAAGAAGACACCTGAGGAGGCATAGGGGTCCTTGACGTGGGGTCCATCGTCAGCCCCCTGAAACATGTGTATGTTTTTCTGGGGACAAGATCACTAGTCATCATTTTCTCGAGAGCTTGTGACCCAAAGAAACGATTCAGTTCAGTTCAGTTCAGTCGCTCAGTCATGTTTGATTCCTAGGACCCCATAGGCTGCAGCATGCCAGGCCTCCCTGGTGCTGCTAAGTCTCTTCTGTCGTGTCTGACTCTGTGCGACCCCACAGACAGCAGCCCACCAGGCTCTCCTGTCCCTGGGATTCTCCAGGCAAGAACACTGGAGTGGGTTGCCATTTCCTTCTCCAATGCATGAAAGTGAAAATTGAAAGTGAAGTCTCTCAGTGGTGTCCAACTCTTCATGACCCCATGGACTGCAGCCTTCCAGGCTTCCCTGTCCATTGCCAACTCCTGGAGTTTACTCAAATTCATGTCCATTGAGTTGGTGATGCCATCCAGCCATCTCATCCTCTGTTGTCCCTTTCTCCTCCTGCCTTCAATCTTTCCCAGCATCAGGGTCTTTTCAAATGAGTCAGTTCTCCGCATCAGGTGGTCAAAGTATTGGAGTTTCAGCTTCAGCGTCAGGGTTAGACCTAGACATGTTAGTATGAATGAGAGCTATGGGTTGCTAACATGGAGAGAGCCAGGCACTGGGGGTAAAGGTGGGGGCTTTGGGGGCTGAGTCTAAGTCCTTGCCACCACTCTAGGTGCCCTTAAGTCCTACCTGCGGGAGCTGCCGGAGCCCCTGATGACCTTTGACCTCTATGACGATTGGATGAGGGCAGCCAGGTGAGGATAAGGGGCATGTGCTGGGGAGGACTAGGCTGCAGATAGGCCGTCCAAGACAGCTCACCCAGTCTTTCCTCCTCCCCAGCCTGAAGGAGCCAGGAGCCCGACTGNAAAGTAATGTCTCTGCTTTTGAATATGCTATCTAGGTTGGTCATAACTTTCCTTCCAAGGAGTAAGTGTCTTTTAATTTCATGGCTGCAGTCACCATCTCCAGTGATTTTGGAGCACCTCAAAATAAAGTCTAACACTGTTTCCACTGTTTCCCTATCTATTTCCCATGAAGTGATGGGACCAGATGCCATGCTCTTTGTTTTTTGAATGTTGAGCTTTAAGCCAACTTGTTCACTCTCCTCTTTCACTTTCATCAAGAGGCTTTTTAGCTCCTCTTCACTTTCTGCCATAAGGGTGGTGTCATCTGCATATCTGTGGTTATTGATATTTCTCCCAGCAATTTTGATTCCAGCTTGTGCTTCTTCCAGCCCAGTGTTTCTCATGATGTACTCTGCATATAAGTTAAATAAGCAGGGTGACAATATACAACCTTGACGTACTCCTTTTCCTATTTGGAACCAGTCTGTTGGTCCATGTCCAGTTCTAATTGTTGCTTCTTGACCTGCATGTTGGTTTCTCAAGAGGCAGGTCAGGTGGTCTGGTATTCCCATCTCTTTCAGAATTTTCCACAGTTTATTGTGATCCACACAGTCAAAGGCTTTGGCATAGTCAATAAAGCAAAAAGTTACTTATGCTAAATTACTAATACAGCTGGTATGTAACAGAGCAATGGTTTAAAATTATGTTTTAAGTGTGAGTCTTGAATATTTTTTTCATGTTGCGCAACATGTACAAAGAAAATAAAATTTTTCATTTTTCTTCCCCCCTCCCTTTCATTTTTGTGTTTTGTAAGATCCCTTTTGAAATGGTAGGCCTCAGTTGTAGTAGTAGTATCCTAGATATTTGAGCTTCGGAAAGCTTTCCAAAACGGTTTTAACATTAGAAAAGGACACTTTTGGAGACTAGGTAAGGTTAGTGATAGCTGGAGGCATCAATGTCTGATAATCTCAAAGGTATAAGGCACAATGGGTCAAAGTCAAAGGACTGAATTGCTTGCTGATATCCATCTTAAAGTCTGTTTTTACTACCTGGGTTGTATAAAAACAGACTTAAAGCTGTGATTGGCACATTTGTCATAGTTTTCCAACGCTCTAAGGAAATAGGTAGCATAGTCAAGAACTAGAGCTGGGGCAAAGACTTCTATTCACAGCTCACATTCCATCCATCTAGGTTTGGTAGAAAGAGCCAGGATAAATTTTCAAACAAAAATTCAGTGGCTGTAGATGACATATTGAGAATTTCAAAGCACACACAGGAGACGAAAGCCCCACATGCTATGTCCATCAATCTCCACATTTTAGGTGTCTTAGGACAAAGCCATTCCTACTAAAGGATGATGTTAAATCTCTAAAAAAACTCTGAATACATGCTAAAATTTTACCCCTGGTCAGAATGAGCAGAATCCTTTCTGACAAAGCATATCTGTAAATGTGAGATTTTGTGCTCTTTTTCGGACTGAAATATCAATTGAGGATTTCAAACAAAAATTATTTATTTGTTTGTGTTTTTCAATGAGAAAAAGAAAATATTCCAATCTACTATAAAAATGAATAACAAGATAAAAATAGATCTTAATCAATTCATTGTAGCAAACTATATTATTCATGAATAACAAATGTTGGAGTTTGCCTAGACAGAAAATAAGAATTGGATTGCATGCTTATTTTTTATTCTTATCTTTTAGTATCAATACAGAATCAGGGAGGGAGAAAGAAATGAACATTGAAAGGTAAGATTCTTCTTATTTAACCCTGAGCAATCCAAGTTAATCGTAAACTTTCCTTTTGATGATATCCCACATCCAAAATCTATGAGAACATCACTTCCTAAGGCCAATCCTTCTCAAAACAGAGCCTCAGAGCAGAGGCCCATGGCAAAGGAAGTCAGAGTTGGGAAATTCTCAGATTTCTTGTTCTGCCCAGAATTAAACAATGATCAATCTTGCCCACAGGTTGATGATGTGAGATGTATTGGAAGGATACATTTGTTGGCTTTAGAGGCAGTACTTGTAAGTACAGATATGTACAAGTTGTTAACTCTCCTAGGTTTCAGACTCCTCCTTTGACAGATCACCTGGCTTGAAAAATCCATAGGTTGTTTGTAATTATTAACTAGGATAATTACTGGGGTCCAGCCCCGGTTGGATCCAGAGTATCCTCGGGGGGACGGCATCAACATCCTAGACAAATGATTTATTTAGAGATATAGAAAGAGATAAAGAAGTAATATAGCAGTTAGGAAAATATGGGAGAGAAAGAGGCTTATATTCCTTGGTTTACACAGAACGTCAATAAAGTCTCAAGACAAGAGACTTGCACCATTTACATAGGCCACAGACACCCTCCCGGTCTCCCGAGGGAGTGAAGACTCGGGGCGCCTTCCCATTCAGGTCTTAGAAGCCCAGGCAAATAAGTAAACACGGTGGACCTCTGTGCTTCAGATGGGAATTAGCCTGAAAAGGAGAGTAAGAAAGAGAGAGAGAGAGTGAAAGAAAGAACAAAATGGGGGAACCAGGCTTTCGTGGAACTGGTCCTGGTCCTGGTCCATCTCTTTATTTTTCAGGAAGCTTTTATATTTTAAGTTGTACATAGAGATAAATTCAAGAAGCAGAGTCACACAGGGTCAGCTGCTCTGACCCTTATCTAAAAACAGAGTGTTCTTTGCATATCTTTGTTCTTACAAGGGTCTTACATTTGTTTACAATATCTTCTGGTCTGGAGACCAATTAACATTTTATGGCCCCATCTTTCTTGATAAAGTTTAGTCAATCAGAAAACTTATTTTCCCTTAAGATCTACTTAGTCTTAAGATAGTGATAAAGTTACATTCTTACATAGCAAGGATACAACAATTTATAGCAAAGAAAGAGGATTATAGTGATTTTTAATAAAGAGAAAATTCTTTAACTCAAAAGTCCAATATTGCTAACATCAAAACTATTATGCTTCTTTTTCTACATTCCAATTACATTGATTAATACACTCCCAGGTGCCTGAGGATATGGAGGCCTGGCGGCAATCATTAACTCAGCAATGAAACCCTTCACCAACATGATTTTTATCTTTAGAAAAGCCCTATGCTAACTAAGACTTTCAAAATACTCCAAACTCTCTGTGCTGTTTATGGTTGAGAGGTTGTAAACAATCATGTGGGTAGTAGCAAGAGTGTAGATAATCCTGTCACACAAGCTAGTCTGCCAGCAGAGAGGTTTGACCTGAGACACTCCTTTTATATGCAGGAGACTATTAACCGGAGCTCTAAGTTAATTTTCCAGAGAAAGGTGGTCGGGGATAGCCCCTGTTAATGTCAGAAGAGTGTAATATAACAGACAGATTTTGGTTTCAGGGGTAGATGCTCGAGCAGATCTAAGGGACCCCTTGAGTCTTGATCTGCCTTGCCTGCATGACCTTGTCATGGGTGGGGTTGGGGAGTCCCTCGAGTCCTGACCCACCTTTGCCCGTCAGGGCTCTTCCTCATGACCTTTGCCATGGCTGGGATCTCCCGTGCTGGCTCCCAGCAGATAATGTGATTTAAATCAATAAAACAGGATATATCATTGAACATAAATGAACATTGCAATTGTTGCCATAGATCATTTGACTTTGTATCCTAATCCCTGGAGCTCTCAAAGTTATTTGTTATTGTAAGATGCTGTTTCCAATCAGCCATCCTTCTCAGTATTCTGTCGATAGTTATCACTTTGCTTCTCCTTTTACTTCATGTAATCCTCATACTTTCATACCTTAGAGAATTTATCTGAGTATAACTGAGGCGACACAGGATCTGAGTTATCTCAACAATAGTTGATTAATCTCTTTTTATCTTTCCTGCATTCCTCTCCTTAATGTAGCTCATGAAATTCTGAGTTTCCAGTGTAGCTTAGTATCAACAATGGAGTGAGAATTGAGAAGAAATAGGATGTGAGATAAAATCTTTGATAATGTCTAAATGGAGAATTGTGAAGTCAGGGATGTGGGGACGATGACCCCACTAGACCTGCTTAGCTGTTATGTCACTATTCTGCTTCTGGCTACAGCTTGTACCTTTTGTCTTCTTAGCCACCTGGGCAAGCTTTTTGTTGATGGCAACTTTCCACAGCAGTTACAGCAAGATTTCTGCGTTTAAGGATCTGAGAGCTTGACCATGGAATATAAACATCTGCTCTTTTATTTGGACAGCCTGTGGAAGATGCTGCTCCTTCTTTGCCCCTTTTGGCTTTACAACTTCTCCAAGTCAACATTACATCTTACCTCTTTATTTATGAACTACACTCTTGGACAAAATTTCCTCAATTTCCACTTTATCACCGACACAACTGGGCACCTCTCTACCACCACAAATCATTTACCACTAAATTGTTCATTTACTTTATTTATTTTTTTTTATATTCCACATATGAGTGAAATCAGATAGTATTTGTCTTTCTTTGACCTATTTCATTTAAGCATTATACCTTTAAGGTCCTTTCACATCACAAATGGCAAGATGTTATCTTTTATGACTGAACAGTATTCTATTACATACATATACCACACCTTCTTTATTTATTCACCCATGGGTGGACACTTATGTTGTTTCCATATCTTCAGTTCAGTTCAGTTCAGTTCAGTCACTTAGTCATGTCAGACTCTTTGTGACCCCATGAATGGCAGCATGCCAGGTCTCCCTGTCCATCACAAAATCCCGGAGTTCACCCAAACACATGTCCATTGAGTCGATGATGCCATCTAACCATCTCATCCTCTGTCATCCCCTTCTCCTCTTGCCCTCATTCTTTCCAGCATCAGGGTCTTTTCAAGTGAGCCACCTCTTCACATCAGGTGGCCAAAGTATTGGAGTTTCAGCTTCAACATCAGTCCTTCCAATGAACACCCAGGACTGATTTCCTTTATTTATTTATTTTTTTTAAAATTTTTATTTTTACTTTATTTTACTTTACACTACTGTATTGGTTTTGCCATACATTGACATGAATCTGCCACGGGTGTACATGAATTCCGAATCCTGAACCCCCCTCCCACCTCCCACCCCATATCATCTTTCTGGATCATCCCCATGCACCAGCCCCAAGCATCCTGTATTCTGTATCGAACATCGACTGGTGATTCGTTTCTTACATGATACATGATTTCCTTTAGGATGGACTGCTTGGATGGCCTTGCAGTTGGATCTCCAAGGGACTCTTAAGAGTCTTCTCCAACACCACAGTCCAAAAGCATCAATTCTTCAGCATTCAGCTTTTTTTATAGTCCAACTTTCACATCCATACATGACCACTGGAAAAACCATAGCCTTGGCCAGATGGACCTTTGTTGGCAAAGTAACGTCTCTGCTTTTCAATATGCTGTCTAGGTTGGTCATAACTTTCCTTCCAAGGAGTAAACGTCTTTTAATTTCATGGCTGCAATCACCATCTGTGGTGATTTTGGAGCCCCCAAAATAAAGTCAGCCACTGTTTCCACTGTTTCCCCATCTATTTCACATGAAGTGATGGGACTGGGTGCCATGATCTTGGTTTGCTGAATGTTGAGCTTTAGGCCAACTTTTTCACTCTCCTCTTTTACTTTCATCAAGAGGCTTTTTAGTTCCTTTTCACTTTCTGCCATAAGGGTGTTGTCATCTGCATATCTGAGGTTATTGATATTTCTCCTGGCAATCTTGATTCCAGCTTGTGCTTCTTCCAACCCAGCGTTTCTCATGATGTACTCTGGATATAAGTTAAATAAGCAGGGTGACAGTATTCAGCCTTGATGTACTCCTTTTCCTATTTGGAAATGGTCTGTTGTTCCATGTCCAGTTCTAACTGTTGCTTCCTGACCTACATCTAGGTTTCTCAAGAGGCAGGTCAAGTGGCCTGGTATTCCCATCTCTTTCAGAATTTTCCACAGTTTATTGTGATCCACAGAGTCAAAGGCTTTGCCATGGTCAATAAAGCAGAAATAGATGTTTTTCTGGATATTATAAATAATGCCACAATGATCATAGGAGTAAATATATTCTTTTTGAAATAATATTTTTATGCTCTTGAATAAGAATACCCAGGAATAGGATAGCTGTATCATATAGTAGTTCTGTTCTTAATTATTTTCTTAATTATTTGAGGAATCTCCATGGTTAATTTTTTCAGGAATTTCTATAGTAGTAGCACCAATTTACATTCCCACCAACAGTGCATGAATGCCCTCCTTTCTCTACATTTATTTCTTACTTTTTTGATAATAGCCATTCTAACAGTAAACTGCAATAATTTTTACTAAGTGATAACATAAAATATAGTTCAAAATATATGTAGAAAACAAACTTCTCCTTACTAAGATGAGAAGGGGTGGGAGAGATAAACTGAAATGTTGAAATTGACATATACACACTACTATATATAAAATAGATAACTAATAATAACTTACTGTATAGCACAGCAAACTCTACTCAATATCCTATAATGACCTTTTGAAGTAGAATCTAAAAATGAGTGAATATATGTATACATGTAACTGATTCACTTTGCTGTACAGTAGAAACTAATACAACATTGAAAATCCACTATACTCCAATAAAAATTAATTAAAAAATACGTCTATTTGATACAAGCTATCTATGAATTCTGTTAGTAAAAAGTCATGGTATTGCTAATATGAATATTACTGACTACACTTATAATTGCAAGTTCCACTATATCTTAGAGCTGAGTGAAAATAAAAGCATAAAATTTTCTCATTCAAGTTTTTGAATCTCTAAACTGTATTCTTGTTTCCTTTAGTGTCCATGTACTCTTGCAAAGACATGACCTAAGGCTTAGTCTTCCTCAGTGCCAACCTATAGCTGAAGCCGTGATTCTACCAACGCTATCACTGATTATTTCTTTCCTAGCTTCATCTTCCTTGCTGCAGCTTCTTATAGCATCCTCATTTCATATGTCTGAGGAACGTATTTCCTGACAGTATAGTCAATATTTCAATCTCAATTTATAGAAACATAATTGAGTTACCTTAAAATTCACTAAAGAATTACCAGCATTATTTACACTTATCTTTCATGTTTCTTCCTCTCATAATTCTAAACATTATATATCATCATTTGATCTGTGTTCCAGTCTTCAAATTATGGTTCTCCAAATAATTTTACTATGAAATTTCAATTGGTAGCTTTGAGATGATTCTTCTCAATAGTTTCCTGAGTCCTAGTTACCACTTGGTAGTAGTTCAACTCTTGCTCTGAAACACCTGGCTAATTATTTTTAATTTCTTCTCTTTAGACAACTATATTTTTTCTAATGTGATAATCACATCAGCATTACACCTTTTCCTGGACTATCTGGAAAGAAAAATTGATCTGGCTACATATTATTTAATTTTCTCTCTCCCCTCCCCCTTTTTTTTTTTAACATTTTTCTCTAAAACTAA
>SJYQ01001099.1:15107-50484 GCA_006410935.1 Redunca redunca | reverse complement strand
GTACAACCCGCCCCGTATGTGTGTGTGTGGACACACGCGTGCACGCAGCTGTGTGCGTACAACCCGCCCTGTATGTGTGTGGACACACGCGTGCACACAGCTGTGTGTGTACAACCCGCCCCGTATGTATGTGTGTGGACACACGTGTGTATGCAGCTGTGTGCATACAACCCGCCCCGTATGTATGTGTGTGGACACACGCGTGCATGCAGCTGTGTGTCTACAACCTGCCCCGTATGTGTGGACACACACATGCATGCAGCTGTGCGTACAACCCGCCCTGTATGTATGTGTGTGGACACACGTGTGCACGCAGCTGTGTGCGTACAATCCACCCCGTATGTGTGTGTGTGGACACACGCGTGCACGCAGCTGTGTGCGTACAATCCACCCCGTATGTGTGTGTGTGGACACACGCGTGCACACAGCTGTGTGCGTACAATCCGCCCCGTATGTATGTGTGTGGACACACGCGTGCATGCAGCTGTGTGCGTACAACCCGCCCCGTATGTGTGTGTGGACACACACATGCATGCAGCTGTGCGTACAACCCGCCCCGTATGTATGTGTGTGGACACACGTGTGCACGCAGCTGTGTGCGTGTGCATCAGTGTGTGCACTGCACGCATGCATGTTCGTGTGTTTTCATGTGCGTATACACACATCTGTGTTTCCTGTGAGTGTTTTAACCTCTTTCTAGCTCATAGAAGGCTCTCCTCTACGATAACAAGAATCTCTCTTGTCTATAACGGCCTTTTGAATTTACAAAGCACTTTCCACTGTGTTAAGGTGAAGGCTCCCCCAGGATCCCAGGGGGCAACCAGGATGAGCAGTTCTGGCAGAGTGAGTGCTGGCGTGGGAGGCCGCACAGCAGTTCAGCTGGGCCCGGGGCCTGGGCCTCCCGCTCGGCTAGCTTCAGCCGAGGGGTCCCTCCGGGTCTGGCCCACCGCCCCCATGGTTTGGGTGAGGTCCGGAGCCCAGAGCACCTCACCATGTTTGGGAAGAAAGCCCTGGCCTGGCGGCTCTTGTCCATCTTGAACAGGGCGGGCAGGTCGATGATGTCCTGCTCCGTCAGCCCCAGCTCCTTCTTGAGGATGTCGCGGTTCCAGTCCAGGCAGCGCTGGGTGACGGGGAAGAAGGGAGGGCGGGAGAGTGAGGGGCACCTCGACTCCTCTGTCCGCCTCACCCCCGCCTAGGCATCAGACCTGGGGCCCCAGCACTCCAGGGAGCCTGCAGGGCTCCTCCAGTGCGGGGCCACCTCTCCCGTGCCCTCCCACCCACACTGGGAGTGATAGAGAGTGAGACAGAAAGTTACAGAATTCACACCAGAAGCTCACAGAAATGATACTCAGTACTCATTTACTCATCACCAACTGCGAGTCAGACCCCAAGTGCTTGCCATGCGGCGCCCCACCAAATCCTCAGGCCACCCCGGGTGGGAGGAATAACGGTGACAATGGGTTTGATTAGTAATAATAAAAACTAATATGTACGATACCCTAAGTGTAGGGTTCTAAGTGCTGTACGTACGTTCCTTGTTTCAAGCTCGATCTCATGAGGTGGACACTGTTAGTATCCCCTTATTAGAGACCAGGGGGCTCGGTGGTAAAGCATCTGCCTAACAAGGCAGGGGACGCAGGAGACTTGCGTTCAGTCTCCAGGTTGGGAAGATCCCCTGGAGAAGGAAATGGCAACCTACTCCAGCACTCTTGCCTGGGAAATCGCATGGGCAGAGAAGCCGTTGGACCAGTCCATGGGGTCACAAAGAGCCAAACACAACTGAGCAGACACATCTTGAGTATTAGAGACAAGGGAAGCTAAGACAGAGTCCTTAGTGAGTGGCCCAAAGTTCTAGTGCGGAAAGCGAGGGGTCACGGTCTGACCTGAGATCTACCTGACACCAAAAAGTGAAACAGAGAGGAGTCGTGATAAAGTCAACTTTCAACCGGCCGCGAGACGATCGGGGAAGTCTAGGAAACTTGGGGTTGCTTCTCCAGCATCCACTCCACTCCTCCCCTTGAAATGCAGCAGCCAGCTGCTGGGTTGGGCTGTCGCCAGGGGGTGCCCCTCCTGGTGCCCCCACCTCTTTGATCCAGGGGTCAGTTCAAGGGTGGGCAATAAACCAGGATTAAGGCAGTCAGCATACGAAATTCCTCTGGCTACAAGAATTGGCTCAGGTTGGCACAATCAGAGTGAAATGCAAGGCTTCTGTTTAACGTTGGTGGCATATAAGACCTCTCTCTGTGGATGGTATGGGGGGGTGGATGGAAGACCTTGAACTGTTGCAACTAAGCCCCTGCCATGAGGGCACCTGCAGAGCCCAGGAAGTGCAGAGAGACGGAGCCAGAGCCCCGACTGACCTATGCCTGAAACCCACGCCACTGCTGACCTTCCCACCTTATGAGCCAATCACGCCCTTTTGTTTAAATATGTCTGAGGTTTTTTTTAAACTTGGTGCTTTAAATATGCCCATGCAACCAAAGAGAGATCTAATTCAACTAAATAGGACCCTGTTGACTGGTTTCTACTTCTGGATATAATTTTGAGATTTAGGGATTCAGAAAGTAGCATTCATCCATAGACAGAAAACTGCAGGAATCTGTGACTGCTAAAAAATAAAACTTCAGGGCGTATCTTCATATAAGAGTTTTCCTGGAAGTAGGTCTGTAGTTTTCATATTTTGGTGTCTGTGGGTCTCCCCCAAATGTTGCATGCTCCAGCCTTACAGGAACTTGGGCTCTTGAGCACCACTTGATACATCTTCCTTCCCAGGTCTGCTCCCAGCCTCTGCTGGCCTGCACCTCCCCCACTGTCACACCGTTCAGCTTCCAGTACAGGAGTAAGTCAGGAAGGCGGGGCCACCATCCCCTAGGGTGGCCCCAAGGACGTGGCAGGCGCAGCCTCTTCCCCCCAACGAGGCCCCGAGGACGTGGCAGGCACAGCCTCTCCCCCACGAGGCCCGGCCGCTCACCTGGAAGTACTGGTTCTCCTGCACGAGGCTCTCATTGGACAGAATCTTGTTGATGGTGATGCGCTTGCTGCTCATCCCGCCCAGGCCTGTGGGGGTCAGAGGAGAGGGGATGGTCTGTGTCCAGCCCGGTGCTCCTCTTTGCCAAGACTCTCAGCTTCTGGAGTGCCTCTCAGGACGAGGCCGCTGGAGCAGGGACAGGCAGGAGCATGGGAGGGCAGCCCACGTGGACGCTCCTTTCCCCAGGGCTGGCCATGTCACGGGGCCAGGGAAGCAGGGGGCTGCTGCCTCGCTCTCTCTCTGCCCGGAGGGTGGGGTGGCACAGGAGGCCTGCTTCCAAGGACGAGCAGCAGGCCAGGGGGAGGGTGGCAGAAGCAGGGGGCCAGGTGGCGACACCCTCCTGCTTCAGACCCGCCTCACGCCCGGCCCCCAGGCTGTGCTGGGCCTGAGTCTGCATCCTGTGCCCTCGTGGTGGCCCGTGTGGCTTCTGATTGGTGACCTCCAATGCTTAGGGAGCACCCGCTATGTAGCAGGGAGTCTCCTGGAAATTCACTGCATTAGCTTAGCAGTCCGCCCCCATTTCTATCAGGTAGCTTCCAGTATCAAAGATGAAGAAGCGGAGGCACAGAGAAGCTCCCTGACTCATCCGAGGCCTACAGCTGGCGGCTGAGCCCGGAAGCAGAGGGAAGTCAGACTCCAGAGCCTAGTTCTACCTCTTCTTCCGTGTCTGATGCTGGTCCATTGTGCTTCCTAGGTGGCTCAGAGGTTAAAGCATAAGCCTGCAATGTGGGAGACCTGGGTTCGATCCCTGGGTGGGGAAGATCCCCTGGAGAAGGAAATGGCAACCCACTCCAGTATTCTTGCTTGGGGAATCCCATGGATGGAGAAGCCCGGTGGGCTACAGTCCACGGGGTTGCAAAGAGTCGGACACGACTGAGCGACTTAACTTTAGTGGCAAACAGATGCGGGCTGTTGCTGAGCTGTCTCCAGCCCCTTGGACGTATTTGTACAAAGATAATAGCTCCTGTACCCTATCGGTAGTTTTAAGGGGTTAATATAGAAAGAAGCTTTCAGAAAGTTGAGACTCATGCCTGCCAACCTAAAATATTCCTATTGGTGGGAATCAAAAAAGGATAGCGGTCTTAAGTTTATCTTGTCTGTCCCAGACGCTAGTCACTATCAGAAACAGTGCCTTTGGACATGGAGGGTGGTCATGTACGTAGGTATCAACCAGTCTGAGGGATACAGACTCTTGGGATTAGGTGGATTAGACATGCCAACCTGAAAAGTGACAAAAACTGATTTACGAACACACTTAAGAAACCGTCATGGCGTCTCTAACATGGGCCACTGAATCCACCTGATCAGCTTCCTTTCCATGAGTAATTTAAGAGCAAAGCCCCTCCCAGTCTGTCTGAATCAAGTGTCTGAATTAGGCAGGCGGTTTCTCACTCCGGGGCCGGCGGTGAAGCGTCTTGCATCGCACCATCAGCTCCTGCTCTTCTTCCTGCCCCTGAACTGCAGGGTGTGCGCTCTTCTCTAGCTCCGTTTGCAAAACGCAAGGTCCCCGCGTGCAGATCGCACTTCGGTTTTGACCCATTTAACTCTCCTTGGGGCTGGAGATGCTTGAAGCGTTGCACGCCAGGTCCCAGAGCCACGGGCCACTGTCGATGATCGTAAGGGGCGGAGGGCGGCTTGAGGTGCAGGTGACCACCGTGAGGCCCACAGAGGCCGGGGCCCCCTCCCACCAGGGTGACCCCATGGCCTTGGAGTGGGCTGGACGACTGGAAGTGGAGCTGGGTGTCCGGGACAAAGCGCTCACCGGCCCCGTCCTCCCACAGGACCCCCTGGGGGCCCGGCTCACTGCCAGGGCCCCGTGGGCACTCACCTTTGAACATGATGGCCTCCCCGTGGCCCTCCTTCTGCTTCTCTCGGAAGAGCTTGTAGCAGGCTGAGGTGCTGGCCATGAGCATCCGGAATTTCTGCGAGAGACCGTCCAGCCAGCCGGTCAGCAGAGGGCAGGTGGCCGAGCCACATGGGGGCCCTGCCCTGAGGACCTGGGCCCTGCCTGCGCACCGTCTCAGCCACCCACGCTGAGCGGCAAAGGCTGCCTGGCAGGACTTCTCTATTTCAGAGGAATGTTTCTCACCCTTCCTGCCACAGAAATTTTCCTGCCTCAGCAATGCCGTTGAGTTGAAGCTCAGAGTAAAAGGTGACCTTGGACAGAGAGGGAGAGCTTCTCCAAGGGGCCAAGAGGCCTGGCCATTTGCTCCAGATTTCCAGGGTTATTAAGTTGCAGATATTTCTTTGCACTTCAGAAAGCGAAAGACTCTCTCTGGGGCCCCAGGCCCATACGCCATTGCGCTCTAGGGCGTTACAGCCATTACGGAGGCCACTAGCCCTATGGGGCTACTGGACACTTGAACTCTGGCTGGTCTTGGTGGAGATGTGTGAAGAACAGAGCATACACCAGGTTCTGAACGCTGAGTATGAAAAAAGAATGTAAACCCTCTCATTATTAATTTTTGTAATGATTACATGCTGAAATGCCAAAATTTCAGATTTATTGGGTCAAACATTTACCTGCCACAGCAACAGCATACAAACCAGCTTCAGCCTACTTCCTTCTTCCTTATTCAGTCCACTTCCACTAGATAACGCCCCCTGCTGACAAGAGCTGGTGGTATAGGGGTTCCACACTAGCCTCCTCCCTTCAGCCTCGGGGGTCAGCTCACCTTGGTGCCTGGGATGGGGACGAAGGTCATGAACTCATCCACGTGGCCCACGGTCAGCCAGTCCGAGTAGAGCTCCACGGGCGCCTGCACCTGCTGGGCCTGCAGGAAGTCCCGCACCACCTTGGTCATCCTCCGACCACCAGACCTGGGTGGGGTTGGGAGGGGGCAGCTCTTCAGAAGGTTGCCCGTGGTGCCTGTCTCGCCAGGGGGCTTGCAGGAGTTCAGCCCCTGGAACCCTGCCAGAACCCACTGTGGCATCAGCAGAAAAGTCATGAGAAGGAGCCTGAGTTGCAGAGACACTGGCCCAGGCAGAAAGGCACTTGAATTCAGGGGGAAGAAGGAAGTGTCAGCTGCAGCCGCCGTCTGTGTCAAGGGCATGGAGCCCGGCCTTTAGGCCCTGAGGGTGTCAGTGGGTATAGGGAAGCCAGCTGCTGTGCCCAGGGGTCCTTCCTGGACTGCTGGAGGGGGCTAAGGCTCAGGCAGAGTTCCAAAATCTGCCCCTGCCTCTGTCCCTCTTTGCTAGTAACTTCTCAGTTTCAATCTTCAATCAAGTGACGCCTCTTCCAGGAAGCCCTTCTTGACTTCGACACTCCCTGAGGTCTTCAATCTCCCCATTACCCTTACACTATAACCCGAGATCTTCACAGTGGCTGGAAAATTCGTTTTTGATCTGGCCCCTGTCCGTCTCTCCTACTTCATCTTACTCTTCCTGGTTCTGTCTGCGCCAGCCAGGTGCTGAGATTGTTACCACTGGAAGGTGTTGCCCCGGCTATTCCTTCCCATCATTCAAGCCTCAGTTTCAGAGTCATTTCCTTAAAACCACAAAAGCCAGAGTGCCCCCGGCCCATCCCTCTTTGCCAGGCGCCTACTCCGTCTTCCTCACTGCACCTGTCAGCACCCAGAAGTGCCTCACTCAGCTGCCTGCTTCCATGTGTGTTTCCGTATTGCCGATACCCCCGCTCATCTTCTCTCAGCACTGCCCTCCTCTCACTCCTGCACCCCTTCCCCACCTTACCTATGACCTCATCAGATACCCTCCCACTTGGGGAGGAGGGCCATCTAGTTTCACTTCCCTGGTGGCTCAGACGGCAAAGCGTCTGCCTATCATGCGGGAGACCCGGGTTCGATCCCTGGGTCAGGAAGATCCCCTGGAGAAGGAAATGGCACCCCACTCCAGTATTCTTGCCTGGAAAATCCCATGGACAGAGGAGCCTGGTAGGCTACAGTCCATAGGGTTGCAAAGAGTCAGACACGACTGAGCGACTCCACTTCACTTCACGCGAGATCCTGATTCATACTAAGATGTACAGGTTAACCTGATTTTCTTTCCAAGAACATCTGTATCTTGTCAGTCGTGGGGAGGTTAATTCTCCCAGCCAATCACTCCATGTCTGAGCAACCCAGTCTGCCCCAACAGAAACAACAGCTGCCCCCACAAACCTCCCCAACCCCCTTCTCCAGCCCCTCCCTGGCTTCTCTTACAGAGGAAAGCTGCTCCCAATGAGGATCCGGCCCAGGGGGTATGTCTTGCCGTTCACGGTCACTGGCGGACTGACCTCCAAGTTCCCAAAGGAGTCAAGGCTGGTGACAGGCTCAAAGAGCGGCTCCCGGGTCACATAGCCAAAATCTGGGCCCTGGACGGGGGCACACACCTGTGGTTAGTCCCCCGTGGCCAGGAGCCCTTAGTCCAGCCCAGCCACCCTCTGAGGACCACTTTTCACCACCTTTGGTCTGGACCTGTGAGCACTTAGCTTCTGGGGGTTGCCCATTGCTTCTTACTCCCACTGAAGAGCAGGAACTCAGCACAGGGAGGCTGCTTGTGAGCACGTCGGTAAGAGTGTGAGAGTGTGTGTGTGTGTGTGTGCGCACACGCACATGTGCACACATCTGAGTCTGCATCTGTCTCTTATTTCTTAAACACAGAGACACACTGGTGATTTCATGGTGGGTCCTTGTTTTGTGCCATTGACATCCCGGTTCCTCTGTTAATGTGAGCAAGAAACGGACCTTTGCTGATGTTAGCTATTGACGGATGGGGGCTGTTTGCTTCTACGACGGATGGGGGCTGTTTGCTTCTACAGTCTTATCAAGTGAAAGCTGACCAATACGTGCAAGAATGTCAGATAAGTAACATATATACTATTTCAACCCAGCCCCAATCAACCATACTTGTTCACTGAGCCCAGACGCAGCCTCAGACTCCTCCTTAGCACAGAGCTCTAATAGGCTGGAGTCACATGATACAACCCCCGTAACGAGTGTGGTAAAGCCCCTGTGATTCCCTGAATTTTAAGTTTCCTTTCATGATTTTTTTTTTTTTTTTTTTTTTGGTAAAAAG
Organism: Redunca redunca; assembly: GCA_006410935.1. Lineage (NCBI taxonomy): Eukaryota > Metazoa > Chordata > Mammalia > Artiodactyla > Bovidae > Redunca > Redunca redunca. The sequence goes on along the minus strand of SJYQ01001099.1, from coordinate 42,443 downwards.
GTAGGGATCTTGCTTGGGAGCTTGCACTGGTCTGGAACGAAACTTGTCTGACAAACACCCTTGCTAATACAAATCACAGAGTGAGAAGACGTGGCTTATCCTGGCCCAGCTCAGAGGCTCGAGGGAGACCTGTGCCCAGAGGGGTGAATGGCTGCAGCTTAGCGCTTTCCCTCCTGGGAGCCCCAGATGGCAAGGTGTGATCTGCCAGAGGCTGGGGCAGCGGGGGTTTTATAGCCTCACACCGGCGGGCAGGCGCGCAGCAGAGCCGGGCTCGGCCCAGGCCTCCAGGAACAGTGCAGCCCAGGGCACTGGCCCCAGGCCAGCCTGGAACACTGCAGGCAGGTGGTGACCCGGGAAGAGAGTGAGACCAGGATCTGAGAGGCCTCTGGCAACTGCTGACCCGTTTGACTGCCCCTCGTGTTGGAGGAAGTGGACAGTCCACAGTGAGGACAGTGTCCGGGGCTGGGGAACGAGAAGCAGAACAGCAGCTAGGAACAGCCCTTGTCGGGAGCAGCACGGGGGTCCTAGATCATGCACTCAGCCTTCGCAGCAAGTCTGTGAGATGGAAACCGTTCCAACCCCCGTTTCACAGATGAGCATACCGAGGCTTGAGGAGGTTAAGCTGCTTGCCCAAGGTCACGCTGCTGCTAAGGGGTGGCACTGGGACTCGAGGCCAGCTCCATCTGGCGTTCCAGAGCTGTGTGCCCACAGCACTGGCTCTGCCATCTCCCCGTGATGAGGGGACGAGGTTAGTGAACGCTCTCAAGCAGCAGGTGCGGACTTGGTAAAGGGCCGCCTCTGAGCAGCTCTGATGTCTCGTGGGAGGCTGTCCTGCATGTTACTTTGGGAAAGACCCCTAACCTACATTTAGGCTCCACCCAAGCTCTCCCTGCCTGTTCAGGGCAGAAGGTCAGTACAAAGAAGACTGATTTTGGTTCTGTCCTCATTCAATTGGTTTTTGGGGGCCTACAAAGAGAGTGGTAATGACCTCTAGGATCAAGGGTAGGGGTTCGATTGCTTTTCTTAAAAACTCATGAGCTGAACAATCGCAGCCTTAACGAGCTTTGAAGTTGGAACCATGCTTCCAACAACTGCTTGTAAGTTTCCTCCTTGAAATGTGTTTCGCTGCGAGTTGGAGGTGGGGGCAGGGGCAGGCCTCTGTCTCCCACAGTGTCAGCTATGAGGACGGGAAAGGATGCTGGAGGTTACTGTTCCAATGACCCATCTGGAGATGAGAAGATGGAAGCAACAGACTAATTTGCCAGGGGGCTTCCCGGGTGTCTCAGACGGTAAAGAGTCCACCGGCAACGCAGGAGACCTGGGTTCGATCCCTGGGTCGGGAAGATCCCCTGGAGAAGGAACAGCAAGCTGCTCCAGGTTTCTTGCCTGAGACTCCCGGGACAGAGGGGTGCCCGAGGCCTCCCCACTGCTCTGCCCTGCAGCCCCGACCCCATCCTGCAAGATGGCCCTCAGCCTCTCACCAGGAGCTGCTTCACCGGGAAATCCTTCAGGTTTCCATCTCTGGGGGAGTCCAGCACCACGGGGAAGCCTTTGTGTGGGGCCTCGATGTAGCCAAACTCGATTTCATCCTGTGGGGACAGCGGGAAGAGCCATCTAGCGCGCCCAGGGGCCTCCAGGGGCCTCCAGCCGCCTCCCCAGTCCCCCGCGCACACAACGGCAGCGGTTTCTCACGCAGCCTTCCTCAGAGTCTCTGCACGTCCCCAGTGTGCCTGCACTCACACTCACCCCGCTTTAAACCTGGCAACCCCCTGCGCACACCTTCCTGCAAGGAGCACCTGAACTCGAGAGCCGTGCTGTATTCACAGACTGGCCCCTTTCTGGCTGCTGCGGAGCGCTCCACAGAGGCCGCCGGCCACGCGGCCGCCCTCCCCACGGACGGGCGTCTCGGCTGCTCCAGCCTTCCGCTCCTCTGAGAAGCTGCAGTGAGCCGCCTGGCGCGTTTCTGTCCCTGTGCGCACGCACACGCGTGGTCTGGCAGAATTCACACGCGCGGGGCAGCTGCGGCCGGGGTGCTGGCACCCAGCCGCCTCTGCTGGCCTGAGTCCTGAGCCGCGTCCTCCCAGCCGGGGGGCCTCACCTGGACCCAGCGGTCTCCTCGGTTCATGTACTGGAAGCAGACCTTCAGCTCGCAGTTGGTTTTCTCCACCAGGTTCTTCACCTCTTTCAGGAACAGGTAGTTGTCCTTCATGCTGAGAAGCGCGGGCAAGGGAGAGACCAGGACGGAGCGTGAGGAGGCACAGGCCCGCCCTGGGGGAGGTGCTGCAGCGGGCCTGGGGCCGGGCCGCGCAGCTGAAGCCCTCCTGTGCTCACCGGTGTGGAGGCTGCTGGAGTCAAGGGCCGCGTAAACTCAGCCCTTCCTGCAGTGTCTGCCACAGTCGTGAACAAAGCGAGGAGGGGAATTCTCACCCTGCCTCCCCCAAGCCTGCCACCTCTGACTCCCAGATTTCCAAGGAACAGCTAACCTAACCCGGAGGCAGGGGCTGGGCTCAGGACACAGGGGCATGTGGCCAGCATCGCCTGCAGGCCCTTCTTTCGCGGCTTCTCGTCACACGGGGGCTCTCTAGCACGTAACACGCTCAGTGAAAAGCTGCTGGGTGAATAAGATGAGCTGAGTATCCATCACAGAGGAAGAAGGTTCTCAACTATGCGGTAAGGGCCCAAGATACGGGAAAGAAAACGCAGCTATCTATCATTTTTAGAGCACAAAAAACTCCACCAGGACCTTCATGAACCCTTTGCCTGCTTCATCCCACTTAATCCTCGCAGACTCTGGATGTCACCATCTCAGAGAAACAGAGGCACAGAGAAGTCAAGTTGGTTGCTCAAGGTCACACGGGTGAGAATACAAGCATGAACCCAAGTCTCTCACCTCCTGAAGCCTCAGCTCTAGCCTCTTTGCCCGTCTGCACTGTGCCTACCGCTTACCAGCACACATACACCGACACGGGAGGCAGGATGTTGGGGGTCATGATCCACGGAGCGATGCGGAACGTCACGGTGTCCGTGAAGATGGGCGTCAGAGGGATCCCCTGGGAGTAGGAGAGAAGAGATCAGGAAGTCTTGTCAGGGTGCTTTTCACTCCTGTCCAACAAAGTAGGTGAGACCGATAACTGCGGTCCAGTCGCTCAGTCGTGTCCAACTCTTTGCGACCCCATGAATCGCAGCACGCCAGGCCGCCCTGTCCATCACCAGCTCCCGGAGTTCACTCAGACTCACGTCCGTCGAGTCAGTGATGCCATCCAGCCATCTCATCCTCTGCTTCCCCTTCTCCTCCTGCCCCCAATGTTTCCCAATAGTAGTATGTTATTGAGCACTTACTGTATGCCAGGTCCTAGTTTGACAGGTGAGATTTCACCTCTGCCATGCTCAGGGGTACATACTATTTTAATCCTTGTTTTGTAGATGGGAAAACCGAGTCGCAGGCCTCTGGTTCACAAATTGTACATAGCTGTCCAAGGTCACGTGATCAGTTAGTGGGGGAGCCTGTATTGAAGCCTGGACAGTCTGGCTGCTGAGCCGTCTCAACTGCTGCCTGATCTTGTTGCATGAGTTCTTTTCCTGAAATCAGCTCACATGATGACTGAGTCAGACCCAGCCTTCCTTGGTTTTTGCTCTGGGTACCTTGCTCTTTTCTACACGTGAACATTTTAACGTTACCGGGAGAAATTTTGCTCTGTCCAGATTTTTCTTTAAAGAAAGGTTCGGGAAGCTTGCCCGGAACCTGAGGGAAGATGAGATAAGATTTTGTTGCATGGCTGGCTTTGGAAAGTGACAGGAAGCCGTGTCCTGCCGTTGGTGGGGAGCATGGGGGTGGCCTTTCCCACACGGGTCTGCCTTCTGCTGGTGTCCATTGGAGGGGCTGCTCTGAGACCCTGATGGCCAGGCTGCTGTAGGCACTGGGGGTGCAGGAGCAGCCCCTCTCCGCCCCATCTCGTTATCTCCGTTTTCCTGCCTTTCCCTCCTCCCAGGGACTCGAGAGCACATTGTGAATGAGTTCCTACAAGCATGGATGCTCACAATCACGCCAGGAAGCAGAAGCGTTTGTCATTTCTATTTTTCAGGTGGGGAAACCAAGGCACACAGGGTCAGTTCACTTGCCCAGTGTCTTTTGGGCTCAGACCCGGGCAGTCTGACTCAAGCTCCTTCTCATAACCCTGAGGCCCAGCTTCACCTGCGGCGGAGCCCGTGCTTCTCGCCTTGCAGCGGTCTAGAGGTGAAGCAGGGGGCAGGCGGGCCCTCCCTCTGTCTGAATGGAGGGGGCCTGAGAGTCAGGGCTCCAGCACTGCAGGTTTGGTGAGAGGCCCTTACGAGGGGACACAGCCCTGCTGGGGGCCTGCTCCCCCAGGGGGCGGGTACTCGCCTCCTTGCTCCGTTTCTGCAAACCAGGAGCGTGCGTGCGCGAGACGTCCGGCTGCAGCCGGGGGGCGTGGGTTGGGACTGGGATTCAGGGTTTGGCAGCTCCCACGGCGAGGGTGCGGGCCCGTTAGGGAGGGAAGAACAGGGCACATGCGTGTGGCTTAGTTTGCTCCTCCTGCCAACCAGTGGGTCCCTGTGCCCAGAACAACACCCACCCTGGACAGGGATGGGGGCTTCCCCGGTGGCTCAGCGGTCAAGAACCCGCCTGCCAGCCCAGGCGCCGCAAGCTGGAGCCTGGGTCAGGAAGACCCCTGGAGAAGGAAATGGGAACCCACTCCAGATATTCTCGTCTGGGAGATCGCACATACAGAGGAGCCTGGCTGCTCAACTAGCGTCTGATCTCGTGGCATCGAAGTTTTCTTCCTGAAGGAGCTCACATGATGATGAGCCAGACTCAGCCTTCCCGTTTCTGCTCTGGGCACCTCGCTACAGTCCACGGGGTCGCAAAGAGTCAGACACACTGAGTGACTGAGCACACTCACACACACACTCACACACACACACACACACTCTCCAGGGACAGGCAGACCTGGGGACGGGCGTGAGACCAGAGGAACACCCGACGAGCGTCCGGGGAGGAGGCACCGTGAGGAGGACCCCCAGGGCGGGGCTCGGAGGCCCCGGCGGATGCGTGCGGGCGGTGGGAGCACTCCGGTCTCCAAACCTGGACGTCCTCCAAGGGGAGCCCCTCCGGCCCCCGGAGCCCCTCCCGGCGGAGGCCCCCACCTCGGCCATGTACTCCAGCAGGCTGGCGTGGATGGAGACCAGGCCCGAGAAGCCCTCGTCGGGAAAACGCAGGCCCTCCACGAAGAACAGCATCTCCGCCGAGCCGCCTGCGCACTTGACCACGTGGTAGAGCTTCCGCCGGCCCAGGATGTGGACGTAGCGCTGGCCGAAGAAGGGGTCTGCAGGGAGAAGGACCCCGGTCAGGCCCCGCCCCCAGCCGACCGTGGGGCGGGCTCGCCGCCGCGGGCGCAACACAAGGCCCCTGTCCTCTGGACCAGGGAAAGCTCGAGCGGCAAACGCCGCCTGAAGGGCCGCGGCCGGTCACCGCCCCAGCCCTGCGGCCCCAGCCCTGCGGCCCCGTGCCAGACGCCCTCCCCGGCTTCCCGCTTCCCCGGCTATACAGTGAGTGAGCTCTGCCCAGGAAGGAGACAGATGAGAGACGCTGAGGACAGCCAGTGATGGCGAAGAAGGGAATTGCTGTTCCCATTTTACAGAGGAGGAAGCTGGGTCCCCGAAGGGAAAACGGCTTGTCTGGCATCACATAGCCAGTGCATAGCTGAGCTGGGACCCAAATCCCTAATTCTGAACCCCAACCTCTCCTCCCCTGCATATAAAGGAAACACCCACTTATGCCCTCAAGTCCCCTCCGTACAGTGGAAGCCGTATCAGCATGTGGGTCTCTCGCCGTGCGTTTTTCTTTCCTGGCTGCACACGCTTGCGGCTGGGAGGAAAGGCCGGTCTCCCCGTACTCCTAGCCCACTGAGATCTCCTCGCTCCTCCAGCACCGTTCCCTCTGCTTAGAAGGCTTGTCTCCCTCCTTCAGGCTTCTGAACTGCGCCCAGATCCCCAGAGACCAAGCCAGGGGTCTGTCTGCAGCGTCTGCACCCCTGTCCTTCCCCGTCCCAGCCGTTAAACAGACCTGACCTCAGTGTTCAGCTGTTGGCCCCCAGAGCCTGTCATTTGCATGATGGCTGAGACAGGCCCAGCCGGGCCCAGCGCAGGTTGTGTTAGATAAAATCTGCCGAGTGCACCGTGCTCCCATGTCACTCCATACGGGAGCACTTTCAGGCCAATTCAGAGCACATATACTGAGTTACTGCTCTCTGACCACGTGGGCAAGGACCTCTGGGGGAGACAGAGAGGGTCAAGAAGTGGCCCCTCGCAAGGCACAGCTGATGATAAGATCGCACAGATGAGGGAAGCATCACAGAAGAGCTCTGCGGTGAGTGAGCTGGAGGGGTTACTGGGAGGCAGAGGAAGAGAGCAGGGTGGGAGGCGTCTGAGCGGAGAAAGGCAGCCTTTGAGATGCCCTTGGGGGTGGCAGAGGTGGGCAGCGAGGAGACGCGATACTTGCATTGCCAAACGCATGGAGGTAGGACCCTGTGCAGTTCCGGGAGAAGTTTCTTTATGCCCTGCAGAGCTGGAAGGGCAGAGGCAGGCGCAGCTTAGTTCTGTTGTCAACAACGAAGGGAACGATTTATGAGCAGGCGCCCGAGGGCTGCAGGTAACCAGAACAGCGCGGACTGGGCGCTTGATCAAAAGTCACGAAGTGAACCGAGGAGCCAGCGAGGCTGGGGCTCAGGAGGGCGCCTCACGCAGGACGCGGCACGCGGTTAGGTCCTGCTTATAAATACAGCTCTCTGAGGGCGGGCTGCCTTAGTGGTTAGACTTCCAGAGTCAGAGAGATGCGGGTTCAAGTACCTCTTTGGCTATCAAGCTGCAAAACCCCAGGGAATTCACTTAACCTTCCTGAGTCTCAGTTTATTCATCTGTTAAATGGGAGGCAGTAACATTTATGCCATAAGGTGCTTGCAAGATAAAATCAGGAACTGAGGTAAGCTTGGTAACCAAGGGTAATGACCGGTAACACAGCTGGGACCCGCTGGTATTACTGTTATGAGAAACTGTGACTGTATCAGCAGACCCTATCGTGAAAAACTCACGACCTTCTCGTTGAATGGTTTAGGAATAGAAGGCAAAGAAAAAATACCTCACCTCCCTTTCTGTGGGTGGGCCCAAGAAATGAGGAAGACAGACCGAGACACCGCGTGTCCCAAGGGGTTTGTCACAGGTCAGAGCAAAAGGTGGCATCCTTCTCATGCAGAAAAGACACGCGCCCTGTGTCCCAACCACCAAGGAGGTCCAGAGGTCTCTGTGTCATTAAAGGAAACTCTCCCCCAGGGACCCAGGGCCTCCCATGACCACGAGTCCCAGGCTGCACTTGAACTGATGCCGGGAAGCGATCTCAGGCCACGAAGCTGACTTGTCTTTCCAGAGAGCTCCGGAACTTTCCCATAGCTCAGGGCTGCGTGTGGGCTCCCCCGGGCCTGGGAGGGTGGGGCTCTGGCAGGGGAGCTGGGTGGGGCACACGGGCGTGTTTGGCCATCTGAGTGTAGTCTTTTCTGTCTGTGGCCCACAGTATCTCAGGCCAGCTCCAGGCAGATCGATCACTTGGTGGGAACAATCAGCCGCTGTCCCCGGAGCCTCCTTCCCCCGTCTCCCATGCCCAGCTGGACGCAGGCCTGCCTCCGCGTGGCCAGCTCCCCCTGCAGGGACCAACAATGCCCCTCTGTGGCGCGGCCCACGTGCCAAGGGCTGGCCCTGCCAGCCACACTGACCTCTCCTTAGCCCCAGGCTTTGGCCCGCAGGCCAGCGCGTGGCCTCACCCTTCTGGTCAGCGTGGAGTCACTCCACCTCCAAGGAGACTCTGATAGTGTGATCAACTGTCCTGGTTTGCCTGAGACTGAGGGGCTTTTCAGAATGAGGGGTTTTTAGTGCAAGAACCAGGAAAGTCGTGGGCAAACCGGGACGAGCTGGTCACTGCAGCCCTGTAGAGACAGGTGAGGTGCTGGCCTCTGAGGCCCGAGGGCAGGGTCCGAGGCTGGGGTGCACTCTCCTGGGCCTTCCTCACAGCACTGGGGACGCCTGTCCACGTCAGTGACTGTGACTAACGATCACAGTAACAGCCCGACAGCAGCAGCTGTCACCCACGGGGAGCGTTCCACGGCCCGGCTGCTGAGTGCTGACACGCTTCCCATTTGATCTCTGTCGCCAGGGGACAGTCAGGCCTCTCCTCAGCCACGAGTGACATCCCACATGAGGTGCCCGAGACTTGCCCACACCCGGGATCGGAACCCCGGGCTCCAGAAGGCCTCTCAGGGTCTCTGAGCCTGCAGCCCAGCCCCTGGCCGCTGGGTACACGAGTGACACGTGACATCTGTGTAGCACCACACAGCCTCATCCGCAGTGCACTTGGAGTCCGACAGAGACCTCAAGACGTCGCCCAAAAGGAAGAAAAGGAAACCGCGCCTCTCAGCCTGCTCCTCGGTGCCGAGGGTTCACCCAGGGCTTCGGCTCTGGGGGAGACGGACTCTCCTGGGCTCTTTGCTGCGTCAGTGAGGCCGGGCCCCTCTGCAGGATGGCAACCTGATAACACAGCCTGGGGATGGTGGCGCAGCAAAGCGCTCCCAGCGGCGGCTCCCGTCTGCTGGGGGCCCAGCTCAGAAGGCTGGGTGGGGGACGGACGCAGTCACGCGCCAGAACTCAGCCGACCGCCACCCTCGGAAAGGCCTCCAGGTCAAGGCCGGGGGCCACCGGCAGCAGCAGGCCGAGGGTCACAATGTGACCTCGGGGGCTGCCCGTACCCTCCTGCCCAGCCAGCAGCCCCACCCGCTGTGGTAACCCTGGCCTGGATGGGGTAAATAGCAACGGCTCGGGCCCCCTGGGGCAGTGGAGCTAGCCTGACTGGGGACCTTCCAGCCCGCGGCGGTCACTGCCCGATCCCGGGGCGGATCAGCAGGAGGACGGGCTTCAGGTGGCAGCTGTCCACTGTGGCCCTGGCGGAACCCCTCCCGGAGGTGAGGGCCCAGGGTCACTGGGACCTGCCCCGGTTCTGAGTGGGCCTGTTCATGAGGTGGGTTCCAGAGCTAGGAGACCCCAGGCTCCCGGAGAGACAGGCACGAAGGGCAGCTCCACCCCGCACCATGGCAAATCATGAACTATTTTGCTGAGAGAGCTTTTCGACACATAAATCAGACCTTGACGGTCACTTGCTTAAAAGCCTCTAATGGCTTTCGGCTGCACTGAGAGTCAGTCCAAGCCCTCTCTCTGCCTGGCCCCTGCCCAGTCCGCTGACCTTGACCTTGACTCCAACACAACCCTTGCTGCGGCCTGCGGTCTGCTCCCCCAGGGCTCCACACTGGCTCCTCTGCTTGTGACACTGTCCCCTCAGCTCAGGGATGGCTGACTCCTTCTCACTGTCGGGAGACCTGGGCTCGATCCCTGGGCTGGGAAGATCCCCCGGAGGAGGGCATGGCAAACCTCTTTAGTACCGCTGCCTGGGAAATCCCCGTGGATGGAGGGGCCTGGTGGGCTGCAGTCCACGGGGCTGCAGAGAGCCGGACACGACTGAGCACTCAGCACCTCTCATGGCTCAGACGTCGCCCGCTTGGAGATGCCCCCGACCCTCGAGGCCATGGCTCCCGCCTCCCCCTGCTGGCCCCTACTACTTGCTCTGTGTCCTTGTCTCGTCAAGCTCCCCGTGACATCTCCCTCACGGACTGTCCCCTCCCTGAGGGCAGGGTGCTGACCCAGGGATCCCACGGAGGGGCTCAACAGCCAACCACAGAAGGCATGAGACAGAGCGGGCAGCTGCGGGCATTAGCCCCTCGCAGAAGCATCTTGCCCGCACAGGGGGCCCCAGACGCCCTGTCCTCGGCAAGAGGAGCGGGGCTCTACTCCTCGAGGGTGCGCACAGCATTATCAGGGGCTCTTTCAAAGTCGGGGCGGGGGGACTTCCCTGGGTGGTCCAGTGGCTGAGACTCCACGCTCCCACTGCAGGGGGCCCGGGATTGACCCCTGGTCAGGGAACCAGAGGCCACATGAGCTCACGTGAGCCCAGGTGCCGCAACTAACAATCCCCCATGCTGCGACGAAGACCTGGCTTGCCAAAAAAAAAAAGTCGGGGCAGTTTTTCATTTTCAGAAAGTCCGAGAAACACCTGGCCGGGGAGAGGGTGGGTCCCTGCCTCCGGCATCACAAAGGTGACGTGAGTCTGCGAAGGATGACTCACAAAGCCCTTCCTGCCCAGGCTCACGCTGTGCGCCTCCAGCCCTGTGACTGTCACCCCTGACTCGCGCCCTTGGGGCCCTGACTTCACAGGGCCGCAGTGACCCGGGATGATGGCTGGTCCATTACCAAGAGGTCAGTCCTGGACTGCTCCAGCCACCTGCCCCCGTGATGACTAAGGGGGCCCTGGGGAGCCTTAGAGGGTGAAGCACGCTCCCCGAAGGGCAGGAGCTGCTGGAGGCGGGGCTGGGGACACTCACTCTCCACGTAGAACACGCCCACTTTGTCCGAGTCCGACATGGAGATGTAGAGGACGATCTCGTAGCCGGCGGGGAGGTGCTCGGGGCCTTTGGTCCGCAGGACCATCTGGGACATGTCCTTCAGGTCTGGGGGTGGAGGCAAGAGGAAGTGGGAACTGAGAGAACCGCTCCAGGGCGCAGGGGGACTGGGTGACAGTACTCGGGAGGGAACAACACGGCTAATCTCAGACACTGCTGCGTGTCTCACATGAAGGTCGGGAAGAGAGTCAACCCTAAGAGGGCTCCTCTCAAGAATTTTGTTTCTATTTCTTTAATTGTGTACCTATATGAGATGATGGATGTCTACTAAACTTCTTGAGATACTCACTTCATGATGTATGGGAATCAAACCACTACGCCGTGTGCCTTAAACTTACATGCTGCTGCATGCCAATCACATCTCAATTCAAGAAGAAAAACAAAGGAGGACTGTGGCTGGAATGTTGGCCTGTCGCTTCTATAAGCAGGACAAAGCAAACCCCAAACGTATATATTATGGAAACTATAGAAAAGTATAGAGAGTAATTGCTACCTCCAGCACCACAGATGACCTCCCATAACACTTTCGGAACATCCTTCTGCTCCGTTTTTAACATATGTGCAGCTTCGTAAAAAGCGTGGTTCCAGTCCAACCGAACGGTAATGATAGTTTCGCCATCTGTTCTTAGCAAGTGTGGATACCTGAGTCCGATCCTTAGGAGAGCCAAGGTCACACCGGCCTCCTGCTTTGCCCGAGACCTGGCGTGAGTGTCCCCACGGCCCCTCCCTGCCCTCCTCACAGCCCCGAGTGCAGACCCCGCACACCTTCCTTGCTGTAGACCTTCTCATCACTGCAGTCCTCCTGGGGCAACCAGGGCGTGTCCCGGTCACAGTTCACCAGCAGGATGGCGCCCTGGCCCTCAGGGCCCCAGGTCCAGGAGGCCTGCGTTGGCGAGGAGAGAGAGCAACACTGTGGTCTCTACTTCTGCAGATGTTCCCAACCTCCGTGCAGATCCCACAGGACACTGGGGAGACGGCCCAGGCTGAGGTTCAAGAGCGGCCACGGGGGCAGCTGTGACCCGGCAAACATGAGTCCTGCGTCTGATGCCTGGAGAGAGCCAGGGCTAGCACCAAAGGCAGGTTCAGGGTGGGGACAGACCGCGGCAGCGAGAAGACACAGAGGCTGACGCGGGCAGCAGGCGCCTCACACCTGGTGTGCCTGGAGTGGGGTGGGGGAGGCAGGGTCCAGAGAAACGGACAGGCAGACATTTCACGACAGGCTCTAAGGCAGAGGGCCGGCAACACAAGGCCGGCCTGCAGACCACACTATGAAGCGGCAGTAATCAAAGCAGCAGAGGAGGGCACGAGGACAGACACACAGGCGGCCGGGGCAGAGCAGAGAGCCGAAGCGAGGCCACACTCACTCGGGCCACCGCCCACAGCAAGGAGGCGAGACTACACAGGGAAGTGACGGCTTCTTCAACAGATCGTGTCGGGCAGACCTGGACAGCTACGTGCAAAGGGATCAAGCGGGGCTTCTTTCTTACAGATTCCACACACAGCAATAAACGCAGAGTAAAGACTTAAACGTAAGCTCTGAAACCATAAAACTTCTAGAAGAAGGCACAGGCAGTGTGCTCCTTGACATCAGTCTTAGTCCCGGTGTTTTTTTGGATCCGTCTCCTCAGGCAAGTGCAACACACGCAGAAACAAACAGGATCACATCAAACTCAACAGCTCGTGCTCAACAAAGGAAACTCAGCAAAATAAAAGAGCTGCTTGCTGAATGCGGAAAGGTATTTGCAACAGATAGACCTGATCAGGGGTTAATACCCAAGATATACAAAGAACTCACACAACTCAAGGTCAAAAACCTGATTTTAAAAATGGACAGCGAAGCTGAGTAGACATTCTTTCCAAAGAAGACATACAAAGGGGGACAGATATGTGAAAAGATGCTGAACGTCTCTAATCATCTGGGAAGTACAAATCAAAACCACAATGAAATGCCTCACATCTGTCAGAACGGTTATCACAAAAAAAGACAACAAATAATAAACACTGGCGAGGATGCAGAATAAAGGGAACCCTTGTGCACTGTTGGTAGGAATATAAATTGGTGCAGCCTCTACGGGAAAAAGTATGGAGATTCCTCCAAAGAATTAAAAATAGAACTTCCATATGATCCAGAAATTCCACTCTTGGGTCTTTATCTGAAGAAAATAAAAACACAGATTAGAAAAGATGTATGTATTCCTATGTTATTGCATTGTTATTTGCAACAGCCCAGATATGGAAGGAATTTAAGTGCCCATCAGTAATGAACGGATGGTGAAGATGCAGTACACACACTCAGTGGAATAGTACTCAGCTACAAAAAAAAAAGGAATCTTGCCATTTGCAACAACGTGGATGAACCTAAGTGAAATAAGTCAAGAGAGACAAATACTGCTATATATTATAAATGAAAGCTGTGAAGAGAGTAAATCTTCAGTGTTTTCATCAGAAGGAAAACTTTCCTGTTTTCTGTTTCTAAAGACTGAGGGCAGGAGGAGAAGGGGGCGACAGAGGAAGAGCTGGTTGGACGGCATCATCCACACAGTGGACATGCATTTGCGGAAACCCCAGGAGCTGGTGAAGGACAGGGAGGCCTGGCGAGCTGCAGCGTGCGGGGACGCAGAGTCGGACAGGGCTGAGTGACAGAGCAACAATTCTGCATCTACATGAGAGGATGGGTTTACACTGAACTGAGTGTGGTGACCCTTTCATGATGTATGTGAGTCCAATCACTAAGGCTGTGTGCCACAGAGCAACTGAAGCCTCAGGCCGCAACCACTGAGCCCGCGCACCGCAGCTGGAGAGTCCACGCGCTCTACGAAAGATCCCACATGGAGTAACGGAGATCCCGAGTGCTGCACTAAGACTCGACGCAGCCTAAACAAGTAAATAAAGCCATTCTGTTGCATACCTTAAACATACGCGCCGATATACGTCAATTATATCTCAATAACACTGGAGGGAAAAAGAGGCACCCAGTGGGGCTCAGGGCTCTTGGGTGAACGGATACCCGGCCATTTTCAAACTTGCTCTGAGTGCTCCAAGAGGGACCTGTAAGGTGATCCCTTTTCAAGACTGCAGCCAGAGCGATATTAGGACGAACTCCAACCGGATCGCGTTGCTTCCCTGCTTCACGCCTTGTCAGGGGCCCCTGTTGACGCAGGAGGAAGCTCCCGGCCCTCGCCGCGGGCTGTGGGGCCCCGTGAGACCTGCCCATCTCGGCCTCTCTTTCCATCCGCCTCCCCCTCGCTGGCCGCCTCCCGCCTCCCAGAAGAAGACTCGAAGCTCGGGCCCTCGCGCGCTGCTCCCTCTGCCTGGAAAGCGGCCCTGCCTCGCTTCTCCTGGCCAAGCCCACCCCTCCTTCCGGCCCAGGGCATAACCCCTCCTTCCTCCTGGAAGCCTCTGATATTCCAGACCAAGGAGCTTTCCCTGGGTTCACACTTAGGACACTGTAAGCATTCCTTCTGGGGCGGATTCAGGACAACTGTGCCGAAACCGCCGCCAGAGCCGCTCTTCATCACCGTGCCCTCCACCGCCCCTGGACTGCAGGCGCCCGACGGCCCGCTGCTGTCCCCCCTGCTCGCGGCATCCCCCAGGCCTGGCCCGGTCCTGAAACATGAGAGATGCTGAAAAAATGTTTATGGGACGAATCAAAACAACATCGAGGTACCTCACACTGGTGAGAACGGCCAGCATTAAAAAGGCTGCAAATAATAAATGCAGGAGAGGGTGTGGATAAAAGGGAACTGTTGGTGGGGATGTAAACTTTTCTCCCCTGCGGAGAAAAGTGCGGAGGTTCTTCAGATAACTAGAAATAGAGTTGCCGCATGATCCAGCAATCCCATACTTGGAGATATTCCCAGACAAAACCATCATATGAGAAGATACACGCTCCACCGTGTTCACAGCGGACCAGTCACAGTCGCCAAGACATCGAAACAACCCCCACGTCCATCAACGACAAACGGAGAGGGTGCGGAGCGTGCGCGACGGAATATGCGTGCGGTGCGTGTGCCCGACGGAATACGGGAGTGGAGCGTGTGCCCGACGGAATACGGGTGCGCGTGTGCACGATGGAATATGGGTGTGGTGCGCGTGTGCACGATGGAATATGGGTGTGGTGCGTGCGCGCGACGGAATATGACTCAGCCACCAAACAGAATGGCACACGCTGTCTGCAGTAACGTGGCTGACTTAGAAAGTGTCACACGAAGGGAAGTAAGTNTAAATGCAGGAGAGGGTGTGGATAAAAGGGAACTGTTGGTGGGGATGTAAACTTTTCTCCCCTGCGGAGAAAAGTGCGGAGGTTCTTCAGATAACTAGAAATAGAGTTGCCGCATGATCCAGCAATCCCATACTTGGAGATATTCCCAGACAAAACCATCATATGAGAAGATACACGCTCCACCGTGTTCACAGCGGACCAGTCACAGTCGCCAAGACATCGAAACAACCCCCACGTCCATCAACGACAAACGGAGAGGGTGCGGAGCGTGCGCGACGGAAGACGCGTGCAGTGCGTGTGCCCGACGGAATACGGGAGTGGAGCGTGCGCGCGACGGAATACGGGTGCGGTGTGTGTGCCCGACGGAATATGGGAGTGGAGCGTGCGCGCGACGGAATACGCATGCGGTGCGTGTGCCCGACGGAATATGGGAGTGGAGCGTGTGCCCGACGGGAATACGAGTGCGTGTGTGCACGATGGAATATGGGTGTGGTGCGCGTGCGCGAGGGAATACGGTGTAGGGCGTGCGCGCGACGGAATATGACTCAGCCACCAAACAGAATGGCACACGCTGTCTGCAGTAACACGGCTGACTTAGAAAGTGTCACACGAAGGGAAGTAAGTCAGAAACAGAAAGACAAGTACCAGTGACACCATTTACATGTGGAATCTAAAATACGACACAAATGAACACATCTACAAAACAAAACAGACTCCCCGATGTAGAGAGCGACTTGCGGTTGCCCGGGCGGTGGGGAGGGAAGGACCGGGAGTCTGGGATTTGCACAGGTAAACTGGTGTATACGGGATGGCTGAGCAACAAGGTCCTACTGGCTAGCACAGGGAGCTGTGTTCACATCCTCTGAAAAGCCGTAATGGAAAAGAATATATAGGTAGAGCTGAGTTACCTTGCTGTATAGCAGAAGTTAACACAACACTGTACATCAACCATACTTGAATAAAGGTAAATAAAAGATCTATGAGATGAATGAAGAACACGTTAAACTGCTCTGGCCCAGATGAAGGGAGTCAGGGCAAGTCCAGGCCCACAGGGACTGGGTGAGCCCCCAGCTCCTGGGGAAGCAGGACGCCTCGGGGGCTGCTCTGGGGCCTGCCGTCGTGTGGCGGCAGACACTGAGCACAGATCTGTGGGGCTGACTCGGCCTCAGGAAGGCAGGGCTGGGCGGACGCCCCTCCCAACCATGAACCTTGGGGGCCGCGCTCCCCTACAGCCCCGAGGAACCTCCAGAGGCGCGTGGAGAGTTTGGAGCTGGCTGCCAGGCCCCAGATTTCTCACTGGGCTGTATTTACTTACTTTTTAAAGTATCCGCCTCCATATAATTTAAACCAGCATACAGGTTGTTACTATAAAAGTAGTGTATGCCCATGGCAAACATCTCAGTGCTCTAGAAGAGCAGAAAATGGAAAGTAGAAGCCGGGATGTGCACAGAGCGAAACCAGCGGAACTTAAAAATGGGGTTGAGATTCACACCACCATATATAAACTAGACAGCCAGTGGGGCTTTGCTGTATGACTCAGGGAGCTCACACCAGGTGGGATGGGGTTGGAGGCGGGGGAGGTTCAAGAGGGAGGGGATATATCTATACCTCACGCTGACTCATGTTGGTGTATGGCAGAAGCCAACACTTGACTGTAAAGCCATTATCCTTCAATTAAAAATGGATTAAAAACAAAGCGAAACGGGGGTGAGGAAGACGACTTGGAGAACACAATGCCGTCTGCACAAGTTAAAAATACACACAGCCTAACCACACCGCATGTTTCGCAAGAGTCACAAGAACGGAGAGTGACACACTAAAATCATTCAGGTGGTCCTTTGCGGGGAAGCAGGATGGGAGTGAGGAACACAGGATCGAGGAGAATAAATGAGTGAGTGAGCAAATGTGCTCAGCCGTGCCCGACTCTTTGTGACCCCTTGACTGTAGCCAGTCAGGCTCCTCTGTCCATGGGATTCTCCAGGCAAGAATACTGGAGTGGGTTGCCATGCTCTCCTCCAGGGGATCTTCCCAACCCAGGGATCGAACCCAGGTCTCCCACATGGCAGGCAGATTCTTTACCGTCTGAGCCACCAGGGAAGACTGGCTGGACAAATAAACGAATACACAAAACCAGGAGGAGGGTGTGCTTGCATCACTAGAGATGACACGCCTGGAATTGGGAATGATTACTGGAATCTTCTGCTCCTGATGGCCAAAAAAAAAAAAAACACCCCAAAAGGCCAAACAGTAAGAGCAAATGCTCTGGCGGTGCCTCCTCTGTGGCAGAAGGTTCATCCTTTCCACCAGCTGCATGAGCCGGGTGTCCCCACCCTCTGGGTGGGCCACTGGGGCCTGGGGACCCGCTCCGTGGCTGTTCCTCCAAGGAGCTTGCTCCTAGTGGGCTCTGTCAATGATGTGTGCGTCTGGGAACCTGTCTTCTCATCAGCAAAGTGCGAGTTGTCAGAGCTTGCTGGGAGGACCGTGGCTGCCTGCAGGCCCCAGCCTGGGGCTCTGGCCCCGGAAGCCCCCCATTCAGGGCCGCCTGCCCTGGGGGTGAGGTACCTTTCTTGGGTTGTTCTTCTCCACCACGCCGTCGCGGTCTGCGTCCACATCCAGGGAGATCTCTGGGGACAGACAGATCTCTGGGTGAGCTGCTGGGCTGGCCAGAGAGGGTGGGGTGGGGGCAGAAGGGGGACCTACAGGGTTAGGGTGCAGCTCACCCGAGGGAAGAGCTGTGCTGAGGTCACCTTAGCCAACCCCCTGCCTCAGCACCGCACTGCTGGATGGAGGCACGAGCGGACACCACGCAGACCTCGAAACTCACGGAGGGGCTGGCAGGTGGGTCTGGGGTCTCCCGCCCCCTTGTGCTCCTCTACAGCTCTGGGTGGTGGGTGGGATGAGCCGCACCAGACAGATCTCAGAGTTCAGAGAGGTCAAGGCATGTGCCCGGGGCACAAGGTCACAGGGTCACACGAGGAGGTCTGAAGCATACACCATGTTTGGTGTGAATCGAAGCTCAGGTGTTGGAAACTTTCACGGGACTCCCTACCTGCCTTCCTGGCCTGTCCTGGTGGTGTGTACACATGTGAATTTGTGTGTTTCTCTTCCAGAACTCCCGGGGGTCTAGACCCCACCTCTAAGGACTGAGGGTTTTACTTTGGGTGGGAAACTGGATCGTCAGCTCCTCTTGATCTGACTGTGCCCAAGAGGCCAAGCCGCCAGACAGAGGACCCAGGATGGGGCCCTCGCTGTCCCTCCTCTGGGGGAGGGGCCTTCTCTGTTCATAGGCCTGCTGTGGGGACTACGTGGGGCAGTGAAATGAGCTCAAAGTTCAGCATCAGACAGGATTGAGCCTGAACCGTGGTTCCGCCTTGTAAGCTGTGTGGTGTTGGGCAGCTTAGACAGCTTCTCTGAGCCCTGGTCGCTCTACCTGAAAAACGAGGCGCTTTCCTGTTAGATGAGTTGCCCTAACTGCAACGGTGGGCACTGCTGACGCTTTGAGCCAGATTGTTGCTGCTGCTGTCGTTGTGGGTCTGCCCTGTGTATTGCAGGGTGTTAGCCACATCCCTGGCTTCTACCCGCTGGATGCCCGTAACATCCCCCCAGCTGAGACAACCAAAAGGTCTCCAGATATTGCCAAAGGTACCCCGGGGGCAACATGGCCCCCTGAGTTAGAGACCAAGAGGGTGAGGCAGGGGAATTGTTGGGAAGGTGGTGGGAACGACATGCGGAGTGAGGCGAGCTGGGTTCAGGTTGCGGACAGCCCGTGGGCTTGGCCTTAGGCTGAGCACGACTTGGACAGAGGTCGGAGCTGGGTGAGAACGACTGGGTTTCTGGTCAGTCCCGCTGGCAGCCGAGCTGTCTCCCTGGAGGGGCAGCGTGCCTCCTCTCTCTTAGGTCAGGGATTATACGGAGGGCCTCCCTTTGCCCACAGCCCAATTCCCTCCTCACCCTGAATGCGGCTCTTCCAGGTCTGGAAGGAGGTGGGAGGGGGGTTCTAAGGGCACGGAGTCCCTGGGAGAGGGAGGCAGTCTCCCCGCTTCTGCAGCCCCACGTTAGGTGCTGTAGGAAATAATTATATAAACTCCTCCCACTGATCCCATTCACACACCAAATCAGTACTGAGAATCGACTGGGCTCTAGGCCCCAAACCTGGGGAGTGGAGTGGGCAATCGGCCCACAGTGCCTGCTCTCAAGGAGCCCCCAGTCTTATGTGTGTGTGGTTAGTTGTTCATTCGTGTCCAACTCTGTGACCCCATGGGCTGTACACCACAGCCTCCTCTGTCCATGGGATTCTCCAGGCAAGAACACTGGAGTGGGGAGCCTATCCCTTCTCTGGGGGATCTTCCCGACCCAGAGATCAAACCTGGATCTCCCGCACTGACAGGTGGATTCTTTACCGTCTGAGCAACCAGGGGAGGTCCTATGAGATAAATATTATTGTTTCCACTTTATAAGCAAGCAAACTCAGACTTGGAGATGTCACTTGTCAGCACACTGGGCTGATGATCTGGGGGCTGGTTCGGGATAAGACTTCTAGGGAGAAAGCGGAGAAGGTGGCCCCTCCAGCTACTGTTAGAGAGGGAAAGCTCAGAAGGACCACTATTGATGCTGGCTCCCAGACAGCCACGGACTTTCCAGCAGGACGCTCCCAGGGAATGCTGCTGCTTGGGGAGGTAGCCTTCCTGAAGCTTCTCCCAGGGGACCTGCTGCAGACCCAGCCCCCTCCAGGAATCAGTCTTTGCTTTTCAAGATAACAATCTCTCCTGGGTGTACAGTTCCTTGTGGACAGAGCACTTCCCACGGGTGTTTTCCCTTCAGTCACCACCCTCCCAGCCATCCTGCCATACACAGGAGGAAGCGAGGCACCCAGCAGGGCATCGACCGTGAAGACCCCAGACATGCAGAGCCAGGGGTCACCCTCAGGTCTCAGACTCCAGAGCCCTGCCCTTGGCTGTTCCTCCACAGTCTCAGGCTGACCCCTGTCCTGGGTTGTTTCCAAAACCGAAGCCCGCCTTCCAAGACCCAGGACTCACTCCTCTAGAGGTCGTTCCCAGAGGAGGGCCAGCTCCCCACCCTGGCGACCCTGTGGCTTTGGTCTCTAGGCTGCGAGGTGCCTCCGCACCACAGCTCCTGTGGTCCATGGAAGCAGTGGCCACGGGAGAGAGACCAGGAGCGTTTCCCTGCGCTTCATTGTGAACTTTTCCTTATTCTGGGCCACACCACGTGGCTTGCGAGCTCTTAGTTCCCCGACCAGGGGCAGAACCTGCGCTGTGCGCCAAGTCCTAACCACCAGAACGCCAGGGAACTCCCCATTATGAATTTCTTACATTAAATTTTTGTTATCAATGTAATATTTGCACAAGTGCAAAAAAAAAAATCAAAAAGAGTACCAAACAGCTTCTAAAAAACCCAGGGGCTCTTTGTTTAGCCTGTCCCCTCACCGCCTGAGGCAAGCTCTATGATACCAAATAATATGCCTATTATTTTTTCCTCGGTTTATTCAATTGGGACAAATTTCACTGACTTCCCATAAAATCACATAATCGGGCTCCCTTATCATCCACCTCCTGACATCCCACGGTGCTTGACACCTTCTCTCTTGTGATTCTTGACAGAACTTCACGGTCAGTTGGAACGGCCTCCTTACCCATCCGCCCTCCCTCGGCAACTCCCCCAAGTTACAAGGCATTCCTCGAGGGCTTCTCCCCTTCCAAGCTTCCCTCAAGGTCCAGTTTAGCTGGATTCCAGCGGGATGCTCCTGAGGGAATGGGAACAGGCTTGCGGCCCGCCCAGGGCTCTGCCTCCCGGAGCAGCTCTGTCTTCCCTGGGGAGGGGGAGGCGGCATCTGCTTCAGGGCCTCTGGGCTCCAGACATTTCCCGGAGGCTCCAAATCCTGCCTCAGCTCCCCAGAATAGCCCCGAGGTGTCGGGTGGCGCAGGGTGTGGGGCAGATTAAGTGGAAACGTCACCAGGACTGGGCTCAAGGCAGCCTGCCCCGGGGAGTCAAGACACCGGCCGCAGCTTCCGCACGAGCGCTTTGGCGGCCGCCAGCCCTTGGACGGTAGCAGGGCGCCAGGCCTCCTTGGCTGACGGGGCGGCTTGGGGTGTAGCAGGGAGGGGGCTCTCTCCGACAGTCACCGAGGGTGGTTATCCTGGGTCTGGGAGGGGTGCAAGGAACGAGGGCCTTAGGTTGACGCAAAAAATCTTCCAGGGTCACGTCCACGTGCTCCTCCCTTTGCAGGACCTCGGCAAAGAGGGTGAAGCTACGCCTCTCTCCACCATCTTCCCCTCAAATCCCCTTAACAGCGAGGACGTTGCGAATCAGCCCTACCCAGGGGCTCGGAGGCTCTCCGGGATCAATGAGCTAGAAGCTCACTTTACAGCCCCGAAACAGTGAGGTCCAGGGAACTTCCTGGTGGGCCAGTGTTAGGACTCCTGCTTTCACGACCAAGGGCCTGGGTTTGATCCCTGGTTAGGGAACTAAAGCCCCACAAGCCGAGTGGCACAGTCCCCCCCCCCCCCCNCCCCCCCAAAAAAAAAGTGAGGTCTACAGGGAGAGGGCATATCACAGGGTTTTGGTGAGACTGGGACCGAGAACCACAGCCTGATTTGACCAAGGGCATCATGATTTTGTTCTCAATACCAGGAGGAAGACTGAGGCACCATAAGGTTCTTCAGCATCACACAGGCAGAGAGAAAATGGGCTGCCCCATGCCCCAAGAGGAAGGGACAAAAGCAGAGACCATTACCTGAGCACTTAGCCCCTGCCAGGCCTGGGGATGCCCCATCCCACTGAACCCCTATAAGCACTGTGCAAGAGTACACTGGAAACCCATTCTACAGAAGAGGAAACTGAGGCTCAGCAGAATGGTGGTCATAATGTGGCTGGAGGGGGGAGAGCCAGAACTTAGACCTATTGTATTTCTGTCCACTCTGAGGCCAAGGTTCTTTCTACCCAGTGAGGACTCAGGACAGAAGTAGGGTGAGATGGACAGTAATACATCCCTGGGGGACAGTCCCACCATCCTGGGTCATTAAAGGCATTCTTGCCTCTGAACTGCCACCCCCAAATGATCCTGGGGCAGATCTCTGATCCTGGGTCAGACAGACCAGTGGATGGGTCCCAAGGGAAACCTAGTTTTTACCAGGCTCCCTGGTGAAACATAAGTTCAGTGGGGGTGAGTTTTTCATAAAGTTTTATTTCTGCAATGTGAATGACTGTCTTCTGTTTTGAGATTCAGTCACGTCCGAACTCTTTGTGACCCCATGAATTGCAGCAGGCCAGGCCTCCCTGTCCATCACCAACTCCCAGAGTTCACTCAAACTCATGTCCGTCGAGACTTCGGTGATGCCATCCAGCCATCTCATCCTCGGTCGTCCCCATCTCCTCCTGCCCCCAATCCCTCCCAGCATCAGGGTCTTTTCCAATGAGTCAACTCTTTGCACGAGGTGGCCAAAGTACTGCAGTTTCAGCTTTAGCATCATTCCTTCCAAAGAACACCCAGCACTGACCTCCTTTAGAATGGACTGGTTGGATCTCCTTGCAGTCCAAGGGACTCTCAAGAATCTTCTCCAGCACCACAGTTCAAAAGCATCTATTCTTTGGTGCTCAGCTTTCTTCACAGTCCAACTCTCACATCCGTACATGACCACTGGAAAAACCATAGCCTTGACTAGACGGACCATTGTTGACAAAGTATTGTCTCTGCTTTTGAATATGCTATCTAGGTTGGTCATAATTCTCCTTCCAAGGAGTAAGCGTCTTTTAATTTCATGGCTGATCACCATCTGCAGTGATTTTGGAGCCCCAAAATATAAAGTCTGACACTGTTTCCCCATCTATTTCCCATGAAGTGATGGGACCAGATGCCATGATCTTCGTTTTCTGAATGTTGAGCTTTAAGCCAACTTTTTCACTCTCCTCTTTCACTTTCATCAAGAGGCTCTTTAGTTCCTCTTCACTTTCTGCCATAAGGGTGGTGTCATCTGCATATCTGAGGTTATTGATATTTCTCCTGGCAATCTTGATTCCAGCTTGTGCTTCTTCCAGCCCAGCGTTTCTCATGATGTTCTCTGCATAGAAGTTAAATAAGCAGGTGACAATATACAGCCTTGACGTACTCCTTTTCCTATTTGGAACCAGTCTGTTGTTCCATGTCCAGTTCTAACTGTTGCTTCCTGACCTGCATATAGGTTTCTCAAGAGGCAGGTCAGGTGGTCTGGCATTCCCATCTCTTTCAGAATTTTCCACAGTTTGTTGTGATCCACACAAAGGCTTTGGCATAGTCAATAAAACAGAAATAGATATTTTTCTGGCATTCTCTTGCTTTTTCCATGATCCAGCAGATGTTGGCAATTTGATCTCTTATTCCTCTGTCTTTTTTAAAAAGCTTGAACATCTGGAAGTTCACGGTTCACGTATTGCTGAAGCCTGGCTTGGAAAATTTTGAGCATTACTTTACTAGTGTGTGAGATGAGTGCAATTGTGCGGTAGTTTGAGATTACGCCTTGCCTACTTTATAGGTGCTAACATGTTAACAAGATGGTGATAATTGATGGTAAATTGCTTTATTAATGTCTTTTTTTTTTTCCTTTTTGGCTAACCTTCAAAATCGTTAGGTTTACTAATTTGGTGGGGAAGGGAGGGGCCTTTTTACTGACCCATGGAGCCTAAATAACTGGAACTTGTGGCAGTTAAAGAAATATCTCTTCAGTGAGAGCGTCAGCACCCCGGAAGGACGAGCCTGGTCATTCATCACGTATTCGGTATCTTCTGCCCAGTCTCAGCCCTATGGCACCCTCACTTGCCTCATTGCTCTTGTTTAGTGGGTAAGTCAGGTCCGACTCTGCGACACCATGGCCTGTAGTCTGCCAGCCTCCTCTGTCCATGCGTTTCCCAGGCAAGCATACTGGAGTGGGTTGCCATTTCCTCCTCCCGGGGATCTTCCCAGCAACCCAGGGACTGAACCCGTGTCAGCTGCATCTGCAAGCCGACTCTCTGTCCCTGAAGGACCAGGGAAGCCATGGCAGCCTCCTCACAGCGTCACTACACCATCCGTCCTGCGCCCACACCGGCCTCCTCACAGCGTCCCTGCGCCGCCCGTCCGGGGCCACCGTGTTTCGTGGGAGTCTCGTCAGTGGCTTCGTCAGCCCCCGGGAGCTCCCTCCCCTGCCAGGCTTCAGGCCGCTGCCCGTCTGCGAACGTCCTCAAGTGTCCTTGCCTCTGCGGGGTTGGGTTTCCTAGGGACGGTCACCTGAGACACTGGGGCACCGTGTACCCGTGAGGCTCACACGTGCCAGCCCTCAGCCGCAGTGCTGGAAGCTTCGGTTTCGTCTCCTGAGGCCCCTCCCCGCCACGTAGTCCTGAGGACCAGCCGGGCACTCACCTCCTCAATGCGGAAAGAGGGGCAGGTGACTGGCAGTCAAGCCCATTTGGGAATCAGCTCAGAAGTGGGGGAGCAATGCTCCCGAGCCTGTTTGGGGCTAAAAGCACAGGGTTGGAGAAGGAAAGGCTGGCTTGGGAACTAGTTGTTTTGTGGGGGGATTTCTGAGCCCCTCCCCCGGGAGAATATGACATAATTGAAACGGCCGGGTGACCCGTAGACCACGTTCTGGTGTGTGGCCCCAGGCAAACCTTGGTTTTCTCATCTGTAAAATGGGGACTATAATAGCATGTCCTCTTAGAATAGCTGTGAGAATAGACCGAGCTCCTGATAGCTAAACTGCCTCGTGCTGGAGCCTGGCACACTGTCAGTGCTCAGCAAACGCCACCTTGGCGCCACAGTCCTGGACACAGAGCAGCTGTTCAGCAAGTAGACATCACTGTTATTCTCAATGCTCTCAGGACATAGCTGACGCTCAGGGACAGGCAGCTCACCTTCCCCTGGCCTGTCGCCACTCTGACTCACTGAAATGTCCCCCGGGCTAGAACAGTATAGGAGCTAAACCGAAAAGAAGTAATACCTCCACTGCAGAAGAGTCCAGGAAGCGAAGCCCCAGCACCTCGCATCCCACGTGCCCTGGCATCCAGGGGAGGGGAGTGCGGCACAAACGGGAAGAACCCGCAAAGGAATGAGCCTGAGCTCTGCACCCTACTGGCACTGTGTTCCTGTGTGACTTTGAACCAGGTCCCTAGCCTCTCTGGGCCTCAGTGTCTGGGCGAGGATGAGGTGGGTTAAGGACCCAGGCTGCATCTTTGCACCCTGAGGGGCTGGGTCTGGGGAAGGCCGGGGTGTAGCTGGGGCTGGGAAGGACCGTGCAGGCTTTGTAGACAGGCCATTCTCCTTTCTACAAGCGAGCTCTTCTCCGGGCTGCAGGGCGGAGACGGGGGAGGAGCAGCCTCGGCTCTTTGTCCCCACGGTCCACAGAGCCTGCAGCGGGGACTGTGACAGCCAGCTGAGTTGCTGGAGGACCAAGGCATGCCTCCCCCCGCAGCACCCCCGAGGCCCGCATTATTAGAGGAAGCTCCGAGTGCCAGGCCAGGCGGGCAGCACTGAGGACAGCCCAAGCGCCTGGGAAGGGCAGCAGTGCCAGCCCTTGGGGAACGAGGGCACCCAGGCCGGAGCCACACAGACTCACCGATGGCTGTGAGGAAGAGCCCAGCCTGGTCGACGGGCGTGATCCCCTCCTCCTCATAGTAGCTGACGGTGACCTTGACGGTGGGGGCGGCACACGGGGAGGGAGAGAACAGAGGTCACAGGTCACAGGCAGGAAGACCTGCAGGGACCGCCTCACAGTCTGTCAAGCCGATCCGCTCTAACCAGCTGAACCCTCTCCTCCAGGAAGTGCTCTTGGCTTGGTGGGCTCTCTCAGAATATCCAACCAGACAGGGGGCTCCCCTCTCTCAGAGGGCATCCAGGGTATCGTCTGCTACTTGCCCCCCGGTGTGTCCTGCTGCCGGTCCCCACTTCTACCAGGGTGTCTATCTAGCTCCCACTCGGCAGCGATGGAGCTTAGGCTGTCCTCACTGGGCAACGCCCAGTTCCGTCACTGCACCGGACACACGTGACGTTCATGTTAATAATTAGAGAGCCCAGGGAAGAAAGGGCCTAGTCTCGGCTCTACCTCTTGCGCATGGGCGCCCAGCATCCCATCTGATACATGATGAAACCAAGGACGTTCGTGGCCGTCCCTTCCAGTAGTCTAAGACTCTGTGCTAAGAGTCCCGTGACGTTAACCTGCCATGAATTCATCCTTCTGTGGCTGTAGCCATCAGCTGATTTACTGAGCACTTAAAAAGTGGCTAGTTTGAACTGAGATGGGCTACAGGTGTGAAATGCACAGAAGATTTAGACTCGGCGTGGAGAAAACCTTGGTCTTGTTTTTTATATCGATATCACGTTGAAATGACAGTATCTGGATATATGGAGTTAAGTTAAAAATATCATCAAAATTAAGTCCATCTATTTCTTTTTGCTTTTATTTACTTACTTCTCGGCCATGCCACCCAGTATAGGGGAACCTTATTAACAGTTCCCTGACCAGGGATCGCACCCATGAGGCCTGCGGAGACCATGTGGCACCCTGACCACTGGACCACCGGGGAGGTCTCGCTTTTTGCTCTTTTAATGTGGTTGTGGAAAAACTGAAAGCAACGTGTGCGGCCCATGCTCGGCTTTTCCTGCCCGCGCGGATCCGGCCCGTCCTGATACCGGCCTGGCCCCCGGCCCCCAGGCCCGTGCACCGTACCTTGTCGCTGCTGGCCTCGGGGCTCGCCTGGCTCATGGTGAGCCGCAGCGTGGTGCTGGGTGACAGGGGCCAGCGCTGCTTGCCGTTGGTGGCCACCTCCTCAGCCTGCCCGTCGCGCACCACCTCCACCCTCACGCGCTCCGAGTGCTTCAGGCTGAAGGTCTGGGCCCCCGCAGGGGCCGCGCTGTAGGGAGAGAGGAGGCCGAGTCACAGGGACTCCTGGGTGGGCGGGACGAGGGCCTTCAGGAAGAGACCCCTGGGGGACAAGGCTGCAGGGCTCCCCAGGCTGCTGGGTCTCCCTGGAGGACTCAGCTGCACGGCAATCACCCGGTAGTGAAGAGGGCACTGGCTGAAAATACAGATTCCTTCAGTGTGGGAGGATACATTAGGAGGTTGAGATGAACTGATACAGACTACTGTACATAAAACAGATGAGCAACAAGGACCTACTGAAGAGCACAGGGAACAATAATAACCTATACTGGAAACCCAACATCCGCTGGGTCATCGAAAAAGCAAGAGAGTTCCAGAAGAACATCGATTTCTGCTTTATTGACTATGCCAAAGCCTTTGACTGTGTGGATCACAATAAACTATGGAAAATTCTGAAACAGATGGGAATCCCAGACCACCTGACCTGCCTCTTGAGAAATCTGTATGCAGGTCAGGAAGCAACAGTTAGAACTGGACATGGAACAACAGACTGGTTCCAAATAGGAAAAGGAGTACATCAAGGCTGTATATTGTCACCCTGCTTATTTAACTTCTATGCAGAGTACATCATGAGAAACGCTGGGCTGGAAGAAACACAAGCTGGAATCAAGATTGCCGGGAAAAATATCAATAACCTCAGATA
>SJYQ01001099.1:0-15044 GCA_006410935.1 Redunca redunca | reverse complement strand
CATTCAGAAAACGAAAATCATGGCATCTGGTCCCATCACTTCATGGGACATAGATGGGGAAACAGTGGAAACAGTGGCTGACTTTATTTTTCTGGGCTCCAAAATCACTGCAGATGGTGATCAGCCGTGAAATTAAAAGACGCTTACTTCTTGGAAGGAAAGTTATGAACCTAAACAGCATATTGAAAAGCAGAGACATAATTTTGTCAACAAAGGTCCGTCTAGTTAAGGCTATGGTTTTTCCAGTGGTCATATATGGATGTGAGAGTTGGACTGTGAAGAAAGCTGAGCACCAAAAAACTGATGCTTTTGAACTGTGGTGTCGGAGAAGGCTCTTGAGAGTCCCTTGGACTGCAAGGAGATCCAGCCAGTCCATCCTAAAGGAAATCAGTCCTGGATGTTCATTGGAAGGACTGATGCTGAAGCTGAAACTCCAATCCTTTGGCCACCTGATGCGAAGAGCTGACTGATTTGAAAAGACCCTGATGCTGGGAAAGGTTGAGGGCAGGAGGAGAAGGGGACCTCAGAGGATGGATGGTTGGATGACATCACTGACTCAATGGACATGGGTTTGGGTAGACTCCAGGAGTTGGTGATGGACAGGGAAGCCTGGTGTGCTGCAATTCATGGGGTCACAAAGAGTTGGACACGACTGAGCGACTGGACCGAATGGGAAAGAATCTGAAAAAGAGGATATGTGTATATGGCTTCCCAGGGGGTGGGAGTGGTAAAGAGTCCACCTTCCAATGCGGGAGACCTGGATAAACCCCTGACCTGGGATGATCCCATGTGCCAAGGAGCAGCTAAGGCCGTGCACCGGGACTGCTGAGCCCAGGCTCCAGAACCGGGAGCCGAACTACCGAGCCCTCGCGCCCAGGGCCCGTGCGCCACAGCAGGAGAAGCAGCGCAGCGCGAAGCCCACGCGCCTCGGCGAAGAGTGGCCCCACTCGCCGCAGCCAGAGAGAGCCCAAGCAGCAACGGGGACCGTCACTGCCAAAGATGAATAAGTGAAAAGAAACACACAGATGCCCTGGGCTAACCTTGCACTCACTGATTCAGAAAGTTCCAGCTTGGGGCCTGGGGAGTCTGCTTTTATTTTTTAAATGAGAAGGCTTTGTTTTTAAAGCAGTGTTAGGTTTGCAGAACAGCTGATCACGTAGTATAGAGAGTTCCCATGTACCCCTTCTCCTCTATTATGAATATTATGAATATCTTGCTTCATGTGATACACTTGTTATAATTAATGAAGCAATATTGATGTACTGTTATTAACTAGAGTCCATAGTTTCCTCTGTATTGTAGTCTTACGAGCTTTGTCAAATGCACAGTGTCAAGTATACACATTTATAGTATAGTACAAAACAGTTTCTCCACCTTAAAAATCCCCTGTGCTCCACCTAGTCATCCCTCCTGGGGGCCTGAATGCTTAACAAGATTCCTTGTATTTCTGATGGGCAACCAGCTTGGAAGCCACCTGTTACTGTAAGGGTAGAGGTCTGAGGCTCAGACAGAAGACCGAGTTTGCAGCAAAGACAGAGTTTGCTGGGCCTAGAACTCTTTTCTCCCAAGCCCCGTTCAGTGTC
Source organism: Redunca redunca (assembly GCA_006410935.1). NCBI lineage: Eukaryota > Metazoa > Chordata > Mammalia > Artiodactyla > Bovidae > Redunca > Redunca redunca. Next base: position 13,461 of record SJYQ01001099.1, on the reverse strand, counting down.
TGAGCTGAAGACCAGGGGAACCCGGCTGCCAGGGAGGAGGCAGGCTAACAGGTGCTGGGTTTGCACACAGACGGAGCCGTGAACTGGGAGCTTAACGGGCAGCGGTGGGCAGGCTCTTCACAAAGACACCTCCTTTTCGCTGCGGGTTTCACAGCTTGGAATTCTCCTCTTTGAGAGTCATTCCCCGGGGTTCTGGAGTTTTCTACTGAATGGGAAATAGTCTTAGAATTCTTGAGAAGCCATCAAGATTTCAAGGTGGGAAAATAACTGGTTTGAGCTGGTTGCTGTGGACTAAATGTTTGAGTCTTCCCAAATTCAGACATTGAAGCCCTAACCCCCAGTGTGACTGTCGTTGAACATTAGATGAAGTCAGGAGAGTAAGGTCTAAGCGATAGGGCTTGTCTCCTCGTAAGAAGAGGCAGAGAGTGTGGTCTCCCTTCACAGGCACCAAGGAGGGGCCGCGTGAGCCCACAGCTGGAAGGCCCTGGGTGCAGACCAGGGTGACAGCCAGGCTGGTGCTCTGATCTCAGACTCTAGCAGACGGACCTGGGAGAGATAAACGTTTGTTTTTAAGCCACTGAGCCCGTGGTAGTTTGTTTCGGCAGCTCAAGCAGATTAAGAGCCCGACTTACAGGGCGATAACAGGAAGGACTGGGACAGAGGAGGAAGGCGCCCAGGGCTGACGGTGTTGCTAAATCTCCAGCCCACGATCTGAAGGTTCCCAAAAGCTCCAGAGGGCTCAGAGGGATTTAAGCGGATTCTCGTGGGGTTTAGGATGAAGATACAGGTGCAAGTGCCTGCCTCAGAGGCACAGCTGCTGTCTCGAAGGCCTGGCGCTCTCAGGCTCCCAAAGAGCTCTCCACTGTGATCAGGCATCAGGATCATCAGCGGGCACTGCTTAAACCTTCGCTTTCTATTTTTTAGCGGCTACAGGTCTGTGGGAGCCATTCTCAGAAAGTCTGGCTGGCATGGCGGAAGTGCACCCGGGGCAGTGGCCAGGGATGAGGGAGCGCCTCGGAGCAGCGGTCCTCGGAGCTCAGGGCCAGCGCTGCAGCAGCAGAGCCACTACCTGGAGGGCTGGCCAGAGCACGGCTTGTCTGGCCCCTTCTCAGCACTTCCGATTCTGGTTTTCACAGAGGCAGAGGAACCAGAGATCAAACTGCCAACATCCACTGGCTCGTGGAGAAAGCAAGGAATTTCCAGAAAAACATCTACCTCTGCCTCATTGACTACACGAAAGCCTTTAACTGCATGGATCACAATAAACTGTGGAAAATTCTTAAAAAGACGGGAATACCAGCCCATCCTATCTGCCTCCTGAGAAACCTGTATGCAGGTCAAGAAGCAACAGTTAGAGCTGGACATGGAACAACAAATTGGTTCAAAACTGGGAAAGCAGCCTGTATACTGTCACTCTGCTTATTTAACTTATATGCAGAGTACATCGTGCAAAATGCCGGACTGGATGAAGCACAAGCTGGACTCAAGATTACAGGGAGAAATATCAACAACCTCAGATATGCAGATGACACCACTCTAACTGCAAAAAGTGAAGAGGAGCTAAAGAGCCTCTTGATGAGGGTGAAAGAGGAGAGTGAAAAGGTTGGCTTAAAACTCAACATTCAGAAAACGAAGATCATGGCATCTGGTTCCATCACTTCATGGCAAATAGAAGAAGAAAAAGCGGATGACAGGACAGATTTTATTTTCTGGGCTCCAAAATCACTGCAGATGATGACTGCAGCCATGAAATTCACAGATGCTTGCTTCTGGGAAGGAAGGCTATGATGAACCTAGACAGCATATTAAAAACCAGAGATATCACTTTGCTGACAAAGGTCTGTCTAGTCAAAGCTATGGTTTTTCCAGTAGTCATGTATGGATGTGAGAGCTGGACCATAAAGAAAGATAGTGCTGAAGGATTGATGCTTTTGAGCTATGTCGCTGGAGAAGACTCTTAAGAGTCCCTTGGGCAGCAAGGAGATCAAACCAGTCCATCCTAAGGGAAATCAACCCTGAATATTCACTGGAGGGACTGATGCTGAAGCTGAAATTCCAGTACTTTGGCCACCTGATGCGAAGAGCTGACTAATTGGAAAAGACCCTGATGCTGGGAAAGATTGAGGGCGGGAGGAGAAGGGGACGACAGAGGATGAGATGGGTAGATTGTAGGACTGACTCAGTGGAATTTGAGCAAATTCTGGGAGGTAGAGAAGGACAGAAAAGCCCGGTGTGCTGCAGCCCAGGAGATCGCAGGGACTCAATACAACTTGGTAACTGAACACAAGGCCTGAAGTGGGGCCTGAGAATCTGCATTTCTATGTGTCTAGGAACTGTTGGTACGGCTGGTCCACAGACCACAGCTCGAGAAACACTGGTCTAGACGCGTAGCAGTGCACTCTGGCGCTTAGAGTCCTGGGACAGGATGGCCAAGGCCGTGAGTGGGAGTTTGCAGAGACCACCAGGCAGGGCCTCATTGATCCAGGCCGCAGACTGTGAGAGTTACTGGCGAAGACTACTGTGTCCCGGGCACTGTCAGGAGAGAGCAGGCAAGGGTCGGGCAGCCCCTTTTCCATGCTCAGGGCTGGAAAAGAAGATAGTAAAAAAAAGTTCCAGAATCACCCTGTTTCTTGTCTGTCTTCTTCCAAATCACTCAGCCCATCATGGGGACATTTGGCTGTGGTCTGCTGCAGTACAGAGTCTGGGCAGAAGGCAGAAAGCCTGGCTTGCGGGGGTATGTGCCAAAACTCTGAGTTCAACCCCTTTTGCCACTGACGTGCTGAGGGGGACTTGAGTGTGTCCCTTGCACCTTCTGAGCATCCACTTGTCAACCCATAAGATGAAGGATGACCACCCATCCCTCCTGTCCCGCAGGCCTGTCTTTCCCTCAGGCCTGTCTTTCCCTCCTCGGGGCGGGGTGCGTCTCCTGTTGCCACGGGATATCTGCCTCCTCTGGATTGTAAGACCCCGAGGGCAAGGTCTGCTCTCCTCCAGAGCCTAGCGCAGGGCTGAGCACATCACAGCCACTCAGCAGAGGGGCGGGGCTGAGCAGGACACGCTTCCCTCATCACTCAGACGTAAGGGATCCACCTGCAGTGCAGACCTGGGTGTGATCCCTGGGTCAGGAAGATCCCCTGGCGAAGGAAATGGCAACCCACTCCAGCATCCTCACCTGGAGAATCCCACGGAGAGAGGAAGCTGGTGGGCCACAGCCCATGGGGTCACAAAGAGCTGGACGCGACTGAGTGACTAACATTTCCACACGTTCTGAGCAGTGAACCTTTTAGATGTGCCAGGCTGGAAATCCCAAAAGGAGGTGTGGGTACCCGTGAGATACTTTTAGATGGCACATGGATGCATAATTTAAAAGAAGATAGGTATTCATTAAACGTGCTATCTTTTATGGAAACTGATAAAGGCTTGGCATTTACGGTAATGATCTAAGATCTCCACTTTAAGTTATAAGAAAAATAAGAGATGGTTTAAAGATAAATTTTAAGTCAATGATACTAGAGTTAGAATATGCTTTCGGTAAAAATCGTGGGAGTCTGGGTGGCTGTGTGCTCAGGTCTAGGAAATGCCACTCTAGTGCAAGCTCTGGGTTTGACCGTAAGCCTGCTGGGAGGCCTGGGGGCAGCACCTGTCCTCTCTGCTTCATCAGGAGTAAAGTGACAGAATGGGGAGGACAAGGGTGGCTGGAGGCTGGGGAGCGCAGAGGGACAGGTCTGGGCAAAGGGGTGGCGAAGGAGGCGCTGACCAGCCGGGGATCTCTCTGCCAGATGCCCACCCCATTTAACCAGAGCCACTATTAATTCATCTTGTCCTATATACTGGGCTTCTGCATGCAACTCTATAAAAAAATTGCTTTGTAAACGCACAGGGCAGGATGATCGTTTAGGGCCCAACTCTGACAATGGTTGCTCTGAGTGATGCTCCACACCTCCTTCATCCCTCTGGGCCAGTGAGAAACTAGAGGAGGCCCCAGAGGCTTGGGGGTTAATGCCCCACCTACGCTGGAGCTCTAGAGCCCCACACCCTCCCGTCCCATCCCTGCTCTGAGCTGAGCAAACAGCTATTCTTGGAGTGGCCCTGGCAGAAGCAGCAAAGGCACCCATTGTTCCCTGTGGAGCCTGCTGGCTGCCTCCCTCCCCAGGAAGAACCTCTTAGAATCCCCTGCAGAAGCCCAAGAGCCAGGGGCTGTGGGCGTCTCACTTCTCCCTGGAGGCTGCAGGGCGGGGCTCAGGGGGTTATGGAGGGGACAGAGCAGGGGTCGTGGTGGCCATGACCTCCGGCTTACAGGAAAGAGGCTAAAGACACGTGGACAGAAGGGCAGGCGGGGGCCACGTCGTCACTGCCCATCGTATCCCAGCACCCAGGACACGGCCATGCTCAATGGATATATTTCAGGAATAAATGAATGAATGGACCCGCTCTTCTTGGTTTTCCAAACTGTATTATCAGAGTGATTAAAAAAAGGGAAAGAAATCAGGTTACTCGCCTGCTGGAAAATACTCAGAGGCTCTTCAGTGACCACCAAACAGCAGAATTCAAACTCTGGGGCCTGGTACTCACCCAGTGGTACTCAGCCACCGCGTCTCAAACTGACTCCCCGCCTCACTGCCTGCAACGTCCCCGCTGCCCGACTCCCGGCCCTGTCTCATCTCACCACGCGCTGTGCATGTGATGGTCCTTCTACCTGTAATCCTTACCCCGACTTCTCTGCCTGACAACTCATCCTTCCTGGATGACTCGACTCAGCTGATTTGGCTCCATCCATGTTTATTTTCCCTGGTGGCAGCTCACCTTCTGGGAGACAGAGAGAGTATTTTCTTTAACTTTCAGCACCTAGCTTAGCACAGGCGCACGGTAAGCGAACGTTTGCCCCAGGAAGGGCTGGAAGAGGGGACTTGCGTATGCGGCCGTTCACGTGACAGTATTTATTGAGAACTTTTTCTGTGTCAGGCGTGTGCTAGGCCCTGGGATAGAGCAAAACAGAAAGTATGCTCCTGGGGCCATGGAGCAAATACTCCACTGGGAAGAAAAAGGCTCTTGACGGACTGCACCGTTACGATGACAGCTGTGGAAACTGCTCTAAAGGAAAAGCACGGGGTTCCAGGAGGTCCTGGCCTGGAGGTCGAGAAAGCGTTCCTGGAAGACGCAGCATTTGAGTTGAAGTGTTAATTTTACACTCTAAGTTACAGCTTAGAGTTTCTTAGATCAGTGGTTCTTAAATTTGAATTGCACTGGTCCCACATGAAAGGCCTGTTAAAATACAGATTGTCAAGCTACCCCCAGAGTTTCTGACTCAGCAGATTGGGGAATGTGCCTGGGAACGTGCATTTCTTCCCCGCAACTCTATTGGAGAACTGACAAATAGAGCTGCCTATATTTAAAGAGCATAAACAGATGTGTCACACATACACTGTGAGAGGCAGCTACGTTGCTAACAAACCCCCAGGTGGAGCGGCTGGTCCAGGGACCAGCGTGGGAACCGCTGAATTTGCCCAAAGCGACGAGAGGAAGAGGAGCAGAGACTTCCAAGCAGCAAGGACAGCGAGGGTGCTGGCCTGAGGCGGACGTGAGCCCAGCCGCTTGAGAAACTGGAAGGAGGTTAACGAGGCTGGAGTCTGTAAGCACGACAGAGGGAGAGCAGCGGGGGGAGGACCCAGGCCACAGTGAGGGGCCGGCCGCTCCCCTGCAGGCTCCCGGGCCGCTGCGCAGGGAAACGCGAGGGTCTTGCCTGCAGACAGCTCCTCCAGGGCGCAGGGTGGGAGGTCAGGAGAGCGGTGGGCGGCGGGGACCAGTGGGAAGGTGGCCGCAGCTGTCCGAGGGAGCGGTGGCGGTGGCGTGGGGCGGGGTGTCGGCCGGGAAAACAGAGGGACAAGGCCAGTCAGCGGGCATCAAACAAAGGAACTTTGAGCAAGACTGGAAAGCAGTGTCAGGTGGAGGAGAGGCGTGCTCACTGTGCCTGGCCCAAGGGGATTCTGTGTGCTGCAGCCTAGCGTCTGCTCAGCCCCACAGATGCTGTGTGACCTCGAGGGAGCCATCAGCCTCTCTGGTCCTCCCTTCGTCAGTGGGGAGGGCCAACCTGGCCTCGCAGGGCTGAGACGCTCCCTCCCCCCAGACTCGAGGGCAGGACGTGCCTGCAGCTCGCTGGCGTCCGGCTCTCCTGGCTTGTCCACCTGCCCTGGGCCTCGTTAACACCAGTGGGGCTTACTCCGCTGTGAACCCAGCTCCTGGCAGCCTGGGTGTGACATCCTGTCCCCAGGTCTCTGCAGGAATCTGAGGGGCTTTGTGGGTGCCAGCCTGGCTTGCAGCCCCATGGCGAGCGCCCTCCCGGAGCCTTCTAGGGGGGAGGATAGCTGGAGCCCTGGAGTGGGCAGCTGGTCTGGACCGGGCTCCGTGACGACAGACCGTGCCTCTTGTTTTTAGACAGCCCTCTTCTATGCGCGGTGGGCTCAGTGGCCTCTCTCACTAGGCACTGGGCAATCTAATCCACGGTCACTCCCTCCCCAGACACCGGCAACGACTCCCTGCAGAACAGAATTTAACGCCTGATCCCAGCATTCAAAGCTGGGTTTAAACGAATCCGCTCTCTATAGTCTTACACTCCAGGCTACAGAAACCATGCCCTTTCTGCCCCCCAGTGCCCCTACCTTCCTGCCAGCACCTTGCTCCTGCATGGCCTGTCCGGGTCACACTGAGGACCCCCGTCCACCCTCTGGCTGGGTTGCCCCCCCCCTCCAGGAAGTGTTCCCTGATCCTATCTGCCAGGACCCACCTCTCCCTCCCTGTGCTGGTGCTAGAAACAATACTTAACACATCGTCAACATTTCTCTCCCATAAACATTCTAAACTGTTTGAGGCCACAGTTCATTATTATCTGTCTTAATAATATCAATAAACCCAGTGGGCTTCCCAGGTGGCGGTAGTGGTGAAGAGCCTGCCGGCCAACGCCGCAGACACAGGAGATACAGGTTCAGCCCCTGGGTGGGGAAGATCCCCTGGAGGAGGACACAGCAACCCCCTCCAGCGTTCTTGTCTGGAGAATCCCATGGACAGAGGAGCCTGGTGGGCTATAGTCCACGGGGTCACAAAGAGTCGGACACGACTGAAGCGATTCAGCACGCACAAAACCCAATACTAACTCACGAAACTACTGACTATGTGCTGGATACTGTTTCAAGTCCTAAGCACATGTAATCTCAGTCTACCCTTTTGATAACCCCACGAGGCCCGTGTTAATGTCATCCCATTTTACAGATGTGCACGTTGAGGCCCACAGAGGGCAAGCATTTGCTCTGAGTCTCAGGGACAGACCGAGACAGGTAGGATGTGGGGGAAACCGAAGCTCTCTGAGCTCCAGGCCTGTCTCTCCTGTCCTGGGAGGGATCCAGGGGTTCCAGTCCTCCCTAAAGATCCTCTGGGTAGGGATACCTGGTGAAGGAGGGGGAGTGCCAGGTCTGGGTCAGGAAAGGATCAAACAAGAAGCCCTCACTTACTTTGCAGGTGGGCATCAATCCAGAGAGGGGACACCAAAGGCTGGCATCCTACCCTGGGTCTTTGGAGAAGTGACCAAGATAAGCCATCAGGGTCCTGTGCATGGGGCTGGGCATGGCTGGGCAGAACAGAGCTGCTGCCAAAAACTGGTCTCCCCTGAAGCTGAACCACGTGCCTGTCCAGCGGGGGGTGGGCACTGGGGTGAGCCCTTGCCACTGTGCTCCCACCTGCCTCAGGCCCTGTGGGTAGGGACAGAAGATCTGGGGGCCCCCAGCTGTGCAGGGGGCGGTGGGCTCGAGCACAGGGAGCTGCCACTCTCCAGGGACTAGCCTGGCACCAGAGCCTTTCCTTGTTTTTAAGAGTTGAGGGCCCTGGGTGTTGTTCTAATTTATGGGGCCACCTGGCCTGGCCTGAATTCCATCTCTGTCATTCTCTCAGGGGCAACGCTGCTCTGGCCAAGCTTGGCCACATGCCCTTGGCCTTCCGCAGCTCTGTCCAGCGGTGCCCATCCCTGAGGCTGGTGGTGGAACCTGCTGACAATCCAGTCCACGTGCACCCCTGGCCACATCCATCCATTCAGCCAGCCAGGCAAGGAGCCGTCAGTGACCTGAGGGCAGGAGGCTCTCGGGAACGAGGAAGGCATCGGGCAGGGGGAGGACACGCCCACCACACCCTCCCCAGAAGACAGCCTGGCAGGGCGGCCACAGGTGGCTCCGCAACGCCACCGTCCAGCAGCTGCGCCACCATGGGCAAGCTCCCCACGCGCTTCCCCGTAACAGTGCCCACTCACTAAGCGCCACCATCCAGCAGCTGCGCCACCGTGGGCAAGCTCCCCACGCGCTTCCCCGTAACAGTGCCCACTCACTAAGCTGTTGCCAGTTTTGTCGTTGCTGTGTAGTGACCACCGTGGGCAAAGAGTCATTCCGACTCTTTGTGACCCGAGGGACTGTCGCCCGCCAGGCTCCTCTGTCCATGGGACCTCCCGGGCAAGAATACTGAAGTGGGTTGCCACTTCCTTCTCCAGGGGAATCTTCCCAACCCAGGCATCCAACCTGTGTCTCCAGCATTGGCAGGTGGATTCTTTACCATTGAGTTACCTGGGAAGCCGGCTGTGAGGTTTAAACACAAATAAATTATCAAATCCCTGGAGTAGGAAATGGCACCCCACTCCAGTATTTTTGCCTGGGCAGAGGAGCCTGGCAGGCTACAGTCTATGAGGCTGCAAAGAGGCAGACACGACTGAGCAACTGAACTCAAATTATTAAATGCATATGTCATGAATGTACAAAGTGCCCAAAAGGCTGCCTGGTATAGAATAAGCTGCTAACGATATTAAGTAAATAACAAGATCTACAAAGAAAAGCAGCAGTCCTGAGGCAGGGAGCGCCTGGGGCTCGGGTCGGGTCAGCACTGCGAAATGCGGGGTGGGTTGGGGGGAGTTCAGCAAGCTGCTTGGAGGAGGTGACAGGAGCTGAGACCTACCAGGCTTGCAGAGGTCTGGGGGCCACGTGCCAGACCAAGGGAACAGCGCCCGCAGAGGCCCTGAAGCAGGGAGGAGGAGGTGCGGTCAGCGGCCAAGAGCAGTGTCCACAAAGCCAGCGCTGGAGTGGATGCAGGTGGGCCAGCAGGATGTGGGGGCCTGACTCCTGGTGGGGGACTGACACCGGGTGGGAGGGGCGCTCCGGCACCGTAGGCCCTAGCACGTGGATCAGATCCTAAGGATACTTTGTAAAACACTCACACCAACAGTGTCAGAGAGAGGGCGATCTGAGTTGCGTTGAGGGAGTGACGTGGGGTTGAATTTCGATTTGGCAGGCTCTCCTCCAAGGCTTCCCTGGTGGCTCAGAGGGTAAAAGTGTCTGCCCGCAATGCAGGAAACCCGGGTTCGATTCCTGGGTCTGGAAGATCCCCCGGAGAAGGAAATAGCGACCCACTCCAGTATTCTTGCCTGGAAAACCCCATGGATGGAGAAGCCTGGCTGGCTACAGTCCACGGGGTCGCAAAGAGTTGGACACGACTGAGCGACTTCACTTCAATTCCTCCAAGGCTGGGGGCTTCCCAGGTGGCTCGGCAGAAAACAATCCGCCTGCCAGTGCAGGAGACGCGGGTTCTGTCTCTGGGAAGACCCCCTGGAGGAGGGCATGGCAACCCACTCCAGTATTCCTGCTTGGAGAACCCCATGGACAGAGGGGCCTGGCGGGCTACAGTCCACGGGGTCACAAAGAGCTGGACCCGACTGAGCAACTGAGCACACAGGGGCCCCCAAGGCAGGATGCTCGACTGCCCTCTGCCCTTTGCCGGGTATTTCACTGCACTGATGACTGGGACTCCTTCCCTGGTACCCCGTTCCTGTCTTCTGTTGGAGAGTGATGTGCCAGGCCCTCCTGGGAGAATGGCTGGCCAGCCTCTGCCTTGGGGAATCAGAGGAAGGTGCATAGATCACCTCTGCTTCCAACCTCACGGGCTCGTCATGAGGTCAAATGCAGCCAGGAGAAAGCCCTACAGAGGCAAGAGGTGACCAATAACATTATCTCTGCCCTGAAGCTCCTGCAGACCTCAGGAAACGGATATGAAGAGAGCTCGAAACACAGTCAAGAACTCTTCCCCTCCTGGTCAGATGCATGAACCCAGGGCTTGTCAGTCAGAGGCCGAGTCAGGCAGAGCGCAACTACCCTGTTGCCTTATCCCAAGGCTACTCGGTTCCCAGGCTCCCAGGGGATGTGGCGGAGGCGAGTGGCAGGATGAAATTGACATGGGGGTGCTGCTCACTCAGCACTTTCTCTCCAACAACAAGTCAGAATCAGATGTGGACTCAGGCCAGCCCACCGAAGCAGCAGCTGCAGGTTGAAGGGACCGTTGGTGGAAACCGCGCAGACGAGGCCCGTGCGCAGAGGAGGCCCATGCGCCAGACCTCAGATAAGTGCGCTGCATAGCGGGCAGGGAGGGGAGAGGAAACAGCAAGTATCTTTAACAAGGATCCCGAAGTAAATCTCTACAAAAACATTTCCTGCTTCCTTCTTTCTGTGCGTCTGTTTTTAGCTTGCTGCAGGCCAGCCCTCAGAATGTCGCTGGGTCAGGTCATCATCCCCAAAGGACCCATTTTGCTGGGAGAGGGTGGGTGACCCTCAGGGCCAGCCGAGGAAGGGGCAGGCGAGGCCCCTGCCTTGTGTCTGGAGGTGAAGGAGGTCTGTGCACGTCTCAGGAGAGGGGACCCAGAGCCCTTGGGAGAGCGGGTGGGTGTTCTGGTCTGTTCACTCATCTTTGTGACTCAGGACTGAGGGGTCAAGACACCACTCCCTCCCTGGGGCCTAAGGCCCACCGCCTTGCCCCTCAGTGTCTCCCTGGAGACTGGGGACCCTGAGGCATCAGCTGGGGGTCGAGTCAGGACTTGTGTCTGGGTGGGGAGGGAAGCGGAAGGTCAGCCGGGGGCGGGTGAAGTCTCCGGGGGCAGTGTCTCACGGCCCTGGAGGGGGCTGGGAGGGACACAGGCTAGGAGGGTCATCCAATTCAATCCAACTGCAGTGCAGGAGACCCAAGAGATGCGAGTTTTATCCCTGGCTTCAGAAAATCCCCTGGAGAACGGAATGGCTGCCCACTCCAGTATTCTTGCCTGGAGAATTCCACGGGCAGAGGAGCCTGGCGGGCCACAGTCCACGGGGTCACAAAGAGTCGGACACGACTGAAGCGGCTGAGGACACAGAGGTTAGAGAGGAGATTAAGGGCATGAATTCTGAGCCAGACAGGACTACACCTGAGTCCCGTGTGACATCGGGCAAATGGCTTCACCTCTCTGAGCCTCACTTTCCTCATCTACACAATGAGATGATCCAAGCACAATCTCCAAGGTCTGTGGGGAGGAAAAAAGGAGAGAACGCACTTGGTACATTGTTGTTTAGCCACTAAGTCGTGTCTGACTCTTTGCGACCCCATGGACTGCAGCATGCCAGCCTCCTCTGTCCTCCACCATCTCCCCCAGTTTGCTCAAATCGGGTCCCTTGAGTCGGTGATGCTATCCAACCATCTCCCCCAGTTTGCTCAAATCGGGTCCCTTGAGTCGGTGATGCTATCCAACCATCTAATCCTCTGCCGTGTTGACAGACGCTCTTACCATTACAGCAACAGCTCAGCCTCCTTAGTACTGGGAGGGGCTTCCTTCCACTGGACCAGTGGTTCTCAGCTGGAGGAGACTCGGCCCACCAGGGACGGCTGGGCTATCTGGAGACATTTTTAGGAGTCACAGTCGGGGGTTGCTACTGGCATCCATGGGCTGCCCAGGGGACCAGTGGGAAAGAACCTGCCTGCCACTGGGGGAGGCACAGGAGACGCAAGTCTGATCCCTGGCTGAGAAGAGGCCCTGCAGGGAGACACGGCAGCCCACTCCAGTGCTCTTGCCTGGAGAACCCAGTGGACAGAGGAGCCTGGCGGGCGACAGTTCGTGGGGTCACAGAGAGTCGGACACGACTGAGCAACTGAGCACGGACTGGGATCCAGGGGTGAGAAGCCAGGGAGGCTGCTGAACATCGTGCAATGCCCAGGACACCCCTGGTGACAGTGAGTCATCCTGGCCCAAACGCGGCGGTGCAGAGGCTGAGACGTGTCGCTCCAGACCTGTGCTGTGCGGGATACACAGTGGTCACCGGCGTCTATCGAGTGCCTGAAATGCGCTGAGTCTGCACCCAGGCGTGCTGAGCAATACGAAACACACACTGAGTGTCCAACACTTAGTATGAAAAAGAGGATGGCAAACTAGCTCATGAACAATTTTTATATTGATTATATATTGAAATGCTAATATTTGGGATATATTAGGTTAAAGTATCAGCAGTACGTGAACCGTGAACTTCCAGATGTTCAAGCTGGTTTTAGAAAAGGCAGAGGAACCAGAGATCAAATTGCCAACATCTACTGGACCAAAGAAAAAGCAAGAGAGTTCCAGAAGAACATCGATTTCTGCTTTATTGACTATGCCAAAGCCTTTGACTGTGTGGATCATGATAAACTGTAGAAAATTCTGAAAGAGATGGGAATACCAGACCACCTGACCTGCCTCTTGAGAAATCTGTATGCAGGTCAGGAAGCAACAGTTAGAACTGGACATGGAACAACAGACTGGTTCCAAATAGGAAAAGGAGTATGTCAAGGCTGTATATTGTCACCCTGCTTATTTGACTTCTGTGCAGAGTACATCATGAGAAATGCTGGACTGGAATAAACACAAGCTGGAATCAAGATTGCCAGGAGAAATATCAATAACCTCAGATATGCAGATGACACTACCCTTATGGCAGAAAGTGAAGAAGAACTAAAGAGCCTCTTGATGAAAGTAAAAGAAGAGAGTGAAAAAGTTGGCTTAAAGCTCAACTTTCAGAAAACGAAGATCATGGCATCTGGTCCCATCACTTCATGGGAAATAGATGGGGAAACAGTGGAAACAGTGGCTGACTTTATTTTTCTGGGCTCCAAGATCACTGCAGATGGTGATCAGCCATGAAATTAAAAGACGCTTACTCCTTGGAAGGAAAATTATGACCAACCTAGATAGCATATTCAAAAGCAGAGACAGTACTTTGCCAACAAAGGTCCGTCTAGTCAAGGCTATGGTTTTTCCAGTGGTCGTATATGGATGTGAGAGTTGGACTGTGAAGAAAGCTGAGAGCTGAAGAATTGATGCTTTTGAAATGTGGTGTTGAAGAAGACTCTTGAGAGTCCCTTGGACTGCAAGGAGATCCAACCAGTCCATTCTGAAGGAGATCAGCCCTGGGTGTTCTTTGGAAGGAATGATGCTAAAGCTGAAACTCCAGTACTTTGGTCACCAGATGGGAAGAGCTGACTCATTGGAAAAGACCCTGATGCTCGGAGGGATTGGGGGCAGGAGAAGAAGGGGTCGACACAGGATGAGATGGCTGGATGGCATCACCAACTTGATGGACTTGAGTTTGAGTGAACTCTGGGAGTTGGTGA
>SJYQ01001098.1:1380370-1404035 GCA_006410935.1 Redunca redunca | reverse complement strand
TCCGCTCGGCGCATGGGCCGCTCGCGGCGGTGCACAGCGGGCGCACAAGCCGCGCTGCTCGGGCTCCATGCTGCTCCTCCGGGAACCGTCTGAGGCCAACCCTCGGCTGCGTTCCCCTCCCTAGTCCAATCCGCTCGGCGCATGGGCCACTCGCGGCGGTGCGCAGCGGGCGCACAAGCCGTGCCGCTTGGGCTCCACGCTGCTCCACCGGGAACCGTCTGAGGCAGGCCCTCGGCTGCGTTCCCCTCCCTAGTCTAATCTGCTCGGGTTCGGCGCTCAGCCATCTCCCGAAGGAACAGATTGGGCTGGGGTTGCGCCTCGTGCCCTTCCCAAGTCTGAGTTTCACAGGTGCCCGGTGTCCACAGTCTCTGCGACCCGTCACGTTTCTTGCCCCTGCTGCTCAGTCTTCTGGGTGTACTGCTGACCAGCACTCCCAGAAGTTTTAGCAAAGAAGCCTGCTTGCCGTTTGGCAGGGAAAGTCCCTCCGGGGCTGCAGTTGTCCCTTTCCAGCCCTTACGGCTCTGGCTGCCTGTCCCTGGTGGGGGATGGTCTGCAGCCAGATACTTCTGTTCTGTCCTTTGTTCTGTGCGCGGTCCTGGTGGTGTCCTATGTTCGAGCTTTTTGTGTGGTTATCTATCCCTCAGTCTGGTTTACTAGCCCGAGTTAGTTTGTTCTGGTTACTTGCCGGGTGTTCCAACCTGATTCTTACAAAGCTGTGGAGCCTGCGCCTCCCGCGCGTCCCTGCCCTGCCCCCACTTGCTAGTGGCGGGTGCAGGTTTCTGTGCTGCTTTTCCGCTGGGGAAGTCACTGTTGGGCTTGTAATCTGTCGGTTTTAATTATTAAGTATCGTTCCTGTTATGATGCCCTCTGTGCTTCCCAGGCTCTCCACAGACTCGGCAGGGAGAGTGTTTCCTGGTGTTTGGAAACCTCTCTTCTTAAAGTTCCTTTCCCGGTTCGGGCTTCCCTACCTGGGACGGAGCTCCCTCCCCACCTCCTTTGTCTCTTTGTTCGTCTTTTATATTTTTTCCCTACCTGTTTTTGAAGGCAATGATCTGTTTTTCTGGGTGCTTGATGTCTTCTGCCAGCATTCAGAAGTTGTTTTGTGGAGTTTGCTCGGCGTTGAAATGTTTTTTTGAGGAATTTGTGAGGGAGAAAGTAATCTCCTCGTCCTATTCCTCCGCCATCTTCTCCCCCTCCTCCCCTTTGTTTTTGATTCTCTTCTTTTCTCAGCTGTTTGTGAGGCCTCCTCAGACAACCATTTTGCCTTTTTTGCATTTCTTTTTCTTGGGGATGGTCTTGATCCCTGCCTCTGTAAAATGTTACAAACCTCCATCCATAGTTCTTCAGGCACTCTTCTATCAGATCTAATCCCCCTTGAATCTATTTGTCACTCCCACTGTATAATTTTAAGGGATTTGATTTAGATCATACCTGGATGATCTAGTGATTTTCCCTATTTTCTTCAATTTAAGTCTGAAATTGGCAATAAGAAGTTCATGTTCTGAGCCACAGTCAGCTACCGATCTTGTTTTTGCTGACTGTATAGAGTGTCTTCATCTTTGGCTGCAGAAAACATAATCAATCTGATTTCAGTACTGACCATCTGGTGATGTCCATGTGTAGAGTCTTCTTGTGTTGTTGGAAGAGGGTGTTTGCTATGACCAGTGCATTTTCTTGGCAAAACTCATTAACTTTATAATAGAAAAACTCTATCTCCTTATCAAGGAGAAAGCACAAGTTTAATTATGGTCTTCTTCACTCTTCTCCAGGGAAACTTCCTGACCCAGGGATCGAACCTGAGTCTCTTCCATTGCAAGCAGATTTCTTACCATCTGAGCCCCAGAGAAATCATAGATAATTTTACTGAGTCTCAATTATCTGTGCATAGTCACTCAGCAATTTAACAGTGAAGCCAAAACATGAACCCAAATCTTTAGAGTTCTAATTCAGATCTTTTTTTTTTTTCCCTTTGTATTTGTCAGATCTTTAATGTTGCTCATTCCTAGCAGGAACACATCAACATCTTACTAGTTTAGTAAAGTTAATATTCTTGGAGAATAAGATTTCCATCTTTTTCTTTCTCTCCCAAGGTTGTATTGACTCACAATTTCCCCCATGACTGTCTTACTTTCATCTGAATCTTTATCTTATTCATATATTTCATGTTCTATTCTTTTCCCACTTGATTAAAGTGCTATCAGTCAATTCAGTTCAGTTAGTCGCTCAGTCGTGTTTGATTCTTTGTGACCCCATGAATCACAGCACGCCAGGCCTCCCTGTCCACCACTATCTCCCAGAGTTCACTCAAACTCACATCCATTGAGTCAGTGATGCCATCCAGCCATCTCATCCTCTATTGTCCCCTTCTCCTCCTGCCCCCAATCCCTCCCAGCATCAGAGTCTTTTCCAATGAGTCAATTATTTGCATGAGGTGGCCAAAGTACTGGAGTTTCAGAATATCTAAATCATATTATGCATTTTCTATATTATCATTCTCATTCATTTTTTAGGGATGAAATGTTCTCATATGCCATACAAAATGTATGTTCTTTAGGGTGCTAAATATTAGGAGGACACATCTGGACCAAAAGCAACATCTAGGCACCAGATTCTGTAGAGAATGGATATTTAGCACAAAATTGGTGTTGACGTGAATTATTATAGCTCAATCAACTTTGGCAAAAAGAAAAAAAAATTCCTAAGAAACTCTACCCCTAGCTTTTGTGTTATTTGGTTCTAGATTTTTTATTGGGTATGAATTATTATGGTTAACTTTGATAATAAAGAGAGTTTGTGAAGAAGTATCAAAAAAGCAGAGAAGGACTCCTTTCTAAAAGCTTGAAAAGTTGTTTATTTGTTTGTTTGTTTGTTTCCTTAGAATGACAGGCTTGATTCTCTGGGGAGTCCAGACATCAAATGGTGAACAACAGTAACAAATTTAAAAACCACAGTTGTCCACTCAGAGTCTCACTAGCTGCTGAATATTATCTACCCACCAAGAAATGTGGTTTACAAAGAGAAAATGGGAAGGCTAACAGATGGAACACTAAGATACTAGGAAAACAAATATGCCCCAAAGTGTTGGCTATGAGATTTGTGGTGCATTGTCTTAAGGAACACTGGACCATCAGGAGTTAAAGAGTAAAGTCAAATGTTGATTTTCAGATCCGAGCAACACTCTGTCAATTCTGGGCCAGGTGTTGGGAAACCTCAGCAGGCCTCCAGGGTCACAACTATCCTCAATCCACCTGACCCCAAATCTTCCTTATTCCAAGCCTGCTCACTGCCCTGCTGTGGAACCTGCCACTTCATCCTCTGGTAGAGCTTTCTTATCAAGTTGTCCTCAACACACTTCCTGTGCCCACCATCCAAACTTCTGATTTCATACCACATCAACCTTACCACTCTTCCCAGTTATCTTTTCATTTATCATCATTTTGTATCTTCAAACTATCTCTTTATCTGATTTCTTTTCACCATTATTGGAATATATTTAATCTCTCCATCTGAAGATAATACATTTAGACAGCAGATTCTAATTCAGCTCTCATTTTTTTCTTCCCGTTCCCAGCCAAGATACAAGTACTTTATCAGATATTTGGTTTGCAAATGTATTCTCCCAACCAACAGTTTGTCTTTCTATGCTCTAAGCAATGTCTTTCAAAGAGCAGAAGTTCTTAATTTGGATGAAATCCAATTTAACAGTCCTTTGTCTTGTGGGTCACGCTTTTGGCGATGTAGATAAGAAATCATTGTCTGACCCAAGGTTACAAAATTTTCTAGCATGTTTTCTTCTAGAAGTTATGTAATGCTAAGTTTTACATTAGGTCCATGATCCACTTCGAGTTACTTTTTACTCTATGGTGCCAGGTATGAATTTAAATTGCTGTAGTTTTACATAGGATTTTCTAATTGTCCCAGCAACATCCACTGAATAAACAGCACGTCTACTTATCTGGGTTTTTTTCAGTTAGTTTCTTTCAATCATGTTTTGCAGTTTTCAGTGTTTGTTCTTGAAAAATTCTGTCAGATGTATTTCCAAGTACTTACACTTATGAAATAATGCCACTTCACTGATGGTTTTGGCTGTTTGCAGATTAGTCACTTAGCAATAGTCTTCACCCTTAGAAAGGAGACATCCAAGTTGTTGAGTCTCTGTCCCTACCATTGTGATCACTCTCCTCATGGTCCCACTGAACAAGACCTGGAATGACTGGGCAAGGAAATTGACTGACATCCTCAAATTATGTCATTTTGTCCACTGATTATTATTTTGTCCACTCTGATTATTAAAAATTTATTTAGTACTGCATGCTTTTTGGTGGGCGTTCACTCAGAACACAAGTACTTTTACAATGTGTGCTTATTCTAAGAGATCTTTCCACACACTTCTCTCCCAAACTTAATTTTTGCTAGTCTTTTAATCTTATTTCTTCTAACTCCATGGCCATCCACCCAGACACTTACGAACTACCCATAAATCATTATAGATCTGTCTTTCTGCCCAAGTCTCATTCATTACACACTGAGTAACAAATTTATGGCTCATTGAGAAAATGTTTCTCCACCACTGACCTTCAAGCCCATCTCTGAAAGGGTTAATAGTACTACAGCCTTACATTTTGGAGTGGACACAGCTTATCTTTTGACCCATTTCTAAAGTAAGCTCAGGTTTGTTCTTCCTGGGTTATTTGGTTTCAAGGAACCCTTCAGGAATCCAAGGTCTTGAACTGCAGGAGAGAACACAATGTGCAAGGTTTGGTTCAAAGGAGTCAGAACCACGTGTTCATGCAACTTACTTGTATCTTGCAAATTAGGTACAATCATTCAGTTCGGATCAGTCCAGTTGAGTAGCTCAGTCATGTCTGATTCCTTGCAACCCCACTGACTGCAGCATGCCAGGTTTCCCTGCCCTTTAGCAACTCTTAGAGCTTGCTCAAACTCATTTCCATTGAGTCAGTGATGTAAACCAACCATCTCATCCTCTCTTGTCCCCTTCTCCTCGTACCTTCAATCTTACCCAGCATCAGGGTCTTTTCAAGTGAGTCAGTTCTTCACATCAGGTGGCCAAAGTATTGGAGTTTCAGCTTCAACATCAGTCCTTCCAATGAACACTAGAGACTGATTTCCTTTAGGATAGGCTGGTTGGATCTCCTTGCAGTCCAAGGGACTCTCAAGAATCTTCTCCAACACCACAGTTCAAAAGCATCAATTCTTCTGTGCTCAGCTTTCTTTATAGTCCAACTCTCACATCCATACATGACTACTGGAAAAACCATAGCTTTGACTAGATGGACTTTTGTTGGTAAAGTAACGTCTCTGCTTTTAAATACACTGTCTAGGTTGGTCATAACTTTTCTTCCAAGGAGCAAGTGTCTTTTAATTTCATGGCTGCAATCACCATCTGCAGTGATTTTTGGAGCCCCCAAAAGTAAAGTCTCTCATTATTTCCATTGTTTCCCCAACTTTTTGCCATGAAGTGATGGGATTGGATTCCATGATCTTAGTTTTCTGAATGTTGAGTTTTAACCAACTTTTTCACTCTCCTCTTTCACTTTCATCAAGAAGTTCTTTAGTTCTTCTTCTCTTTCTCCCATAAGTGTGGTGTCATCTGCATATCTTAGGTTATTGATATTTCTCCCCACAATCTTGATTGCAGCTTGTGCTCCATCCAGGCCTGCATTTTGCGTGATGTACTCTGCATATAAATTAAATAAGCAGCGTGACAATATACAGCCTTGATATACTCCTTTTCCTATTTGGAACCAATCTGTTGTTCCATGTCCAGTTCGAACTGTTGCTTCTTAACCTGCATACAGATTTCTCAGGAGTCAGGTAAGACAGTATGTTATTCCCATCTCTCAGAATTTCCCACAGTTTGTTGTGATCCACACATTCAAAATCTTTGGCATAGTCAATAAAGCAGAAGTAGATGTTTTTTGGAACTATCTTGCTTTTTCAAAGATCCAGTGAATGTTGCCAATTTGATCTCTGGTTCCTCTGCCTTTTCTAAATCCAGCTTGAACATCTGGAGGTTCACAGTTCACATATTGCTGAAGCCTAGCTTGGAGAATTTTGAGCATTACTTTGCTACCATGTGAGATGAGTGCAACTGTGTGGAAATGTGAATATTCTTTGGCATTGCCCTTCTTTGAGATTGAGATGAAAACTGACCTTTTCTAAATCCAGCTTGAACATCTGGAGGTTCACAGTTCCCATACTGCTGAAGCCTACTTGGAGAATTTTGAGCATTACTTTGCTATCATGTGAGATGAGTGCAATTGTGTGGAAGTGTGAACATTCTTTGGCATTGCCCTTCTTTGAGATTGAGATGAAAACAGTCCTGTGGCCACTGCTGAGTTTTCTAAATTTGCTGGCATATTGAGTGCAGTGCTTTTCCAAATGCACAAAAGGAGGAAAGCAAGATGAAATGGACCTCTCTGTTTGGGGTTGGCCCACCCTCATGCCTCCAGGGTGTACTTTTCTTTGCTTGCCAAATAAAACTGAGCTGTAACCAAACTGTAACATTTTGGTCCACCATTTCAAATCTTTGCTGCAGCAAAACAGAACCGAGGAAATTACACACACTCTCCTGTCATACCCAAACCTGATACCTACCAGAGATGCTCAAAGGGCTCAAAAAAAACCTTGTGTACACCAAGAGACCCCACAACGTCTGAGGCAGACTTGCCTTTGAGTGTTTGAGTGTCTCCAGTGGTGGTATGGGTCAGCAGTAGCCTGCCATAGGGGCAGGGGCTCTGGGTACAGCAGACCTGGGTGTGGCGTGAGCTATCTTGAAAGAGGTCACCATTAACCCCACCATAGAGCCACCAGAACTTATACAGGACTGGGGAAACAGATTCTTGGAGGGCACAAACAAAACATTATGTGCACCAGGACCCAGGAGAGAGGAGCAGTGGCCCCACAGGAGACTGACCCAGACTTGCCTCTGAGTGTCCAGGAATCTCAGTGGAGTTGTGGTCCACTGGTGGCCTGCTGCAGGGTCAGAAGCACTGAGTGCAGCAGTGAGTGCATGGGACCTTTTGAAGGAGTCACCATTTTCTTGATTACCTCCACCATAATTTGGTCTCAGGTCAAACAACAGGGAGGAAACACAGCCCCACCCATTACAGAAAATTGGATTAAGAACAAGACCCAGTTTCCCCCACAGTCAGTCTGTCCCATCAGGAAGCTTCCATAAGCCTCTTATCTTTATCCATCAGAGGGCAGACAGAATGAAAGCCACAATCACAGAAAATCAGTCAAACCAATCCCATGGACCACAGCCTTGTCTAACTCAATGAAACTATGAGCCATGTCATGTAGGGCTACCCAAGCCAGACGGGTCATGGTGGAGAGTTCTGACAAAATGTGATCCACTGGAGAAGGGAATGGCAAACCACTTCAGTATTCTTGCCTTGAGAACTCCATGAATAGTATGAAAAGGCAAAAAGATATGACTGAAAGAGATACGATCATTAGGTATCAATATATTAGACCAATATGATGGCTTATAGACTGTCATGATGATCAAAATCTCAGCAGACAATATTATGACAAAGATCTTGGGATTGTTTAACTCTAGTGAAACACTAAGTTATGTTGTTGGTCCTAACATATAAAATAAACTGCTAAAACTACCTAAACATTGGTATGAAGAGAAATGCATGAGCCAAGCCAATATTGACATACCAAATACTAGGGGCTATACTGATTTTCTCTGGTAAAATACTACGTTTGTTACCACAATGGGACAGTTGAAGTTACCACTTGATTAAATTTACAGTAGTTCACTATCATTCTCCATTTGATTTCTGCACAGGTGACACACAAATTAGATGGGACTATGGTATGTATTACCACTCCTATTTCTTTCAAGTCTTCATGGTGGCATTAACTGTTGCAATTCTTCCAGGATATTATATTGCTTGTGGTTTACTATCCTAACTTGGTAGGAAATTCAAAGGACTGTATTTAGCCTTCTCACCACAATGAAACACACAACACGGGTTAAAGAGCTATGTGAGTATTCTGCCAGTTGTCAAGGGTGTCTAAGTCTGGGAGCTGACAGTGGGTCAGATCATGAGCTCTTTGCTGCAGAATTAAGATCTAAACTGAAGAAAATAGGGAAAACCACTATGCCATTCAGGTGTGGCCTAAATCAAATCCCTTATGATTATACAGTAGGAGTGACAAATAGATTCAAGGAATTAGATATGATAGAGTGCCTGGAGAACTATTGATGGAGGTTCATAACATTGTACAGGACGTGGTAACCAAAACTATCCCCACAAAAAAGAAATTCAACAAGGCAAAACGATTGTCTGAGGAGCCCTTACAAATAGCTGAGAAAAGAAGAGAAGTGAAAGGCAGAAGAGAATGCATCTGAATGCAGAGTTCTAGAAAATAAAAAGGAGAGATAAGAAAGCCTTCTTAACTGAACAGTGAAAATAAATAGAGGGAAAAAAAGAATGGAAAAGACTAGATATCTCTTCAAGAAAATTAGAGATAACAAGGGAACATTTCATGCAAAGATGGGCTCAATAAAGAACAGAAATTGTATGGACCTAACAGAAGCAGAAGATACTAAGAAGAGGTGGCAAGAATACACAGAATAACTATACAAAACATGTCTTAATGTCTTGGATAACCACAATGGTGTGATCATTCAGTTAGAGCCAGACATCCTGGAATATGAAGTCAAGTGGGTCTTAGGAAGTATTATTACAAACAAAGCTAGTGGAGGTGATAGAATTCCAGCTGAGCTATTTCAAATCCTAAAAGATGATGCTCTTAAGGTGCTGCACTCAATATGCCAGCAAATTTAGAAAACTCAGCAGTGGCCACAGGACTGGAAAAGGTCAGTTTTCATCTCAATCTCAAAGAAGGGCAATGCCAAAGAATGCTCAAACTACCACACAGTTGCACTTATTTCACATGCTATCAAGGTAATGCTCAAAATCCTTCATCTAGGCATCAACAGTATGTGAACTGAGAACTTCCAGATGTACAAGTTGGATTTTAAAAAGGCAGAGGAACCAGAGATCAAATTGCTAACATCCGTTGAATCATCGAAAAAGCAGGAGATTCCAAAAAAAAAATCTACTTCTGCTTCATTGAACGCACAACAGCCTTTAACTGTGTGTATCACAACAAACTGTGGGAAATTCTTCAAAAGAAGGGAATACCAGACCACCTTATTGCCTCCTGAGAAACTTGCATACAGGTCAAGAAAGAACAGTAAGAACCAGACATGAACAACAGACTGTATCCAAATTGGGAAAGGAGTTTGTCAAGGCTGTATATTGTCACCCTGCTTATTTAACAGAGTACAGAGTACATCATGTGAAATGCAAAGTACATCATGTGAAATTCTGGGCTAGATGAATCCCAAGCTGGAACCAAGATTGCCAGCAGAATTATCTAAAACCTCAGATATGCAGTTGTCACCATCCTAATAGCAGATAGCAAAGAGGAACTAAAGATTTTTTTGATCAAGATGAAAGAGGAGAGTGAAAATCTGGCTTAAAACTTCACATTCTCAAAAATAAAGTCATAGTAACAGGTCTCATCACTTCTTGGCAAATAGATGGGGAAGCAATGGAAACAGTGACAGAATTTATTTTCTTGGGCTCCAAAATCACTGTAGACAGTGACTGCAGCCATGGAATTAAAAAAGCCTTGCTCTTTGGAAGAAAAGCTATGAGAAACCTAGACAGTGTATTAAAAAGCAGAGACATCACTTTGCCAACAAAAGTCTGTCTAGTCAAAGCCACAGATTTTCCAGTAGTCATGCATAGATGTTGAGAGTCGAACCATAAAGAAGCCTGAATACCAAAGAAGTGATGGTTTCAAATTGTGGTGCTGCAGAAGACTCTTGAGAGTCCCTTGGACTGCAAGAAGATCAAACCAGTCAGTCTTAAAGGAAATCAACCCTAAATATTCATTTGCTAAAGCTGAACCTCCAACACTTTGGCCATCTGATTTGAAGAAAACTGACTCATTGGAAAAGACCTTGATCCTGGGAAAGATTGAAGGCAGGAGGAGAAGGGGGTGACAGAGGATGAGATGGTTGGATGGCATCATTGACTCAATGGACATGAGTTTGATCAAAGTCCAGAAGATAGTGACAGATAGGGAGGCCTGTGGTGCTGCAGTCCATGAGGTCTCAGAGTTGGACACAACTGAGTGACTGCACAGCAACAATTCCAATTACATATTCAGGATCTAGCAAAATAACCTTAGTGTATCTGCACATCTACTGGGTCCTCTGTGATTCAGATTTGAGTTTCCACCTGACCATCACGGGCCTTTATTTTGACTGGTGGCCACAGCAGCATTTTGAATCATCTGATAAAAGTCTCATTTCAGTGCCAGCCTCTAGTAATCCCTGAAGTTCAGTGTGTTCCTAGTCACAGAGTGACTACATAATGGCTGACAATCTCTTTGGGAAAGGCTTGGAGGAAGATTTACAGTGCGTACTTGCAGCAATTGTGCAGTGTCCTCTCTGAAGGGGACCGCAACTCCTGCAGTCAGGCAGTCTGGGTCTATGAATAGACAAGTCTGGAAACTGAGAGGCAGTAATTCTCCACTTTGGCAATCTAAGTCATGTTTCTTGTTACTGGACTTAAGAGTTTTTCCTATTATGTAAATCAGGCAATATGCTACTAGGCTGTCCATTTATTTCATTCCTAGAGACACTGTGATCAATTAGCCACCACTAAAGATCTCTGCGGGTCAATGCATTCTAATTACTAGTGTGCCCCTGTTTCCCTTTATGGTTGATGTAACCACCTTGCCTTTAATGATTAAATGCTGCTGCCTGGCCTCTGCTATTCTGGGATTCTGTCTTTTTTTTTTTTTTGTTTAATCAAGGAACCCATCTGAATGGTGGTATCCCCTACAGTGGCACCTGACCTATAATAGAGAGCAGTCACAAAGCCTTTCAGAGACACTTTTGTCAATAATGTATTTGGCAATGCCTTAGTGAAAGAGCATATTCTAGGTCTTCTCATGGATCGTGGATGTGGAAAGGGGGTATATGTCATACAGAACAAATTTAATACAGCATTTCTATTTCCTTTTGGATTTCCTTGGAGTTTTTGGATTCTCTCTTCATGTAGGGAAGCTCTGGCAACTGTCGTATTAAATGGATGCTACAATTGAGTTTGTATCTTCTCAAACAACCAAGTAAATGGTTAGAGCCACACCAAGCTGCACAAACAGATGAATTGAATCTGGAATCTCTGATAAGTGCACCTATATGAATAAATTCAGCCTAATCTAATGTTTAATTCTACCTCTTCAGTCTAACACACTTAAAATTTATTTGTGTGTGTTTCTCAGATTTCTGCCACTATATATAGGCAAGTTCTTAAAAATCTTTCAAATTATAAGCTACTTCTTTTTCCTCCTGGAGTGAAGAAGAGGAGTACCTATAATGCTGGAGTATACAGAGCTGTGAACCTAGCTATGGATACAGTGGCACGGGGATGGCTCTGGAGAGTCTTGAGGAAAATCAGCATTACCTTTCAAGGTTCCATTGTCACAGAGTCTTCAGCATAAGCAAGTCTAGTCACCTTAGCCCTTTGAGGGAAAGCTTCTTTTACTTCAAAAGGAGTCTCAGGGTGACTAGGGGATTTAATATTGTCACTTTCATCTGGGTCTAATGAGATATCCCCAACTTGAGTTTCAGCATTTCATTTTTTTTCCCCCGATTAATGCCTTAATTTTCACATGAAAAACCAGGAGACAGTGAATTCAACTGTCACTGTGGTACAGAAATTTCTAAGATTAAAAATCATATTTGAGGATTCCCCTGGTAGTCCAAGGTTAAGAATCTACCTGCCAATGCAGGGAACATGGGTTTGACCCCTGGTCCAGAAAGATCCCATATGCTGAGCTGCAACTAAATCTGTGTGCCCCAACCATTGAGCCCACGTGCAGCAGTTACTGAGCCCATGCATAGCAACTCCTGAAGCCCATGCGCCCTAGAGCCTGGGCTCTGCAACCACAATGAGAAGCCCTGCTGCACACCTGGACAGCAGCCACGAGCGAAAGCCCTGTGCAGCAGCGAAGACCTCGCACACCCCAAATAAAAAAGGACTGAAACCTTGTGCTTGATTTCCAGTCATATCAGTCCAACGGCTACTAGAAACAAGACTCTGTTAAGGCTGTCATTGAAGCTGTGCTCTCACAGTCAAAATTCGAGTGATATTATGTCGCTTCAAGTATAACACAAGGATCTCCCAGTCAGATACTTTGATTTCTCCCCTCCTGGCCTTTGTGCTATTTTTGTTACAAACTTTATTTCTATATAGATGGCAAATATTGTTATCTCCAGTACGATTATTATTTTCACTCTGAAAAATGAATTATCTTTTCAAGAGGTTTAAATTTTATCTTTATATTAATGCACATAGCTACCATTTCAATAATCTGCATGGCTTTAAGTATAACCACATTTCCATCTGATATCATTCTCCTTCTCCTTAAAAGACTTCATTCAATATTTTTGGTGGTACTGGTTGGTTATTCATGAATTCTTTAAACTTTTGTATAGCTGAAACTGTCTTGATTTCTGCTTTGTATTTTGAAAAGTATTTTCCCTGGGTATAGATCTGTAGTTGCAGGGATTTTATTTTGTTTTATACTTCTTGATTTTTATTTTCTCTTAGCCCAGAAGATTTCTAATCAAAAATAATGCAGTGCCCTATGTCTTTTGGCCTGCCTTATTTTGTATTAGAAATCTGTTATAATTCTTTTTTTATATATAATTTTTATTTTTACTTTAGTTTACTTTACATTACTGTATTGGTTTTGCCAAACATTGACATTAATTCACCACGAGTGTACATGCGTTCCCAAACACGAATCCCCTCCCATCTCCCACCCCGTACCATCCCTCTGGGTCCTCTCCTTGCACCAGTCCCAAGTATCCTGCATCCTGCATCAGACATTGACTGGCGATTCGTTTCTTACATGATAGTATACATGTTTCAATGCCATTCTCCCATCTCATCCCACCCTTTCCCTCCCTCCCTCCCCCAGAGTCCAACAGTTCACTCTATAGATCTGAATATAATTCTTATGTTTATCCTTAAGCATGTAATCTATCATTTTGCTCTGGGCACCTTTAAAATATTTGCTTCATCTCTAGTTTTAAGCACTTTGATTATAACGTCTTCTGGTGTAGTTTTCTTCATGATTCTTGTGCTCAGATTTTGTTGAGATTCTTAATATCTGAGTTAATCATTTTCATGAGAATTTGGAAAGAGTTTATCCATGATTTCCTATCCATTTTTTATTGTTCTCCTTTTGCTAGAGAACTCCAATTATCTTTATATTAGGACTCTTTATTTCTCCCACAGCTTACTGATTATTCTTTTTTTTTTCTATTCATGTTTTATTTGGAGTATTTTCTATTGTATCTTCAGTTGTTAATCTCTTCTCCAGAATGTCTTATCTCCATTAATTCCATCTAGGGTATTTTTCATCTCAGAACAATTTTCACGTTAGCATTTTAAATTTTACATGTGAAAATCCAGCTTGCATTTTCTATATTCATGTTTGTCTCTCTCAAGATTTCCTTTAATTCTTTAGGGGTTTCCCTGATAGCTCAGTTGGTAAAGAATCCACCTGCAATGCAGAAGACCTGGGTTCGATCCCTGTGTTGGGAAGATCCCCTGGACAAGGGAAAGGCTACCCACTTCAGTATTCTGGCCTGGAGAATTCCATGGACTGTGCAGCCCATAGGGTCACAAAGAGTTGGATACAACTGAGCAACTTTCACTTTCTAACTCTTTAACAACTATACAAGACCATAACATCATTTTTTTACTAAATTCATTATGATCTCATCTTCATTGGCATTTCCCTTTGTTCCCTTAGTAATATAAGGGATGTACTTATACTTGTAAAAATAATTGTTTTTTAAAAAAATAAAATAATTGTTTTTTTTTAATTGAAATCCAAATGTAAGTGAGCAGCCTATATTTATCTGACATTCCTAATAGCAAACCTCACTTCATGACATTTCCTAACTTCCTCATCAACTTTATTTACCTACTTAGTTTGCACTAATCACCAGTAGACCTCCTGTGTACATTATACATTTACTTATTTACTAATAATCTGCCTTCTTCCATCAAAAAGTCAACTCTGTGGGTGTAAATATTTCTATGTTTTGCATACTGTTCTTTCACACATAATTTCACGCACATTGTCCATAACAATGCCCCCACATAATAGGCATTTCCTTAATATTTGCCAAATTAATAAATGGATGAATAAATAAACAAGTATTTAACTGATGGATGGATTGATTAACCTTGGAGATATATTCTGCCTGAAAGATAAAATGGAAGATGAGAGGGGATAAGAGAAGTAAGACAGAGGCTGTTGTATAAATCACAGTGCTTTCTTTTCATCATCTTCCACTTTCCTGATTACATTTCAGAAAATATTATTTAGAAGTGGACAGTGATATATTTTGTGGTTTTCTGAGCACTTAGTTTTAAGTCAAGCATCCTACCAGAAACAGTCATCTAGTGAAATAAACCATTTGCTCTGCATTTAGTTTATTTTGTTCTCTAAGACACACTTTTTCTGATTGCTTCTGTGAACTACTTTTTTTTCCCCTCAAATCAGAACTTTAAGGAACTTGACTGTTTGGTCCTCTAATTCAGATTGAAGGGTGGCTGAAAGGACAGTTTTGTACACAAAGGAAAGGGTGATATTTTAATTTTCTTTCCCTTGTTCCTGTGAAAGTCAATTGTGTAAATCCTGCTCTCTACGGTAATGATACTTGTGAGTTTGGGTTACACTTAAGGATTCCACGAAGAGAATATCATATTACAGTTTCTTTCTCTAGTTTCTAAATGTCGGCCTTGATATTACCAGACAACATAAAGATATCAATCATCAGAAAGCTTATTGACTGTACAAAATAGTTCTATCAATATCTAATTTGCTGTCTGATCTAATGCACAGTCAGCCAGTGCAATGCTAACATCCTGGCTCTGTCTTTCAGAATATGTCATCTTTCCTCTTTAGACAATGAGAAAAGCCTTAATTTCATCCTTGGACACTACACACAGAGAGATACTCTTTATGGGCTAGAAGGGAAAATGTTAAAGAAAAACACCAGCCTTTCTGTTCTTGTCTCTACAATCTATACCTTTGTGTTTAAAAGTGCACCTGCCACAAGTTTTAAACTAAAAGTAAATCAGACATTTTACAAACATCATATAAAATTATCATTGAACTCATGAATAGCAAACCTCTGTTTATCACTATGAAATGTTTCCATTTGCAACTGCACATCTAATTCTCTTTGCAAATGTGATTTTCAATTTGAAGTAGCTTCTTAAAGGGTCGATTGGGCAAAAGTTGAAAGCTTATATCCATCTCTTCCAAACCCTCCCTTTATATATTTTTCTATTTGCCTAGCCATGTTCTTTTTCTTCTCAAGTGAAAAGAGAGAACCCTACCAAAAACATAGTTTTAGTGCAAATAGTCTTGTCCTATACAAACATAGCTCACAGTATCTAAAACACAACTCAGTCATTCATGGATTCTAGTTCACCAAATACTTGTTCATCACTAATATAGAGTATAGGCCCTGTACTAGTCATTGTGCACAAAACAAACTATTAGCATAGATCTGATCCTGTCTTTATGGAGTTTATGGTCTAGTGGAACTAGACCAACTGTTGTAGTTAATCCAAACATGCCATAACTTGTTATATGCATCCCATTTTCTCCTGTTGCTGTATATAATTTGGAAAGTGTTCAGTAATTTAAGAAGCTCAGTTTTAGAGCATGTTAAGTCTCTAAAAACTACTGAATATATGAGCAAAGTAGGAAAATGTAACAACTTTGATTTAGTTTCCTCCAACCTACTTGCTCACTTTTCATTCTCTGCATCTCTCTCAAGTGAAAGAGCAGAACATCAGCATCACAGATACACCACAAAATCTGGGGGCAAAGCTGTATCTTAGCAGTTTATATTATCTATGTAAAATATAGTGGATTGAGAGCTGAACAAAATATGGGAAGAAACAGATGGATGGTAAGGGATTTTTTTTTTCTTTCCCTCTTGCTGAAAAGAAACTTTGCAAGTATTTAAAATGTTCCTCCATTTCCCATGCTTAATCAATAATAGCAAAGGCATTTGCTCCTTGGCTGGAACGATTTCATTTCAGAAAATTTATCAGAAAGAATATGTATATATGTGTATGTATACATATATATGTGTGTGTGTATACATATATAAGTTATATATATGTTTATATAAATATATGTTTATAGCATAGGCAGACATCCAAGATATAATCAGAGAGGATTATAGTACATATATGACATTTAAATACTGACTAGAATAGCATGTTTTATTCTATAGCTCAGAAACTATAGCTCTAAGAGCCTCAGGGTATGTTGGAGGGCAGTTATGTTTAATAAATGTCTGACTTTTCTGAAGTAGGAAAATGAGAAGGCTGTTGACTCTCAGTTCAGAGTGAAAATCTTTGGTGGGAAGAACTGGGCTCCAACAGCTTCCATATTCTGGCATCCAAATGAAAAGCTGACCATTACTGCATGACAGTTGCTATGATGCATCACTTCATCACTCCAACATGAAACAGAACAAAATATCCTAGATCGGACCTGTATGACTTTGCTATAGCAGCATAAAGAGTACTCCACTATTGAATGACTTCCGCAACAACTATGTATTTTTTCTCAAAATTTTGAAGATCAGCTTGGGTTGGTTTATCTAAGCTGGCACTGATCTGGCTGATTGCCTCTTTCCCCTGTGACACTTGTCTTCCACTGAGACCACCAGGCTGGCTGAGGCATGCCTTTCTTATAGTGATGCCAGAATATAAGAGAAAGGATCATTAAATTCTAGTTGGAGGTACCATCCTCTCACTTCTGCTTCATTATAGTGGCTAAAGCAAGTCACATGATCAAATACAAAGTCAAAGGTTAGTGAATTTTACTCTGATTTTTAGGGGAAGGAACTTCACTAAATAGAGGAAGGAGTGAAAAAGTATCAATCAGTGCCACATACCTAGGAACCAATTATAAACTCATGTATTCTGTCTCTTCTTCAGAGGCCTTAAAACTGCCCTAAACTGGCCTCTGATTTCTAATCAGATCACATGAAGATGGTCAGGGGCCTAAAAGAGTACAAGTTTAGTATCCTAATTGCACAGAACAAAGTTCAACATAGCCTTTTTGGGATAAAATCAAGGTATAAGCAGGGTTGTGTTTCTTCTGATGACTCCAGGAAAGAACCCATTTCCTTGCCTTTCCCAGATTCTAAAGGCTGTCTGCATTCCTTGGTTCAGCGCCCTTCTTCTATCATCAAAGTCAGCAAATTCAGGCTGAGTCTTTTGCATGCTGCCATCTCTCTGATTCTCATTTACCTCCCTTTCTTCCTTTTAAAGACCCTTGTAATAACACTGGTCTCTTGCCTAGATTATCCAAGATACTCTCTTTAAGATTAGCTAGTGCACATCCTTGATTCCATCTGCAAATTTAATTCCTGTTGCTATCTAAATTAAGATATCCATGGTTCAGTGAATTAAAATGTGGACATTTTTTGAAAGGACATTAACCTACTTTCTGTTAAAGAAAAAAAAAGACATTTGTGAAAGGACAGTATTGAAGTCTTTATTTAGGGGGATTATTGCAATGGAATTTTATTGTCGGAGAGAGAGATAAAGCTCAACTCTGAATACAATAAGGAAAAGCAGGACTCTAAGCCAAGCAGCAGATAGAACAGTGAGTGCAAAATTATTGAGGAAACATCAGGGATAAGCAGAGACTTTGGCTAAACCAACCTAAGAGAATTCTCACTGAAGGAAGGCCAGGGAGATCAGACATCACCTGGGGAATAGTAGAGGCTGAAGAACCTGATCAGGTATAAGGGGTGATGGATTCTGTTTAACTTACATAGAATTCTTGCTAAAATTGGGCCATGCAAAGATAAACACAGAGGTCCAAAAGTCTGGTTCTAGTCGAGGAGATGGTTCAGAAGTGCCTGACCAGGGTTTAGTCAAGAAGAGAATCTTTGTCACTATCAGAAAGCTATTTTTGTTACTAATAACTTCAAAAAAATAAGAAAAAAAAAAGAACGCATATGTTCTTGGAGGAGGATGAAGTGTTATCATCTTTGTGTTCTAGATTATTTCTTAAACATTTTTTATTACAGTAGCCCCTCACACACAGATACACACACCGTCTGCAATTTCCATTACCAGCGGTCAACTGTGATCCAAATATACTAAATGGAAAATTCCAGAAATAAACGATTCATAAGTTTTAAATTGCAATCCAGTCTGAGAAGCATGTTGCAATCTCATCCTGCCCCACTCCCTCTCTCCCTGGACGTGAATCATCCCTTGTGTCCAGTGAATCCACGCTGTACATGGTCCACCTATTAGTCACTCAGCAGCTGACTCAGTTATCAGATCAGCCATGGTGATATCTCTGTGCTAGTGTTCAATAACCCTTATTTTACTTAATAAAGGTCCCTAAGCACAAGAACAGTGATGCTGGTAATTTGAATATTCCCTTACTGTCCTAATTTATAAATAAAACTTTATCATAGGTCTATATATAAGAAAAAAACACAGCATACACAGAATTTGCAGCTTTAGGCACCCACTGGAGGTCTTGGAACACATCCCTTCCAAATAAGAGGAAAATACCGTACGTTGCTTTTGTAAATAAATTGGGTTCATAGTAAAAGTTCTTGTAAATAGAGAAATAAAAAGAAAACTAGAGTCAGACATAGGATTACCAGTTAGATAGCTACTTTAAATTAGCTTGAGAAGACTTTATAGATAAAATATGCCTTTATATCCATATGTTTTCATTTAAATCTCATTCTCACTAATGTATTAACCTGTATGATGGACTAATGGAAAAATTCATAGTGTGATTAGGGAAGGATTAGAAAACAAGCAAACACAGGGATAAATAGGATTATTGTGTGTGGGAGTGGAAACAGATGTTTTTAAAAATATAAATATCTGGAGAAATTAAAGGCTGTTACTCATTGCAATCATATTTCCAGCCTCAAACGCTTGCCCTTGTTTGCCCTGTCCACTTTCAATTGTGTTACAGCAAACAGACTTTCTACATGACCACTGATGTGTATGAGATGGTGGCAGGGAGTGTTGGTTTGGCTTGCCATAACAGCATAATCTAATAGGAACTTAACTATTAATATTTAACCATTTTTCACAAGCCAATAATTTTCACAAGATTTATGAAAAGTACTTTCTTTCTTGTTTTTCTAACTTAGAAAATCTCATTACTCAAAGGAGTAGAAATCAACTATAGGAATATAACGATAGCATTGTGGTCAGTTATACCAATTGTATCACTAAGGTGGTAGGAAAAAGATCAGGTAACTTCCTAGCAGCTAGTCATTATCTTTGGGAGCTTGAGCCTACGATTCAAGGTAACAGAACACAAATGGAAATAAAATCTTATAATGGCATATTTCATGGCCCAGACATTGGAAAACAGAATATAAAGAGTTGGAAGACAGTGATCATATAGTAGCAGTCATCAATTTTATTTTATTTTTCATATGCACTTTTCAACTTACTGAGTTATTTTTAGAAACAGATCTTGACTTTAACAAATTCATAACCAAAGATATCAATTTAAAATAAGAGATACGAACAATGTACTCTAAAAGAAAAGTTGGTTACTTGTCCCTGAAGGTGGCCAGATCAAAATGACTTCATAAAATTTTTACTGTCACATCTGTGATGAAATCACAGATTGTCTGATTCCCAGTACAGACAATTGTAAGCATTGCTCCCAGAGAACTACTTTTAAAACAAAATGTAGACCTGGTGGTTATATGAGTTAACACCAGCCATACATATGCGTGTGTAATCTGGAATAAGACAAGAGAAACAGACTCACGGCTCTCACTGATTCTCCATGGGACCTTGACCCAGTCAGTTTTCCTCTGTACATGCTTTTCTTCATCCTTAAAATGAAGGAACAGAATCACTGGCTTTCATATTTTCCTAATTGCTCTCTTGTTGCATCTTTCTATGACTTACTCTCTGGTTATACAACCTGGAATCTAAAACATATTGAGAGAGAATTCTCCATGGCATTTTTGTACATCTTCTTTCAGGTTTTGTCCCAGACAATCCTTTTAAGCATGTTTGTAGTTTGTATAACAAACAGTTTTGGAACTAAGATAACATCACCTTCTGGGGACAAGGGAAGATTTATATCCTGAGCAGAATAATGACAATGTCTCCCTCTGGGGCAAAGTTGGCAGTTTGCTAGCAGCCCCTTTTAGATGATCCCAGGGTCTTAAGCTCAGGGTTCCTCAGTTTTGGCACAAAATCATTATATTTGCAGGATTCACCTGGCTCTATTTTGGCAACATCCTCATGAGACTTGAAGACAAGAGGATCCAGTGTGATGCTCCTCGCTGTGCAATGAGTAAAAAGTCCTTTACTCTCACCCAGGAATTCTGTGTCTTCTGCCAGCATCTATGAAGTTTTGGCAGTCAAACTTGTTAGCTTGAAAAAATAAGGCAAAAATCTTAGAAATTTCATATTGCTTGACAAATTATTACACATTATAGAAACTTGTGGAGAGGAAAGATAGCCTTTATTTAGGATTATCTATGCCTTTCTAATGTTCTTAGGTTTAAGTAACCCCCAGAGTGATGAGTAACTTATATTATCTGAGTTGTAATAATTTTGCTTGTTAGCTGCAAAACACATAAACCCTAAAATCTAAGTGGTTCATAAAATAGAAATTTATTTCTTGCACATTTCAATTTCAAAATGAATGCCTCTAATCTGGGAGAATAGCTATTCCGAGATTCACACTGATTTCATATATGGTCCCAAGCATGTTCCAGGACATGGTGATGCTCTGCAGAAAGTGGATGACAAGAGAGTCAAAAATGTTAAGAAGGCTACTATGGGCCAGACCTAGAAAGTGGTGCAAACTACATCAGCTTACTTTACAGTGGTCAACACTCAGCCTTTTGACCATACTTGTCTGCATTGTAGCTGGGAATGCAGTGTGGGTGTATATATGGGAGAATAAAAACTGGTATTGCTGACCAGCTAATCAGCTATTACCAGAGCCGGGTGAAACATATCCCTCTATTTCCGAAATTCAGGGCAGTTAGCATTCAGTAGTATTTCTTTAATTTATTATTAATAAGACAATTTGCCAAACAGCCTACTTCCTGTAAAATTTACTATTATAACTTTGACTGTACCACAATAATGTTTTTGTATTAACACAGCAAAAGTGGATTTCCCTTTAAAGAAAAAGTTGCAAACATTTTTTCAAGTTTCTCCTAACGAGTGGATAAAACTATCTGATGTGGAAGGAACAAACCGGTATGAGCTACGGCATGTGAGTTATAGCCTTGCTCACTAAGGTAGTGGGGTAGCTATTACTAAAGAGTTACCTGAATGGAGTACAAGATGTTTTCAGGTCAAGAAAGCACCAGCTTCTCCACGACTTAATGAGGGAGCCAGGAAGCCAGTGGCCCTACAATGATCGACTCCACTGATTGAAGGGATACTGCTAGAAAGGAGACTCTTGTCTCATTATGCAATAAGGATTGTGCTGTGTTCTGGGAAGTAAATTATTATGAAATATGTCAGTGATGAGATGAAAAATATTGCTTGAAAGGTTTTCTGTGATAATCCTAGGTCTTACGGCTTCCCTGGAGGCTCAGAGGGTAAAGTGTCTTCCTGCAATGTGGGAGACCAGGGTTTGATCCCTGGGTTGGGAAGATCCTCTGGGGAAGGAAATGGCAACCCACTTCAGGATTCTTGCTGGAAAATCCCATGGACAGAGGAGCTTGGTAGGCTACAGTCCATGGGACGGCAAAAAGTAGGACACAACTAAGTGATTTCACTTTCACTTTTTAGGTATTACATAGGTTTCAGGTAACCCTCAAACTTGAATACATATTTGTCAGGCTGCTAATAATAGATCCTATTTATATTTGCACAGAAACTTTAAAATCATTCTGAATTCCTTCCCTTGCCTTTTTCCTACAGATCAGCTCTTCCCTATCTATCTCCAGTACTGTGGTCCAAGCTCTTATTACATCTCACCATACAAGTGGCATCCTGACCCCCAACAGTTGTCATTCCAATACCTAGCATCCATGATTCATGTTGGTAACAAAATGACTTTGCTCTAAGATACAAATACTCCATCATTCTGTTAGT
This sequence comes from Redunca redunca, assembly GCA_006410935.1. Lineage (NCBI taxonomy): Eukaryota > Metazoa > Chordata > Mammalia > Artiodactyla > Bovidae > Redunca > Redunca redunca. Next base: position 1,381,782 of record SJYQ01001098.1, on the reverse strand, counting down.
TTAAATACATTAATGTGGTCAAGGATAAAAGCATAATTTTCTTTGTTAAATGGATGAAGCTCTTTAGAATATGCTCCCTGTTTATCACTCTGCCTTATCTCTTGCCTTTCCCTTGCAAGTACTGTCCACTCCAGCCATATTACACTATTTGCAATTTTAAAATCATCTTATAGTTTCAAACTGCTGTGCTTTTCCACAGCAGCTCTCTCTCTCTGTACACGGCATTCCTCCATTTTCCTCCAGATAATTTTTCATTGTCTTTTAAGTCTTAGCTTAAATATCCTTTCTTCCAGGAAAAATTCTACAATCCTAAGCCCATTTAAAAATTTATGAGTTCCTGTAAACCACTGTGCCAAATAAATACAATATACTCCTCAGCATCATTATGGTTTGTTTTTGTTTTCTGTCTTCCACTAGGCTCTCATCTCCCTGAAAGGCACCATGCCTTATTTCACTTAAAATGGAGATACATGTAAGTTTCAAAATTAGAAAAAATCTCACATCCAAAAATCAATTAATCAGTCATTGTTTGACACTCAAAAATTATTCCTCATTGAATCTATCTTACACAACTCAAAGATATCCTTTACAAAAGTACAATAAGGCCCCTACATATGAGCCTTCAAGTTGAGAACTTTCACAAATGCAAATGTGCCTCTGCATGTCTAATCACATAAGTTAGTTCACGTAACTGGTATACATTGTCACACGTATGCATACTTTACAAATGGCTGTGGTTTTGTACACTTCACTGTACAGTATTGTATCTATATACAGTACAGTAGAAAAATATCTTTATTTCAAGCTCAGGATGTCCTGAAGCAAGCATGAAAGCACCAGTGATGTAGCTGGTACTGCCAAGAAGCAACAAGGGATAACAGTGAAAATAATTGAGAGAGTGAAACAACAGGAGGAATAAGTAATTGAAGAATCAAAGAGATCCATGGCACAGGGAATGGCAAGGGGGTTTTCTTTTTTTTTTTTTCTTTTAAAATTTTTATTTTAACTTTAGTTTACTTTACATTACTGTATTGGTTTTGCCAAACATTGACATGAATTCACCACAAGTGCACAAACGTTCCCAAACATGAATCCCCTCCCACCTCCCACCCCATGCCATCCCTCTGGGTCCTCTCCTTGCACCAGTCCCAAGCATCCTGCATTCTGCATCTGACATCAACTGGCGATTCGTTTCTTACTTGATAGTATACATGTTGCAATGCCATTCTCCCATCTCATCCCACCCTCTCCCTCTCTCTCTCCCCCAGAGTCCCAAAGTTCTCTCTATAGATCTGGGTCTCTTTTGTTGTCTCGCATACAGGGTCATCATCCCCTTCTTTCTAAATTCCATATATATGCGTTAGTATACTGTATTGGTGTTTTTCTTTCTGGCTTACTTCACTCTGTATAAT
>SJYQ01001098.1:1326322-1357023 GCA_006410935.1 Redunca redunca | reverse complement strand
GTTCCTCTGCCTTTTCTAAATCCAGCTTGTACATCTGGAAGTTCATGATTCATGTACTGTTGAAGCCTAGCTTGGAGAATTTTGAGCATTACTTTACTAGTGTGTGAGATGAGTAAAACTGTGTGGTGGTTTAAGCATTCTTGGGCTTCCTTGGTGGCTCAGAGGTTAAAGTGTCTGCCTGCAATGAGGGAGAACTGGGTTCAATCCCTGCATCTGGAAGATACCCTGGAGAAGGAAATGACAACCCACTCCAGTACTCTTGCCTGGAGAATCCCATGGATGGAGGAGCCTTGTGGGCTACAGTCTACTGGGTCACAAAGAATCAGACACAACTGAGCGACTTCACTTCACTCACTTTAAGCATTCTTTGGCATTAGCTTTCTTTGGGACTGGAATGAAAACTGACCTTTTCAAGTCCTGTAGCCACTGCTGAGTTTTCCAAATTTGCTGGCATATTGAGTGCAGCACTTTCACAGCATCATCTTTCAGGATTTGAAATAGCTCATCTGGAATACCACACCTTCACGAGCTTTGTTTGTAGTGATACTTCCTAAAGCCCACTTGACTTCCCATTCCAGAATGTCTGGCTCTGGGTGAGTGATCACACAATCATGATTATATGGGTCCTGAAGATCTTTGTAGTACAGTTCTGGGTATTCTTGCCACCTCTTCTTAATATCTTCTGCTTCTGTTATAGCCATACCATTTCTGTCCTTTTTTTGTGGCCATGTTTGCATGAAATATTCCCTTGGTATCTGTAATTTTCTTGAAGAGATCTGTAGTCTTCCCCTTTCTATTGTTTTCCTCTATTTCTTTGCACTGATCACTGAGGAAGTCTTTCTTATCTCTCTTTGCTATTCTTTGGAACTCCACATTCAAATGGGTATATCTTTCCTTTTATCCTTTGCTTCTCATTGCTCTTCTTTTCAGAGCTATTTGTAAGGCTTCCTCAGACAGCCATTTTGCTTTTATGAATTTCTTTTTCTTGGGGATGGTCTAGATCACTGCCTCCTGTACTGTGTCACGAACCTCCATCTTAGATCATCAGGCACTGTGTCTATCAAATCTAGTCCCTTAAATCTATTTCTCACTTCCACTGTATAATCATAAAGGATTTGATTTAGGTCATACCTGAATGGCCTAGTGGTTGTCCCCACTTTCTTCAATTGAAGGTTGAATTTGGCAATAAGGAGTTCATGATCTGAGCCACAGTCAGCTCCTTGTCTTGTTTTTGCTGACTGTGTAGAGCGTCTCCATCTCTGGCTGCAAAGAATATAATCAATCTGATTTCAGTATTGACCATCTGGTGATGTCCATGTGTAGAGTTTTCTCTTGTGTTGTTGGAAGAGGGTGTTTGCTATGACCAGTGAATTCTCTTGGCAAAACTCTATTAGCCTTTGCCCTGCTTTATTCTGTACTTCTAAGTATTATATCTCCATAAATAGAAGAAATTATTAGTTCTAAATTTCAAGATCAACAATAATGTGAACATTTAGAACACTGATGAAAACAGAAAGATCAGATGTGGGTCCTATTGTTATCATATGTTATTTTGATTCAGATTCATAAATTTAGAAATATTGATTACTATGACTCTCTGTACTTTTTTAGTGCATAAAGGTAAATAAGGTTAATTTACCTCTTATGATTTCAGGAGTTCTTTCTAAAAACAAAATTTTCTCAGAACTGGAAGAAAATATAAAATAAGGTCATAGACAACTATGTAAATATTGTATGTTGTTGCTGTTGCTTCTTGTTTAGGCTCTACTTTGTATCCTACTTTTTTGTGACCATAGACTGTAGCCTGCAGGCTCCTCTGTTGATGTTACTATTTATTATTAATATATTCTTATTTTATCATCCCTTTTCCTTTTATAAGACAACTTCTGTGGATCTACAGTGTACCACATAACCCCGCCTTCAATACTAAAGCACTCATTTCCCAGCTACTGGGACTATTGACATCTAACAGCTCTCAGCCTTTATCTAAAGAGTCATTTTGCCCAAGTTTATGCCTCCTTTCCAGCGAGAGACCAAAGCATGATTCCACAGACGAGTAAAGCCCTGACCTTTGCACCAACCTGTGATACCTCTGCAGAGAACCAGTGCTCCAGAGCGACTGTTGGCTTGGCTCAGGGGGCCTTTGCTGTGCTGCCCCTCAGTACAACATCTCCATTTACCAGGTCAGCTTCCTCCACTTCCCGGACAGGTGCTCATCTAAACAACTCCAAAGAGGCCTCTAGGTGTGTGGAAAAGAAGGGGAAGCAGGAGGACGGGGTGGGGGGAGCAGAGTGTGTAGTTTGATTACAAAGCTAGAAAGCGTTGTCCTACTGTTTAGGATATTATCCTCCAGCCACTGTACAAACTTTTCAAGAGCAGCATGAATTTTCAGAGTAGAACAGACTTTGTGGTCACTGATGGATATTTCACATCCCTATTTGTTAAGAATGTGGAACAAATACACTGTAAAAACTGGCACATTAGAATAATCCTTTCTCAAAATTGATTTTCTGAAGAAAGATTTTGAAAGTCTATGTGACCCTCTTCTGACACAGATGAAAGATGCAAAATGCAAGGCTATTTTTAGCCCATTATGAATATATGAATAAGCCTCAGATTACTTACTATAAACATGTACTTAAAGGCAGCTGCCAGGAGGAGAAATCAATGCTACTGTTCAACTCAAGGTTGTATTCTATCCTCCCCAGGATTGTTTCTTTAGATAGAAATTTTATATTTCAATTTCTTATAGATACAGTCATCCCTCTCTATCATGGAGAACTAAATCTATGTTTGCAGGAGACAAAAAAAATCAGAGACTACTTCAGTCCCTTGTGTAAACTAGCATAGTGTTTGTATGTAACTTACAAAAATCCTCCTGTAACTTTGTCATCTCTTAATAAAGAAAGCTGAGCGCCGAAGAATTGATGCTTTTGAACTGTGGTGTTGGAGAAGACTCTTGAGAGTCCCTTGGACTGCAAGGAGATCCAACCAGTCCATCCTAAGGGAGATCAGTCCTGAGTGTTCATTGCAAGGACTGATGCTGAAGCTGAAACTCCAATATGTTGGCCACCTGATGTGAAGAACTGACTCGTTTAAAAGACCCTCATACTGGGAAAGATTGAAGGTGGGAGGAAAAGGGGACAACAGAGGATGAGATGGTTGGATGGCATCACTGACTCAAAGGACATGAGTTTGAGTAAACTCTGGGAGTTGCTAATGGATAGGGACACCTGGCACACTGCAGTACATGAGGTCGCAAAGAGTTAGACACAACTGAGTGACTGAACTGATTACTTGTAATATTTAATACAGAGCAAATGTCATGTAAATAATTGTAAATACAATGTGAATGCTATATTAAAATTTGCCAGCACAGAACAAATTCAAGTTTTGGTTTTGGGAAATTTCTAGATTTTTTTCTGATTATTTTTGATCAGTGGTTGTTAGAATCTGTGGATTCAGAACTCATAGATATAAAAGGCCAACTGTATACTGCAGAGTTTTGCACCTGCATTAAGAAGTCACCATTAGAAAACATGGTAGAAGTAAGGGAAACATTTCCTTACAGGAGTGAAAAGTAGATAAGGTCAATTAGAGCTTCTCTCTTAATCATCCATATTGTTTTCTTATTTTAAAATATAAATGATATTTCAGTTTGCTTTGGAATAAAAACACGACTTTTAACTTTAAAAAAATAATAATTAAAATTTAAAAATAAAATAAAATATAAATGAATCATAATCATCTCTATAAAGTATTTATTTTGTGGCAACTATTAAGCACTGAACAACATTCAATTTTATGCTATATGTGCACAATGGTATATTGAAAGTGAAAGTTAAGTCGCTCAGTCATTTCCTACTCTTTGTGACCCCATGGACTGTAGCTCACCAGGCTCCTCTCTCCATGGGATTCTCCAGGCAAGAATACTGGAGTGGGTTGCCATTTCCTTCTCCAAGGGATCTTCCCAACCCAAGGATCGAACCCAGATCTCCCACACTACAGGCAGCTGCTTTAACCTCTGAGCCACCAGGGAAGCCTCGGCCATGAAAAAGAATGAAATAATGCCATTTGCAGCAACATGGGTGGAACTAGAGATTATCATACTAAGTGAAGTAAGTCAGACAAAGACAAAAATTTTGATATCTCTTATAGTGGAGTCTAAACAAAATATTCAGATGAACTTATTTATAAACCAGAAACAGACTCTCAGACACAGAAAAAAATAAAAAATAAAAACTATGTTACCAAAGGGAAAAGGGGAGGTTAGGAATAAATTAGGGGTTTTGGATGAACTTATATACACTATATAAAATAAATAAACAACAAGGCCCTACTGTATACCATAGGGGACTATATTTAATATCTTATAATAACCTATAATGGAAAAGAATCTGAAAAAGAATATATATTCAATCCATTATATACCGTGTATATACATATTTATCTGAATCACTTTGCTGTACAACCAAAACTAAGACAACATTGTAAATCGACTACATTTCAGTTTTTAAAGTATATTTTAAAGTATATTATGTGGTATAAGAGATGAGGTGTGGAGTACTTGAGAACAAAAGACAAATGCTTTATCAGTCAAATGGCAATATTGTGAAATAACTAGGGTCTGTCCAAGGGCATTCAGTAGAAGTAGAGAATGTCACAGGATGGGGAATCACAATATGCTTCATGAGAATAATGCCATTTACAAGAAGACCAGAGGAATGGATTAAACTAAGAGAGTAAAGAGAGTGGTCATTTCAAACTAGCTGTGGAAGTAAGTGAAAGGGCACAAAAGTGGGAATGAATGAAAGAGGCTGCATGGAAAGCAGAAATAGCCACGATTATATTTCTACCTTCTCTCTGGGAAGCTTTGATTAGTCAATACAGTCAGTTACTCTTTTTCTTGTATCACTTTTAACCCAGTTTAAAGAGATAACAGACAGTAATATGAGATCTAGCATAATTAACTCTGCCAGTGGCAATGTCTTCAAAAGCAAACTATGGGATCATTCCATTAGACATTTCTGGGAAGAGCAAAAGTGAGATTTAAAACACTGAACCAGAACTACTTTTCTGGGAGTTGTAAGCAACTGACAAAAAGGAACTTCTGTCTACATCAAAAGAACTTTAACCTCATAAAGATAAACTCAAGTCTACTAAGATCTTTTCCTACCACTTTTGTTGGGTACTTAATTCTATGTCATTAAGATAGTGCTTTTAGTGCCTTAAGATAGGCACATCTTGTTGTTCTAATAGAGAGTCTAAAAAAGTTTCTTTAACCTCTTGTATGATAAAGCTTGTTTCTAGGGAAATTTGCTGTTATCATGTATGTTTTACATCTCTTTTAACTCTTAAAAAGTAACTTGCAATCATTTAATTAGTCATATATGAAAATAAATAAGGGAGACTAGTGTTTTCTCTTTCAAAAATGAAAAAGAAAATGCTGTAGTCAGAAGCAACACTATTTATAGTTTTAGGACCTAGTGAGGTGGTCTATAGAATAAGAAAATAATTACACTTCTAGATTGAATTGAAGATTTTGAGAAGCATCCTCCTGAATATATTGTAATATAATAGTCTTTGAGCAAACTCCAAGAAATCCAAAAGATAGAGGATGGAGGAGCCTGGCATGCTACAGTCCATGGGGTAACAAACAGTCAGACACAATTAGCAACTGAACAATAACAACAATAATATTATTTGTAATAAAAAATGGTGAATTTGGGAGATGCAGAAAGTGTTCAAACTGTAGTTCCTGTCATTCATGTAAAAGCTTGGCTCCAAGTAAGATAGTTTTCTGAGGCCCACCATCTGCTCAGTAGCTCCCTTGTCCCTTTTATTCCCCAGTTTCTCCATTAGAATAACTTGGGTTGGAGATTGGGATTGACATATATACACTATTGATACTATGTATAAAATAGACAACTAATGAGAATCTAATGTATAACACAGGGAATTCTACTCAGTGTTCGGTGGTGACCTAAATGGGAAGGAAATCCAAAAAGAGAGGATATATGTATATGTTTAATTAATACTATCCATAGATTTTTTGAGACAAGAATACTGAAGTGGTTTGCCATTCCCTTCTCCAGTGGACCATGCTTTGATGACATGGAAAACCACAATGGTGTAGTCACTCACCTAAAGCCAGACATCCTAGAGTTTGAAGTCAAGTGGGCCTTAGGAAGCATAACTACGAACAAAGTTAGTGGAGCTTCTGGAATTCCAACTGAGCTATGTCAAATCCCAAAAGATGATGCTGTTAAAGGCTGCACTCACTATGCCAGAAAATTTGGAAAACTCAGCAATGGCCACACGCCTGGAAAAGGTCAGTTTTCTTTCCAATCCCAAAGACAGGCAATGCCAAAGAATGTTCAAATAACAGTACAATTGCACTCATTTCACATGCTAGCAAGGTAATGCTCAAAATCCTTAAAGTAGGGCTTCAACAGTATGTGAACCAAGAACTTTCAGATGTAAGGCTGGATTTAGAAAAGACAGAAATCAAATTTCCAAGATCTGTTGGATCATAGAGAAAGCAAGAGAATTCCAGAAAAACATCTATTTCTGCTTCATTGACCATGCTAAAGCGTTTGACTGTGTGGATCACAACAAACTGTGGAAAATTTTTAAAGAGATGGGAATATCAGACCACCTTACCTGCATCCTAAGAAACCTGTATGCAGTACAAGAAGCAACATTTAGAACCCGGCATGTAACAACAGACAGGTTCAAAACTAGGAAAGGAGTAATTTAAGGCTGTATATTGTCACTGTGCTTATTTAACTTATAAAAAGAGTACATCATGCAAAATACTGGGCTGGATGAAGCACAAGTTGGAATCAAGATTTCCAGGAGAAATATTAACAACTTCAGATATACAGATGACACCACCCTATTGCAGAGAGCAAAGAGGAAGTAAAGTGTATGTTGATAGGGTGAAAGAGGATAGTGAAAAAGCTGGCTTAAAACCCAGCAGTCAAAACACTAAGATCATGGCATTTGTTCCCATCACTTAATGGCAAATAGATGGGGGAAAATTGGAAGCAGAGGCAGATTTTATTTTCTTGGGTTCCAAAATCACTGCAGACTCTAGCCACGGAATTAAAAGAAGTTTGCTCCTTGGAAGAAAAGCTATGACAAGCTTAGGCAGCATATTAAAAAGCAGAGACATCATTTTGCCAACAAAGATCCATAGAGTCAAAACTATGGTTTTCCCAGGAGTCAAGTGTGGATATGAGAGTTGGACCATAAAGATGGTTGAGCACTGAAGAATTGATGCTTTCTAACTGGTTCTGGAGAGGACTCTTGAGAGTTTTTTGGCCGGCAAGATCAAACCAGTCAATCCTAAAGGAAATCAGCCCTGAATATTCATTGGAAGGACTGATGCTGAAGCTGAAACTCTAATACTTTGGCCACCTGATGGGAAGAGCCGACTCATTGGGAAAGTCCCTGATGCTGGGAAAAATTGAAAACAAAAGGAAAAGAGGGTGACAGAGGATGAGATTGTTGGACAGCATCACCAACTCAATGGACATGAGTTTGAACAAACTCTGGGAGATAGTGAAGGACAGGGAAGCCTGGTATGATGCAGTTCATGGGTTTGCAAAGATTTGGACAGGGCTTAGCGACTGAACGATGAACATCAGCGTAGCTGATTCACTTCGATGAACAGTAGAACCTAAACACATTATAAAGCAACCATACTGCAATAATATACACACATACAAACAGGCTTCAAGGTGGACGAAAGTTCATTCCTTTGAATGAAGTCTGTGAAATATGAGGAATGTCCATTTCCCTATCTGCTACCACAAATTTGATTTGGGGCTTTTTGAGGCTTATTACAATGTGCAAAGGAGTATAGTCATGGCCTGTGTGGATTATTTGGAAACAAGATCAGACCTCTTACAATACAGACAGTGACTTCAGTGTCATCTATATGCCTATTAAAAGACCCTTCAGATCCTGTAACCCACATCTTCCTGCCCACAGCATAGACTCATACCTCTTCATACTGATTCATGGAATCAGAAATACTTAATTTATACCTACCAGATGCCAAATACTACTCTAGGTCCTCAATAATTTCTTGCTACAACCCAGCACTTAGTGAGTATGTGGTCCAGAAGAGGAGAAAAGAGGTATAAATTAGCAGATGAGTATATGTTAAAATACTGGTAAGTTCTCTTAAGGAAAAAGAAAGAATTCGTGTGGGGTTCCTACTTTAGATTGGGTATTTGTGGACGACCTCTCCAAATAGTATGGCATTTAAACTGAGGTCTAAAGCATAAGAAGAAATCAGTTATTTCAAGGTTGACTGAAGACCCTTAAACTTAAGAAGCAACAGCTATAGATGCCTTGGGTGACAGGAGCTTGATATTTTGGGGGCTAAGAAGGAAGGATTGGGCAGGGAATACAGAATGTGAAAGGAGATTTGGAAACTAGCAGAGCCAGATCGTGCAGCAGCACCCTACCAGTCAACACAATGCTTTTATTCTATTTCTGTAGGGAGCCATACAGAAATTTCAATCAGCAAGCAACACTATCTGATTAAATTCTTTAAATATTTTCCCCATTAAAAAAAAAAAAAGAATCCAAATTTAAATAGCAAAGCACTTGAATAGACATTTCTTCAAAGAAGATACACAGACCCCCAACAAACACACAAAAAGATGTTCAACACTGTTAATGTCTCAGGAAATACAAATCAAAATCACAAGATACCACCTCACACCTATTAGGATGTCTGACATCCAGGAAAAAGAAAGTGTTGATAAGGATGTGGCGATATCAGAACCCGTGAGCACTGCTCGTGGTAATGTAAAATAGTACAGCCACTGCGGAAAACAGTATGGCAGTTCTCCAAAAACTTAAACATAGAACCAAATACGATCCAGCAGTGCCACTTCTGAGTATATACTCAAAAAAAAAAGAAGACGAAAGAAAGGACTCAGACAGGATCTTTGTATACTGATGGTCATAGCTACATTGTTCACAATGGTCAAAAAAGAAAGAGAAACAACCCAAATTAGATAAGCAAGACATGACATTTACATACAGTGGAATATTTTTCAACCTTGAAAAGGAAGGAAGGTCTGAATCATGTTACAGCATGGATGAACCTTGTGTACATTATACTAAGAGAATTAAAGCAGGCACCAAAGGACAAATAGTGTATAATTCCACTTATATTAGGTACATAGAATAACTCATAGAGACAGAAAATAGAATGATGGCTGCTAGGACTCGAGGGAGAAAAAGAAGGGGTTATGTGTAGTGAGTACAGAACTTCAGTTTGGGAAGAAGAAACAGTTTTGTAGATAATGATAGTTGGAGACCAATGTGAATATACTTAATGTCACTGAACTGTATATTTAAAAATGGTTAAAATATTTTTCATGTTTTGTGTATTTTGCACAATAAAAAGATTATTCCCAGAGCTACCTCAAGAATGTTGAGATCAAGAATATTAATGGTATTCTTCAAATTGTGTGAACCTTCATAGAATCTTCTACATTTTCTAATCTGTTGTTAGTAAGTAGACTTTCAGTTTACTTAATATTCTTTGTAATATGTTAAAGATATGTGTGTGTATATATATATATATACACACACACACATATATACACAGTTATGCTTAATTGCTTAATTTTTATTTCAACTTGTGCTTTATCAATCAAAGGTTCTGTTTCATAACCTCCTGAGGAACTTAAATCACAGATATATTAATTTCCTTTTCATTGCTTCAGAAATCCCCTCGCTCATTTATAGAGTTTGTAAGCTGTTTGGGGCTTTGTAATTTTTTTCTACCTCTATTTCAAAATATTCATGTATAAATTTATTTCTAGTGGAAATTTGTTTTCTGCTTAATTTGAAATTTATTTTCCTTTCTTTCTGCCCCATCCCAAGTCTGGATATTTTGTAGTTGCTTCAGTTTAAGATGTTGGGTATTCCAGTTCTAAATAACATTTGTTTGCTATTTCAGCCTTTACAGCCCACAGCTGGTCCTACAATTTACCTGGCTCTTTGTTGAACCTATTTTTCCACTCTCAAATTTCTCTCCAACCAAGGAGCTCTTCAAAGTCCACAGCTCTGGATAATGATTTCAGTTCTTTTCAGCTTCTAGTACACCTTGAGAAGTCCTGCCATAGAGCTATGGTAGCCCTCTAGCCTCCTCTGTCCATGGAATTCGCCAGGCAAGAATACTGGAGTGTGTAGTTACTCCCTTCTCCATGGGATCTTCCCAACTAAAGAATCGAAGCTGGGTCTCCGGCATTACAGGCAGATTCCTTACCATCTGAGCCACTGGGGATGCCCCATTTACCCTCTTACCAGAGGCCTAACCCACATGGGCCTTCACTTGGGCTATTGGAGTCCCTTCCTCCTTCAGAGATGAACTCCAGAAAGCCACCTGTCTGTTTCTGTCTCTGGATCACAGAGACTCTGCTCATATTAGTGTATGTGTGTTTTTTTTTTTCCTTTGCTGATACATGAAAGCATTTAAAAATATCTTTGTTGTTCTCATTTTTCAGAAGTACTGGGACAATTTATATTTTGAATAAAATGAAACACCTATGCGTTCATAAACAGAAAAATCTGGAAGTATATACAGAAAACCATAATGTTAATAGCATTCATCTCTAGGTATAGAATCTGGACCAATCTCCCTCTACTTCCAGAGCCTTCTGAGAACGGAAGTAGAGAGACAAAGGGCTAATCTCCAACTTTCACCATTCAGTATAATAGGCATTTATAAATTATGGGATTTAAGAAATTTTCTCCTCAGAAGACTCACACTTGAACATCAGAGAAGAACATCAGTAATGACTTTTGCAGCTGTTTCAGGAGTATATTGAGATAAATCAAGGACTTTCAAATCTCTGCCTTGTTTTCTTTCTCATATGTTTGCCTTCTCTCATTCTCATCTTTCTTGTTTGTTTTATTTTTTTATGTCAAAAATAGGGAGAATACTTAAATGAGTTCAGTTAGGGGGTATCCACAGAAATAACTAAAAAAAGAAAAAAATACAGCACCCTTAGTGACCACACAGCAAAATATTAACAAGTTCTTTAATGTCTAGATCCATGTTCCTAGGTTGCAGATACAGGCTGAAGAAACAGAGATAAGAGAAAAGAAAAATCCTCACTGTCATCTGAGAAGACATGGTGATGAGAGCCTCATGCCAGAACCAAAACGGTTGAATTGGTTTTGCATGAAACATTTTGGTGTTTTAGAACATATCAGAGGCAGGATAAAGGCAGAGAAATTGTTAAATCCAAGAGCTACCTGGAGTGTAGAAACTCTAGGACTGGGTGATGGATTGACCATTATAAAATAAGAAATAAGCAAGGGACAGATGACCACCCCATTTCCAGTAATAATTTGGAAGAGGAATGGAACTGATAGACATGGATATGGGAAGATATTTTAATTTAAGAGCACATGAAATATGTGTGAAACTTTTGCAGTGAACCAGATTTGAACAGGACCTTGCTTAACCCCTAGAGTGGGAATTATATGTCAGGAAAAGTGTGTTCATATTTACTAGTAATAGTGTTTTTTTTTAATAATCGAAAGTGAGTGGGTCAGAAGACCCAAGTTCAAGAAAATTATCTATCGTTTAAAAACTTCACTTAAATTTCCTGAGCCTTGTTCTACCAGGGCAGGGGGAGGGGGACGATTAAGAAGGTGATTGATCACCTAATCTAATATTCTCACAAATTTTTGTAAAAATTGAATGAACTTCATTCACAGTACCTTACAAAGGAAATGGCAACCTACTCCAGTATTCTTGCCTGGGAGATCTTATACTGAGGAGCTTGGTGGGCTACAGTATATGATGTTGCAAAAGAGTCAGACACAACTTAACGACTAAACAGCAACAACAACAAATATTATTTTGATCAGATAATCAGAAATTTTTTTTTTAATCCACAGAGGATTAATTTGGAAAAAAATCTAGACCACCAAAAATGTCTCACAGTAGGTAGATAAACATTATTTTACTGATCCTATTTATCTCACTTCCTCTTTCATAAATATCACATATTTTAAAGTACGATTCATGCAACAACTGTATCATTTTCAATCTGCTATTTCCAGAAGAAAAAAAAAGATTGGAATTCACCCTGAATAATCAGCTAAAACTGGAAATGCCCGGTTCCTAATTATGTTTCCCTTCTAAGACAGAGCTGGAAAGTAAATTTAGAATAACTTCAGAATATCTGTTAAACCTAAAAAACTCAGTTTTCCATGGTTTATTGGTCAGTTTTTTGCTTCAGTAAAACTGTATCCCAAAAACTCAGTGAGACTTAAATGACAAGCACTTATTCCACTTATTCTCATTTTTAGAGATCTGAATTTCTGATAGAACTTGAACTTTTCTAGCCAGGGTAGATTGGGTAACTTCAGTTCAGGTTGAAAGTTGGTTCAGTTTGACTCAGCTGCAGTTTAATCAGCTTGATTCCACATGTGCTTCTTTGGGACTCAAATGGAGGGCAGTGGCTCCCTGGGGCCTGCTCTTCTCATGATAGGTCACTAGAGTGCAAAAACCAAGCCACAATGGACAAGCAGATTTAAGGATGATGCTTATGTTACCTCTGTCAGTCATCCCATCGGCCAAAGCAAGACATAAGGCCAAGCCTAACATCAGTGGATCAGAAAAGGACACTCTACAGTAGGACAAGGAAAGACGGTATTTGCCAAAAACAGTTCAAGCTATCTAGTCTTGGTTCTACACTATCACATCTTGGTTGCAAAAATTTTGTTCATATTTTGTAAAAGTGGTAACCCTTGTAACTTTATATCGAATTATAATCATATAATGGAGTCTTACTGCTGCTACTGCTAAGTCACTTCAGTCGTGTCCAACTCTGTGTGACCCCATAGACCTACAGCCCACCAGGGTCCCCCGTCCCTGGGATTCTCCAGGCAAGAACACTGGTGTGGGTTGCCATTTCCCTCTCCAGTGCATGAAAGTGAAAAGTGAAAGGAAAGTCGCTCAGTCATATCCGACTCCTAGCGACCCCATGGACTACAGCCTACCAGGCTCCTCCATCCATAGGATTTTCCAGGCAAGAGTACTGGAGTGGGGTGCCATTGTGTAACATAAATATAATGTCAATATAAGGTCTATTTTGAAAGCAAAGGAAACCTAGCCCTGACCCATAGGTATTAAAAATAATTTTCCTATTGAAAAATGTTTCAAGATGCAATGACTCTGTTTTATATTTCGTCATGACTGTATATCCAGAAAGTATCTGGACAGTTCTAACAGTTTGTGTTATGTGTATATTGTCCTTTCATGCATGTAAAATTAGCAGTATATTCATACAGAATAAATGGAAAAAAAAACTATTTTTCATTACACAGTGCACAGCTTGTAGGGTTGACTGTCACAGGAGGTCACTGAATCAAATACTGTGGTTACAAGTTTGAAAGCTGTTGGAAAATTTTATGATGACTAATGGCATTCATTATTATTCATGCCAAGCTTCAGGTAATGAACTCTCCCACTTGAGGCTCTGAGTGATCACCTCAGGGGTCAAATAGGATGGTCCCCTTTGTGTAGCTAAACAATAGACTATTCATTTGGGGATACCCATAATCTTAAAATACAGATAAAAACTAATACTAGAGACCTCCAAAAGTCATATTATGCTTTAACATTTCAGTGGTAAAGACAGTCCTATAAATCACTATCAAAATTGTTCTTTGTTATTATGTATTTACCCCAATTGGCTTTGATCACTCTGAAATGAAACATGATTGAATTTCCAGATATTTCTCAATTACATATAAACAGGTAATCCATTTTAAATTCATAATTCCAAGCAAAATCTTAAACTCTCAAAGAAAAAAACATTTGCTTTCATTAAAGATTCATGTTACTCTGTGGTAAAAGAGGCTCTCCATCCAAAAAGACACAAAATGGAAAGGATTAAAGAGATTGCTATTTCATCTTCTCCCATTTTGCCTTGTCCTCCTCCTTTCTACTCCCAGAAGAAAAGCAGGGAAAATGCAAATGCTAAAGTGAGTCTTCCAGATTAGTAATACAATGTCATTTTTCTATCTGCATTATAGAGTGAAAAAACAGAATTGAGTTAAGCAGAATAGAGGTAACTTTCCAGTTCCTTCTGAATTGTTTTTTTTTTCTTCATAATATTGTTTTTACTCTTTTTATTTTTGGAAGATTATATATTAGCAGAACAACAGCATTCACATTTTAAGATAAATAGAAATTCACCCACAGGCCAAAATATGAATATTTTGGGAAGTTGTCTGCTATTTTTAATTATGTACTCTTATTATTTATCTTAATCAAAGACAAAGTATCTTTAAATCAGTTTTATTTTAGTAAAAGTGTTTTTATGGGTGGAACAGCATTTTTAGCTTTTGTGTATAAACAGGGGGAAATGGCAACCCACTCCAGTATTCCTGCCTGGGAAATCCCATGGACAGAGGAGCCTGGCAGGCTATAGTCCTTGCAGTCACAAAGAGTGGGACATGACTGAGCAACTAGCACTACTAGGGGGTCAGGTCAGGTCAGATCAGTCTCTCAGTCGTGTCTGACTCTTTGCGACCTCATGAATCGCAGCACGCCAGGCCTCCCTGTCCATCACCAACTCCCGGAGTTCACTCAGACCCACCTCCATGGTGTCAGTGATGCCATCCAGCCATCTCATCCTGGGTCGTCCCCTTCTCCTCCTGCCCCCAATCCCTCCCAGCATCAGAGTCTTTTCCAATGAGTCAACTCTTCGCATCAGGTGGCCAAAGTACTGGAGTTTCAGCTTTAGCATCATTCCTTCCAAAGAAATCCCAGGGCTGATCTCCTTCAGAATGGACTGCTTGGATCTCCTTGCAGTCCAAGGGACCCTCAAGAGTCTTCTCCAACACCACAGTTCAAAAGCATCAATTCTTCGGCACTCAGCCTTCTTCACAATCCAACTCTCACATCCATACGTGACTACTGGAAAAACCACAGCCTTGACTAGATGGACCTTAGTCGGCAAAGTAATGCCTCTGCTTTTGAATATACTATCTAGGTTGGTCATAACTTTCCTTCCAAGGAGTAAGCGTCTTTTAATCTCATGGCTGCAGTCACCATCTGCAGTGATTTAGGAGCCCAAAAAAATAAAGTCTGACACTGGGAGGAGTATGATATATAAAATATTTCAAGTTAGTTTGACGCATTTATCATTATCAGTAATTCCATGAAGAGAGAAAAGAAACGTAAATAGTTGAGAGGAAAAGGGTTTGAGGTAAATTAGAAAGCATAAAAGATGACCAGAAGAAAGACTGATGAGGTCTCTAAGGGGAAATAAAAAATACAAAACAGAGATAAAGTCCGGTCTCAAAAAATAAAGTTGAAAGTCTGTGGGGATTCACAAATATATTCTTTATTTAGACATATGCAAATGATGGTTTGTATGTGATTATTTGCTATTACTAATTCAAATGTAGTCAAAGACACATTTTAAAACTTTGGTAAAAATGTATTTTTGGTTATATATTCCAGTTGTTAATTGAGGTGCTTTTATTTGACACTTTATGATCCTACTAGGAATATTAGCATTAAGTAGTTAGAATAGGAAAAAGGAGTCCAGAATGGTGGTGGCTAAAAGACAAAGAAGGGAAAGTCCACAAAAATAGAACAAAGGAAGGTCTGAGGACTGGAGTGAGGACCTCAGGTAAAACAAACAGCCCTCCTGGCTAGCCCAATTTACATAGGGTAGGCACAGGGGGAGGAGAAAAAACATAAAAAGAGGAGCCAAAATTGGGCCAGGGGCTTTTCTTCTCTTCTTTTGGGTCAGCCCACCCTCACACCTCAAGGATATATTTTCCTTTACTTTCTAAATAAAACTGAGATGTAACATGGGGCTGTAACGCTGGTCTGTCCATTGCTTCAGATTTTGCTGTGACAATACAGAATTGAGGAAATTACAAACTCCCCCAACATTAGTTAAATGTATTATATTTGTTTCCTAAAAGTGGAAGGAATCATAGCACTCATAATTCATATATCTTTGGAATACCAAGAGACTTCCCAGGTAGCACTAGTAGTAAAGAATCTGCCTGCAATGAAGGAGAGGCAACTAAAGTAGCTTGTAATTTTTCTGAGACATATTGATTAAACACAAATGAGGTGGAATGCAACTGATGCTTGACTTATCAAGGTGGGTGCACCGACTGACAGAAGCTGGACTGTGAAGAAAGTACCATTCCACCCTCAATCTACACCCTGCTGCTGCTGCTAAGTCACTTCAGTCGTGTCCGACTCTGTGCGACCCCATAGACGGCAGCCCACCAGGCTCCCCCGTCCCGGGGATTCTGCAGGCAAGAACACTGGAGTGGGTTGCCATTTCCTTCTCCAATGCATGACAGTGAAAAGTGAAAGTGAAGTCACTCAGTCGTGCCCAAATCTTAGTGACCCCATGGACTGCAGCCTACCAGTCTCCTCCATCCATGGGATTTTCCAGGCAAGAGTACTGGAGTGGAGTGCCATTGCCTTCTCCAATCTACACCCTATACCCCTCTATTTCCCACTTGACCAGAAGAGTCCAGGAAGAAAAATGTGTAGAGACCCAGCCTCAGCATCACAGAAAGAGTATAGCTGGTTGAACTGGCCATATATATAAATAACAGCACAAAAACTTACTTTGTTTTGTGAAGAAAAGAACTCCATTACTAGTATTACCAATGTGGTAGATGAATGCATGTAAGGAAGTAACAGTGTTTGAAAATATGTGATTTAATACTGTGTAGCAGAGAGATATTAGGCAAAATTTTGAATTTTTAGTCCAAGCAAAATTGACTAAATCTCCTATATGGGATTATATATGGGAATACACATGAGATTACTCTAAGTCTGTTGGAGAATCATGCTTTGGAGCAATGCAGAAGTTGCAAAATCAACTATGATGCCTATGAATGATCAATAGCAACTCTATCTTCCTTAAAAAAAAACAACCCACCATTATTCTATATTAATAGAATAAAACATACTCATGATATTTTGATAAATTTATTTTTTCATAGTAGCAAATAGAGCATTATAATTTCAGTAGACTGAAATAGCTTCTGATGCTTAACAAATGCACTATTCTCTTGTAACCTTTCTCTCCCATTATATTTTTGAATTGGTTACTGTTTTTACATGTGAAAACTATTGAATTAGAGATATTTATCATCTATCCAGCTGCTTTATTGAACTCTTTTATTAACTCTATTTATTCTTTGAGGATGCCAAATAGAAAATCATATTGTCTGTAAATAATTAAAATTCGATCTCCTTTAACAAAGTTATACAAACTGCTTCTGCTTCATATTGTATTTCTTTAGAGCATCTACAAACATTGCTACTTTTCCTTACTATAATAACAAGTCTTGTACTTAATTTTTAGACATTTTTACTTTTACTAAATTTTGAATTTTAAAAATTACTTCTCAGGCTCTAATTTGTTACTATATTGGTAAGTAATTTTATGACATTTGGAAATGAGTTATAGTTAACTCACTGTTTTAGAGTTCCATAGTTAAAAGGGTTTTTGAAATATATAATATACTTTGAAACACACTCATTGAGTGTGATTCAAGTATTTATTATTCCACTAAGTGTTACAAGGGAAAAAAAATCTGAACTCACTAATAACCCAAAAAAGTATTGCTTTCAAATAGTTTCCATTCCAGCTGTTTAGGCAAGAGAGCTGTCACAGGAAGCCTGTGATAAAATACTAAACAGTCATAATAGTATCTATTGAGTGTTCACAATGTGCTGATCGTTAAGTTTTACACAGATTATTATTAATTCCTCACAGTTTTCCTTTGAGTTAGAATTTGAAATTATATTGATGAATTTGAATCAGTTCTAATGAGAGGGATGAAACTGGAGCCGATTATACAGTGAAGTAAGCCAGAAAGAAAAACACCAATACAGTCTACTAACACATATATATGGTATTTAGAAAGAGGATAATGATAACCCTGTATGCGAGACAGCAAAAGAGACACAGATGTATAGAACGGACTTTTGGACTCTGAGGGAGAGGGAGAGGGTGGGATGATTTGGGAGAATGGAACTGAAACATGTATATTATCATGTAAGAAATGAATTACCAGTCTATGTTCAATACAAGATACAGGAAGCTTGGGGCTGGTGCACAGGGATGATCCAGAGAGATGATATGGGGTGGGAGGTGGGAGGGGGGTTCAGGAATGGGAACTCATGTACACCTGTGGCGGATTCATGTCAATGTATGGCAAAACCAATACAGTATTGTAAAGTAAAATAAAATTAAAATTAAAACAAACAAAAAAAAAATCTGAGCCCCTAAAGATGTTGAAGTACTTGCCTAAGTCCTATGGCTAAAGCCTAGCCCAACCTGGTTAAGAGGGTAGGCAGTCTGACCTAGAATCTTCTTAAACGTCTCTGAGAACTTAGATTGGAATGTCACATACATGATAATAGGTCATGGCAGGTTTTTTGAAATTTTAAGACTGATATTGTATGTTGAGAGTGAAGAACATTCAGACAGAATCCCTCTAATGGGATAGTGGTGCAAAGAGTTCCAGAACAGTGATTAGATTAGTCTGACTGAATAGGGTCTTAATAAAGGAGAATCACCAATTTGCACAAAGATTGGGAAAAAAATCATAAATTTTAGCCTGCAGACTTTATTTTTTACCCTAAAAATAATGGGGAACAATAGACGAAATGGAACACAATGCAGCAGTAACCATACAGAGCAGACATTCCAGGCTTCTCTCAGCAATGATGTTAGAAAAGGAGATTAAGAGATTCCAACCTAAGGAAAAAAGACCCCAAGAAATCTGAAGCGTCAATAATTAAGGATGAGGAAAAAATGTGTGACATACAGAAACAAGCTGCTTTGGACGTGGTGAATGCTTTCTCTTTAAGCCCATTGTAGCCCCCAACTGGGCAGTCAGAAACAAAGCCACTGGTTCAAAAGTTCTGATGCAATCTCCATCTACAGAATTCTGTCAGACTGAGCTGGCAATATTTTTTTTATCAGAATCCTCATAAGATTTCAGGTAGCCTCCAGCTACGCTGAAACACTTTTCATACCGTTTCAAAGCTTCCATCCCTTTTATGCCTAAAATATGGGTTTGCCTTATCTTAAAACACACGAACATGCAAGCTTGCATACACAGTCCACATGACAAAAAGTCGATGGAAAAGAAAAGTTACAGAAATCTCTAAGAATATCAGAAAAGTTTAGCTTCACATCCTGGTGTGGGGGCCTCATTCACACTCTATCTCACTTAGCTTGTTCTTCCATAGAAATGACCTTAGAAACAGGAACATGTTATAAAACTCTGTGCTAAAACACATTTTAATTGACTTTCTAAGTTTAGGATGGCTCTGTTTTCAACCATTTCTAGATTTTTTTTTTTTTGTATATACCTTCAAGTATTGAAAGTCTAATGTTTGTTTTCAGAAGCTGTCATTTTACAACAAGAAAGTCCATCCTGCCTTATTTAAATAGTCACATTCATGATGACTGGTAATAAAAGTATTTATAATTGCAATACAACAAAAGACTCCCTACTTCTACCAAAAATTTTAGCTGCCTCAATCCACATTTCCATGTGAAAAAGGACATTTGCATGATCAAATCTGAGAACCATATTTTAGTCATTTTACGAATGTTCACCAAGAGCAGTTGAAATATATGTGTTAAATGCAAAATATTTTTAGATGGTGGTGTCAAAAATACAGTGAGTGACTGATGCCAGAAAAAAATGTAACTTCATGAAATTTTTATTTTCTACTTATTTTAATCTACTCTGAGTTTCTTTACAGATATATTATTTGAGACCTATTGATGAAAATGTTCTATATTTGTGCTTGAGATACGGTTGCTATACGTCACATATATGACCATCTGATGTGGCTTGAGTGGCTGAGAAACTGAATTTTAAATTTTATTTAAAGTTAAAGTTTAATAGCCTCACGAAGCTAGTGGCTCATGAACCCTCGTGAAGCTATAATGGACAATACTATCTAAACACTGCAAGTAGTTGAAATATGTTAGTTTATATAAACTTTTTGAAAACTGTTATTGCTTGCATATCTTTTGCTTTTTCAATGAATCAATAAACATAACACAGAGGAAGCCTAGCATTATAACCCATATAAAATATACGGGTTATTGTTTTTTAAAAGTTTAAAGCAACGAATGTACTAAATATCCATTGCTGCTAAATAAGAAGAGACTCTTAAGTAGACCAGATGGTCACTACTAACAAGTAAGTTTTTTTATTTTTTCTCCATAAATGGGTCCCTCGGTGCAGTTCACTTCAGCCCAGTCACTAAGTCATGTCCAACTCTGCAACCCCATGGACTGCAGCACACCAGGCCTCCCTGTCCAGCACCAACTCCTGGAGTTTACTCAGTCGCATGTCCATTGAGTCGGTGATGCCATCCAGCCATCTCATCCTCTGTTTTCCCCTTCTCCTCCCACCTTCAGTCTTTCCCAGAATCAGAGTCTTTTCAATTGAGTCAGTTCTTCGCATCAGGTGCCCAAAGTATTGGAGTTTCAGCTTCAGCATCAGTTCTTCTAATGAGTATTCAGAACTGATTTCCTTTAGGATGGACTGCTTGGATCTTCTTGCAGTACAAGGGACTCAAGAGTCTTCTCCAGCATCACAGTTCAAAAGCATCAATTCTTTAGCGCTCAGCTTTCTTAATAGTCCAATTATCACATCTGTACATGACTACTGGAAAAAACATAGCTTTGACTAGATGGACCTTTGTTGGTAAAGTAATGTCTCTGCTTCTTAATAATCTGTCTAGGTCAGTCATAACATTTCTTCCAAGGAGTAAGCATCATTTAACTTCATGGCTGAAGTCACTGTCTGTAGTGATTTTGGAGCCCAAAAACATAAAGTCTGACACTGCTTCCACTGTTTCACCATATATTTGCCATGAACTGATGGGACCAGATGTCTTATATCTTCATTTTCTGAATGTTGAGTTTTAAGCCAACTTTTTCACTCTCCTCTTTCACTTTCATCAAGAGGTTCTTTAGTTCTTCTTTGCTTTCTGCCATCAGAGTGGTGTCATCTGCATATCTGAAGTTGTTGATATTTCTCCCTGCAATCTTGATTCCAGCTTGTGCTTCATCCAGCCCAACGTTTCTCATGATGTACTCTGCATGTAAGTTAAATAAGCAAGATGACAATATACAGTCTTGGTGTACTCCTTTCCAGATTTGGAATCAATCTATTGTTCCATGTCTAGTTCTAACTATTGCTTCTTAACCTGCATACAGATTTCTCAAGAGGCAAGTCAGGTGGTCTGGTATTCCCATCTCTTTAAGAATTTTCCACAGTTTGTTGTGATCCACACAGTCAAAGGCTTTGGCATAGTCAATAAAGCAGAAATAGATGTTTTTCTGGATCTCTCTTGCTTTTTCAATAATCCAACGGATGTTGGCAATTTGATCTCTGGTTCCTCTGCCTTTTCTAAAACCAGCTTGAACATCTGGAATTTCATGGTTCCCA
Source organism: Redunca redunca (assembly GCA_006410935.1). Classification (NCBI taxonomy): domain Eukaryota; kingdom Metazoa; phylum Chordata; class Mammalia; order Artiodactyla; family Bovidae; genus Redunca; species Redunca redunca. Next base: position 1,335,492 of record SJYQ01001098.1, on the reverse strand, counting down.
TACTGTTGAAGCCAGCTTGGAGAATTCTGAGCGTTACTTTACTAGTGTGTGAGGTGAGTGAAATTGTGCGGTAGTTTGAGCATTCTTTGACATTGCCTTTCTTTGGGATTGGAATGAAAACTGAGTTTTTCCAGCCCTGTGGCCACTGCTACAGTTTCCAAATTTGCTGGCATATTGAGTGCAGCACTTTCACAGCATCATCTTTCAGGATTTGAAATAAATAGCTCAACTGGAAATCCATCACCTCCACTATCTTTGCTCGTGTGATGCTTTCTAAGGCCCACTTGACTTCACATTCCAGGATGTCTGGCTCTAGGTGAGTTATCATATCATTGTGATTATATGGGTCATAAAGATCTTTTTTGTATAGTTTTTCTGTGTATCCTTGCCACCATTTCTTAATATCTTCTGCTTCTGTTAGGTTCATACCATTTCTGTCCTTTTTTGTGCCCATCTTTGCATGAAATGTTCCCTTGGTATCTCTCATTTTCTTGAAGAGATCTCTAGTCTTTCCCCTTCTATTGTTTTCTTCTATTTCTTTGCAATGATCACTGAGGAAGGCTTTCTTATCTCTCCTTGCTATTCTTTGGACCTCTGCATTCAAATGCTTATATCTTTCCTTTTCTCCTTTGCTTTCCACTTCTCTTCTTTTCACAGCTATTTGTAAGGCCTCCTCAGACAGACATTTTGCTTTTTTTGTACTTCTTTTTCTTGGGGATGGTCTTATTCCCTGTCTCCTGTACAATGTCATGAACCTCTGTCCACTGTTCTTTAGGCACTCTATCTATCAGATATTGTCCCTTGAATCGATTTCTCACTTCCATTGTATAATCGTAAAGGATTTTATTTAGGTCATACCTGAATGGTCTAGTGATTTTCCCTAATTTCTTCAAGTTAAGTCTGAATTTGGCAATAAGGAGATCATGATCTCAGCCACAGTCAGCTCCTGGTCTTGTTTTTGTTAACTGTATAGAGCTTTTCCACCTTTAGCTGCAAAGATTATAATCAGTATGATTTTAGTATTGACCATCTGATGATGTCTATGTATAGTCTTCTCTTGTGTTGTTGGACGAGGATATTTGCTATGACCAGTGTGTTCTCTTGGCAAAACTCTATTAGCCTTTTACTTGTTTCATTCTGTACTCCAAGGGCAAGTTTTCCCGTTACTCCAGGTGTTTCTTGACTTCCTACTTTTGCATTCCAGTCCCCTATAATGAAAAGGACATCTTTTTGCGGTGTTAGTTCTAGAAGGTCTTGTAGGTCTTCATAGAACCATTCAACTTCAGCTTCTTCAGCATTACTGGTCAGGACATAGACTTGGATTACTGTGACATTGAATGGTTTGCCTTGGAAACAGAGATTCTTCTGTCATTTTTGAGACTGCATCCAAGTACTGCATTTTGGACTCTTTTGTTTACTGTGATGGCTACTCCATTTCTTTAAGGAATCCTTGCCCACAGTAGTAGATATAATGGTCATCTCAGTTAACAGAATTAACTGAATGGAATTCACCCATTCCAGGCAATTTTAGTTCACTGATTCCTAAAATGTCGACATTCACTTTTGCCATCTCCTGTTTGACCACCTCTAATTTGCCTTGATTCATGGACCTAACATTCCAGGTTCCTATGCAATATTGCTCTTTACAGCATCAGACTTTACTTCTGTCACCAGTCACATCCACAACTGGGTGTTGTTTTTGCTTTGGCTCCATCATTTCATTCTTTCTGGAGTTATTTCTCTACTGATTTCCTGTAGCATATTGGGCACCTACCAACCTCGGAAGTTCCTCTTTCAGTATCCTATCATTTTGCTTTTTCATACTGTTCATGGGGTTCTCAAGGCAAGAATACTGAAGTGATTTGCCATTCTCTTCTCCAGTGGAACACATTTTGTCAGTTGGCTCAAGTGTCATAAAAAAGGGGGGGACAGGTAGGGGCCCTAGTAATGTTTGATTAGGGGAATCTACAAAAAAGAAAATTATTTAATACTTACTAATGAATCAATATATTTCTATACATATCATGTCAGCTTGGAGCTTTAGAAATGGTCCATTCTCTTTTCTGGCTGAAATCTTTGTAGAGTCTCAGTGCACTAGAGTTTTTGTTTGTTTAGTTGGTTGATTGGTTAAATACATATCTTTCATAAACCTTGCTCTGTGTGTCTTTGCAGGGTCTTAAAAATATTCCCAAGCCCTATTTTCTTTAGTAGCCCTACTTAATGCACAGTTATAGCTCTTACTGGTTGATACATGGCCTCAACAACAGAATAGACAAATGGTCGCTGTCACACAAAATTATTCACCCTCTCTTTCCAAGAAGACTTGCTTTCATGGTGCTATTACTGCCTAAATCCCTTTCTTGGTTTTTTTTCCCCTTACTTCCATTGATTTTGGATTTTTTTCCGTGTTTCTCCCTCTCTAATGTATTACCTATTTTATTCGAATATGTAGGTGGTATGTTTTTAAGTGAATCAATAATGAAGTAGTTGAGACCACAAGTCTCATCACCCTCTACATGCTATTAGTATTGGAATCCCAAGGGCCAACTGTGCAGTGAACCACGGTAATGAGGTTGATAGTTCATGAAAGAGCCGATGTGACAAATTGCCAACCTGCTGCAGGGACAGCCTCCCTAACCTTCCAGAAGGCCAATGTTATTCCAATTTTCATCTAGTTTTGTTCTCACTCTAAATGTGCCAGAGTTAACACAGTATTTAAATGGATAGCCTTCCCCCACAACCCACCCACACACCTACCTTGCAAAATGGAGCACCCTGTGGCATGTGCATTTATAATCCTCTTTTCAAACTGACATGCTCTCAGGGTGAATTTAATCACCATTTGTCATACGTTTTAAAGTATAAAAGGATGTTTCATTTTTTCATGCCTTATTTTGGAGGCACTTGTGAAAACAAGTATCTTCATTTTTTGGTGTTCTGGATACATAGGAACTTTTTAGATCCATTATTTCTGCTCTTAATAGTTACATTAGCTGATTTTTGTTATATTCTCTCATTTTTGAACAAAACAACTTGCAGGTATCTTTTTACTCCTTTTTCTCCCTCTCTTCCTGAGTTTGTAATCAGGAAAAGAGGCAAAACTCTCAACTTATTAAAAAATAAGTATTGCTCAGGCACTATTATTTCTTTGTATTTTCATGTTATTTTAAAGTTTTCATTTTTGTTGTTTTTGTTTTTACAAATATGTTATTGATAGTCTGTAGACAATGAGAATGAATCATCTTCGAATTTTAGGGAGGATTTCAGCCCCAATAGCACTGCCTGTGTAGCTAGCCTTTTATAAGATATTTATCAGCATTTTGAACAAAGTTTACACATTAGAGAATGTGTCCCAAGCCACAGCTGGCTTGTCCTGCAGGGAGATGACTAGACATCATGTGCTCAGTTTCTGATAGTGAAAAAACAGTGTTCTTAGAGGCAGAGGTATCATATATTCTTTAATACCTGAGATGCTTCTTAAACTTATTTTGCTTGGTGCCCTCCCAAGCTTGATTGAAAATAATTAAAAGTCATAATTTGGAACTTTACTAGCTCAGGCCCTGGATTCAGATTTTAGTGAATCATTCAGAACAAAGCTCCCTTTTCTCAACTTAATGTGTCTAGTTTTCTAATCACTGCCTGAATCAGGCACCTCTAATAAGTATGTCGTGAACCTATCTTGATGTACTTTGTATTTAACTAGTAAAACACTGAAATTAATGCTGTTTCTTAGGCAGATATTTTGTCTTCATATCTAAATTCCTTGAGACTAAAGCAAACTTGATTTAGCCTCTTGTCAGACCTTGGCTGTACATTTTTACTGAATGCTGGCTAATTGTGTTCTGTGTGTCATAGGCTGCCCTTACTAGTCACAGTGTAAATCTCATCATCTTATGGGTTATTACCATGAGGAATAACTTTTTACTTTACACCACTCAGAAAGCTTGAAAGTTTAGTTGCTCTGTCATGTCCAACTCTGTGACCCCATGGACTGTAGACTACCAGGCTTCTCTATCTACAGGATTTTCCAGGCAAGAGTACTGGAGTGGGTTCCTATTTCCTTCTCCAGAGGATCTTTCCAACCCAAGGATCGAACCCTGGTCTCCCACATTGTAGGCAGAGGCTTTACTGTCTGAGCCACCAGGGAAGTCTCATCTTATGGGCTATTACCATAAGGAATAACTTTGTACTTACACCACTCAGAGGTTACATACTAATAGTCCACTAACTAGACTTAACCTCTGGACTTGTTTTAATTGGTCAATGAAGTGTTATTAAAATGTTAAAGCTTAAGTGCTTTTTAGGTAGCATTTCTCATTCTACTCAATCTGTTCTACTCCATACTTTCTTACACCTTAGCATGCTACTGCTCAGCCAGAAAACCTGTGCATTTGGGGCCCTTGTCATATTTATTTGATTTCCCCTTATGGTGTCTTCATTTATTGCTCTCTGCTGAGTGTCAGCAAATTTGTAAAACTCAGCAGTGGCCACAGGACTGGAAAAGGTCAGTTTTCATTCCAACCCCAAAGAAAGGCAATGCCAAGGAATGCTCAAACTACTGCACAATTGCACTCATCTCACAGGCTAGTAAAGTAATGCTCAAAATTCTCCAAGCCAGGCTTCAGCAATACGTGAACAGTGAACTTCCTGATGTTCAAGCTAGTTTTAGAAAAGGCAGAGGAAGCAGAGATCAACTTGCCAACATCCACTGGATCATGGAAAAAGCAAGAGAGTTCCAGAAAAACATCTACTTCTGCTTTATTGACTATGCCAAAGCCTTTGACTGTGTGGATCACAATAAACTGTGGAAAATTCTGAAAGAGATGGGAATACCAGACCACCTGACCTGCCTCTTGAGAAATCTATATGCAGGTCAGGAAACGGCAGTTAGAACTGGACATGGAACAACGGACTGGCTCCAAATAGGAAAAGGAATCCATCAAGGCTGTATATTGTCACCCTGCTTATTTAACTTCTATGCCAAGTACATCATGAGAAACACTGGACTGGAAGAAACACAAGCTGGAATCAAGATTGCCAGGAGAAATATCAATAACCTCAGATATGCAGATGACACCACCCTTACGGCAGAAAGTGAAGAGGAACTAAAAAGCCTCTTGATGAAAGTGAAAGAGGAGAGTGAAAAACTTGGCTTAAAGCTCAACATTCAGAAAATGAAGACCATGGCATCCAATCCCATCACTGCATGGCAAATAGACGGGGAAACAGTGGAAACAGTGTCAGACTTTATTTTGGGGGGCTCCAAAATCACTGCAGATGGTGATTGGAGCCATGAAATTAAAAGACACTTACTCCTTGGAAGAAAAGTTATGACCAACCTAGATAGTATATTCAAAAGTAAAGACATTACTTTGCCGACTAAGGTCAACCTAACCAAGGCTATGGCTTTTCCTGTGGTCAGGTATGGATGTGAGAGTTGGACTGTGAAGAAGGCTGAGCACCGAAGAATTGATGCTTTTGAACTGTGGTGTTGGAGAAGACTCTTGAGAGTCCCTTGGACTGCAAGGAGATCCAACTAGTCCATTCTGAAGGAGATCAACCCTGGGATTTCTTTGGAAGGAATGATGTTAAAGCTGAAACTCCAGTATTTTGGCCACCTGATGTGAAGACTTGACTCATTGGAAAAGACTCTGATGCTGGGAGGGATTGGGGGCAGGAGGAGAAGGGGACAACAGAGGATGAGATGGCTGGATGGCATCACTGCCTCGATGGACGTGAGTCTGAGTGAACTCTGGGAGTTGGTGATGGACAGGGAGGCCTGGCATGTTGCGATTCATGGGGTCACAAAGAGTCAGACACAACTGAGCGACTGAACTGAACTGAAATGAACCCAAAAATGGGTGGTTCTAGATGCATGATAACTTGGTGCCCTGGGGTCAAGAATTTTATCTCTTCCAGAATCAGGTAACAGGCTTTTTTTCTCAAAGGAGGTGTAATCCTGTCTTGCTGATGGGATGGTCTTGTTTCTGATTCCCTAGGGGACTGCATCATAGTTTTCTACCTGGAACTTGCCATAGACTGCATATTGCATCAGGTCCTCCTATTGGCACCTCCAACATTGTAGGGTCTACCTGACAGAAGACAGGACTCAAGCAGCAGGACAAATTGTACCTAGCCAGGATCTACTGCTCTATCCTTGCCTGCTCCTGTCCATTTTTATCCTTCTGCCTCAAAATCCTTGATTTATTTTGGTGTTACAGATTTTAAACAACAATTTAACCTTTTTTTGTTGCCTATCTGTTTTACCTCTAAGCTCAGAGGATAAAGTATCTGTCTGCAATGCAAGGGGTCTGGGTTCGATCCCTGGGTTGAGAAGATCCCTTGCAGAAGGAAATGGCAACCCACTCCAGTATTCTTGACTGGAGAATCCCAGGGACAGAAGAGCCTAGCAGGCTGCCGTCTATGGGATTGCACAGAGTCAGACACGACTGAAGCAACTTAGCAGCAGCAGCAGCAGGGAAGCTCAGGCATTTCTATTTCACTGAGATTTGACCATTATTTATTCTAGGTTTCTAAGAGCCATCCAGCAGTGAATTTAAACTGACCCCTGAAGTTTTTGCCAGGGTATTAAATCTCTTGTCAGAGAAAGTGTTCCCAAGTTGATGAATTTTCCTCTCCAGTCTAACAATCCAGTCCCTTGATCAAGCACTTTGCACATCAAGTCTCAGAGTACTTTCTTGGCTCCTGTTGGACATGCCAGCTAGTAATTATAATTTTTAGATGGACAGTCCCTTTTCTCCTTTACCAATGCAAGCGTGTTACCTGTTGGGTTATGCTAGGATATAATCTTGTCTATCAACATAAGGAAATGCGGTGCCTAGAAAGGAAAATATAGGGAGAAAAATGCTGACCAAGACGATAGAGTTGGTCAGTCACCACTAGGTTGTGTTTATGCTCTGCAAGGATAAAGAGATAAGGAGAGTTGTGAGCTAGCAGTTAATTGCTAAGTTTGAGAAGCAGAAAGCCCAGTAGCAGTGTTTGTCTCTCAGTCCTGCCCAACTCTTTGTGACCCAGTGGATTGTAGCCCACCAAGCTCCTCTGTCCATGGGATTCTCCAGGCAAGAATACTGGACTGAGTTGCCATACCCTTCTCCAGGGGATTTTCCCAACCCATGGTTCAAACCTGGGTCTCCTAGATGCAGGTGGATTCTTCACCATCTGAGCTACAGGGAAGTCCCTAAAGAGACTCTTATTGGCTTATTCAAAGGGGAGACATAATGGAAGGTAGTCTAAAGATCTAATTTTGAGAGTTGCAGAGCAGCACTGATAATTGACCTCTCAGTCAAAGCAGGTCTCTTATGCCAGTGTCAGTACCCTCCTAGGGAAAACCTAGGATTTTAGAAATAGGAATGGATACCTCTGGAAGGATGTACCTGAAGAAGTTGACTCTGTAATCTCTCCAGATCCACAGGCCACCAGAGGCAGGCCACCATTTTTCAAATAAGTGTTAGCACACCCACTATGATAAATAGTGTGGCAGAAGCTTCTCCACAAAGCAACAAGTGCTCCCATCAGAAACTTCCCACCTCCTTTCCTACCTTCCATGTTAATAAACAGGATTGTTTCTTTTCTTCAATTTCTAATAGAAATACTTATTTAGTTTTGAGCAAAACCATATCTCCTTAGTTTTCCCCTGTTGTAGTTTATGTATTTCTTTTAGTCTTTGCTGTAGACATAAAATCAGACATTGCTATAACCAGAAATCATTCACTCTCACCAAATCAACATGACTCCCTAAATTCCCATGGGGTACTGGCTCTACTAATGAAAGTTATTTTGTTCCAGTAAACTATTTGTAATACAGTAGCTGTATAATAAATTATAAGCCTCTTGATGAAAGTGAAAGAGGAAAGTGAAAAAGGTGGCTTAAAGCTCAACATTCAGAAAACAAAGATCATGGCATCCAGTCCCATCGCTGCAAGGGAAATAGATGGGGAAACAGTGGAAACAGTGTCAGACTTTATTTTGGGGGGCTCCAAAATCACTGCAGATGGTGACTGCAGCCATGAAATTAAAAGACGCTTACTCCTTGGAAGAAAAGTTATGACCAACCTATATAGCATATTCAAAAGCAGATATATTACTTTGCCGGCTAAGGTCCGTCTAGTCAAGGCTATGGTTTTTACAGTAGTCATGTATGGATGTGAGAGTTGGACTGTGAAGAAGGCTGAGTGCTAAAGAACTTGATGCTTTTGAACTGTGGTGTTGGAGAAGACTCTTGAGAGTCCCTTGAACTGCAAGGAGATCCAACCAGTCCATTCTGAAGGAGATCAGCCCTGGGATTTCTTTGGAAGGAATGATGCTGAAGCTGAAAGTCCAGTACTTTGGCCACCTGATGCGAAGAGTTGACTCATTGGAAAAGACTCTGATGCTGGGAGGGATAGGGGGCAGGAGGAGAAGGGAGCGACCAAGGATGAGATGGTTGAGTGGCATCACTGCCTCGATGGATGTGAATCTGAGTGAACTCTGGGAGTTGGTGATGGACAGGGAGGCCTGGCATGCTGCGATTCATGGGGTCGCAAAGAGTCAGACACGACTGAGCAACTGAACTGAATTGAACTGAATACATTGTTAACACACAGCACCCGTTGTTTTAAACTATTCTTGGCTGTTACAGCAAATAAGATGTTCAAATATGAAATACACCATCAGAAAATGGATTGGATTTATATTAAATCTGTATCAATTTATGAAGGTTTATGAAGATTTTAAGACCTTACCTTTAAGACATTACATATTCTAGAGATATGCCTTATCTCTCTTGTGGAAGTTCTACTTATTTCCTGCTATGGGAATTTATAATTTCTCTGCCCTTTTTTTGGCCATGCAGCATAGGGGATCTAATCACTAAGGCAATCAGGGATTGAACCCATGTACCCTGCAGTGGAAGCACAGAGTCTTAACCACTGGACCACCAGGTAAGTCCCGTATAACTTTATGTTTTTTCTTAGCTCACCTAATCCAAATGTTTTCAAAACTATTGTGAATGAGTACCTTTTTTGTTTCTATTTCTAAGTTATTAATACTAGTAGAGAAAATAGTTACTGATGTTTGTGTATATAAATAAATATATTTTTATAAAGGAAATGCAGCTATTCTAATTCCAAAATATTTTAGTAGAATCTCTTTTGGTAGAATCAAATAATTAT
>SJYQ01001098.1:1281973-1326306 GCA_006410935.1 Redunca redunca | reverse complement strand
ATTATAATTTAGAACTAAAATTATGCTATCTGTTGATCTAATATTTATACTATTTGTTTAACTTTTATACTTTCTATTAAATAAGATCTCCACTAGAATAATGATGAATAATATTAGTCACAAGGGTGTTACTGTCATATTCTTAATTTTAATAGAAGTAGTTTTCAATTCAGTTAAGTTCAGTCACTCAGTCATGTCTGACTCTTTGTGACCCCACGAACCGCAGCATGCCAGGCCTCCCTGTCCATCACCAACTCCCAGTTCAGTTCAGTTCAGTCACTCAGTCGCGTCTGACTCTTTGTGACCCCATGAATCGCAGCACGCCAGGCCGCCCTGTCCATCACCATCTCCCGGAGTTAACTCAGACCCATGTTCATCGAGTCCGTGACGCCATCCAGCCATCTCATCCTGGGTCGCCCCCTTCTCCTCCTGCCCCCAATCCCTCCCAGCATCAGTCTTTTCCAATGAGTCAACTCTTCGCATCAGGTGGCCAAAGTACTGGACTTTCAGCTTTAGCATCATTCCTTCCAAAGAATTAAGAAGAGGTGGCAAGAATACACGGAAGAACTGTATAATAAAGATCTTCACGACCCAGACAATCATGATGATGTGATCCCTAATCTAGAGCCAGACATCTTGGAATGTGAAGTCAAGTGGGCCTTAGAAAGCACCACTACGAACAAAGCTAGTGGAGGTGATGGAATTCCAGTTGACCAAATCCCAGAGTCCACCCAAATTGATGTCCATTGAGTTGGTGATGCCATCCAACCATCTCATCCTCTGTCATCCCCTTCTCCTCCAGCCCTCAATCTTTCCCAGCATCAGGGTCTTTTCAAATGAGTCAGCTCTTCGCATCAGGTGGCCAAAGTATTGGAGTTTCAGTTTCAGCATCAGTCCTACCAATGAACACCCAGGACTGATCTCCTTTAGGATGGATTGAAGTAGTTTTAGCATTTCACAATTTAATATATTTTGCTGCTGTTGTTGATTGTTAGAAAATCTTTAAGTAGTTTTCTTCTATTCTTACTTTATGTAGAGTTTCAATTACAAATGGTAATTTACAAACAAAATAAAAAAACAATCTACTGAGTAGAAGAAAATATTTGCAAATGATATGACCAATAAAGAATTAATATCCCACATATACAAACTGTATGTACAACTGACATTAAAAAAAAAAAAAAAAACCAGTTAAAAAACTAGATGGAAGAACTAAATAGGCATTTTTCCAAAGAGGAAATGCAGATAGCCAACAAGCACATGAAAAGATGCTCAACATCATTAATCATCATGGAAATGAAAATCAAAACCACAATGAGTATCACCTCACACCTATAATCAAAAAGAACATAACTAACAAATGTTGGTGAAGGTGTAGAAAAAAAGGAACACTCATATACTTTTGGTGGGAATGTAAATTGGTGTAGCCACTGTGGAAAATGGTATGGAGGTTTTTCAAAACACTTAAAATAGAGCTACCACAAGATCAAACAATTCCATTCATAGGTGTATATCCAAAAAAGTAAAAACGTTAATTTGAAAAGGTACATGCACCGCAATGTTCAGAGCAGCATTGTTTACAATTGCCAAGATATGGAAGAAACCGAAGTGTCCATCTATGGATGAATTGAGAAAGAGGATATGGTGTATACACACATAGTGGAGCAAAACTCAGCCGTAAGAACACAGACTTCTGCCATTTGCAGCAACATGTATGGACTTGGAGGGCATAATGCTAAGTGAAAAAGTCAGACAGAGAAAGACAAATACTCTATAATACTGCTTATATTCAGAATCTAAAACTACAACCAGCTTGTGAATATAGCAAAAAAGAAGCAGTCTCACAGATAGAGAACACAAACTAGTGGTTGCCAGTGGGGGTGTGGGGCAGGCAATGAGGGAGCTTCAAACTATTGGATATACGGTAGGCTCAAGGGTATATTGGACAACATGGGGAATATAGCCAATATTTTTTAAAAAACTATAAATATAAAGTAACCTTTAAAAATTATATAAAAGATTTTGATAAAATATTTTTAACTTTAAAAATTTAATAAGAAATGGCAGTTGAAATTTACCAGCATCTTCTCAGTATCTATTAATATACCCATATTTTTTCTTCTTTGATACATTGATGTCATGAGTTATTCTGATATTCTACACAATGATGACCAATACTTATAGTTTTATGCTTGGTAACTGTGTCTTAATTTCCTTAACATATTTGTGGATTTACTTTGTGCTTGTGTTATAAAGAATATTTGCTCTAACTCTATTAAGATTTTATATATAATCCATTATACTTTGGTATTAAGGTTATCTAAGAATTCTAACATAAGGCATTTTTTCACATTTTTCTATAACCTAGACTAGTTAAATAATATAGAGTATTATTTTTAAAGATTTAAATAGAATTTAGCTTTAAAATCCTGTTTCACTTTATTTTCTCTTTTCATAGTTTTTATTCTCTCAGTTTTTTCCTTTTCTCACATAAACTCATGTTTATTTTACCAAAAAATATCCACTTCTCACTCTAAAATGAAAACTAGAAAGTATTAAGCTAGTGACAAAGGCGTGTTAAAAACCAAGACAGGTGAAAGCAAACCCTCTAGCACAAAACAGTTAGCCAAGTATGAATGTGAAGGCAAAGTTCCTGAAGGAAATTAAAAGTACTACCCCAGAGAACACATAGATGATACGAAAGGGAAAAAGTCTTATCATCAATACGGGGAAATTTTTAATGGTCTGGATAGAAGATCAAAACAGCCACAACATTCCCTTAAGCCAAAGCCTAGTCTAGAGAAAAGCCCTAACTCACTTCCGTTCTGTGAAGGCTGAGAGAGGCGAGGAAGCTGAGTAAGAAAAGTTTGATGTTAGCTGCGGTTGATTCATGAGGTTTACTATCATAACACAGGAAGGCAAGGTGAAGCAGCAAGTACTTATATAGAGGCTTCAGGAACTTATCCAGAAAATATAGCTATGATAATTAATGAAGCTGGCTACACTGGACAACAGATTTTCTATGTAGGTGAAACAGCTTTCTATTGGAAGAAGGCATCACTAGAACTTTCATAGCTAGAGAGTAAAAGTCAAAACCTGGCCTCAAATCTTCAAAGGACAGTCTGACTCTCTGGTTTGGAGCTCACACAGCTGGTAACTTGAAGTTGAAGTCAATGCTCATTTACCATTCCAAAATCCGTAGGGCCTTTAAGAATTATGCTAAATCTACTCAGCCTGTGCTCTATAAATGGAACAACAAATTCTAAATGACAGCACATTTGTTTACAACAGGTTTACAGCTTATTTTAAGCCCACTGTTGCAAACTACGGCTCAGGAAAAGAGATTCCTTTCAAAATATCATTGTTTATTGACAAAGAAACTGGTCATCCAAAAGCTCTGATGGAGATGTCCAATGAGATTGATGTTGTTCAATGAGATTAATGATGTTGTGTTAATGATGTTCTGCAGTCCATGGATATAGGAGTCATTTTAACTTTCAAGTCTTATTACTTAAGTATATTTTGTAAGGCTATAGTTGTCATAAATAGTAAAAAGATCAGTGGTTGTCAGGGGTTGAGTGGAGGGAGGAATGACTAGGCAAACTATAGAGGACTTTTAGGGCAATGAAACTACTCTCTCAGCTCAGTTCAGTTCAGTTTAGTCGCTCAGTGGTGTCTGACTCTCTAGGGTACTTTAAAGGTGTGGGTACATGTCATTATAAATTTGTCCAAACCAATAGAATGTAAAACACTGAGAGCAAATTCTAAGGTGAACTATGGATTCTAGGTGATAATGATGTGTCAACACAGGTCCATCAACTGTAACAATGTGTATCCCTGTGGTGAGGGGTAATTATGGGAGAGGATATGCATGTGTAAGAGCAGACAGTATATGGGAAATCTTTATACCTTCTGTTCAGTTTTGCTTTGAATGTGAAACTTGTCTAAAAAATAAAGTATGCATATTTCTAAAGGTGGTAAAACACATTGCTCAGCTTTGCTCTCAGACTACAATGATGCAAGGATCAAAGCAATGAGAGAAGTGTTATTAAGCTCAAGGTAAGGAAGGAAATTTCAGACCCAGAACTTTTTCATACCACCCTATCTTAATAAATGAGAGTACAAAAAAAAAAAAAAATTAGAGAACTATATTAGAAAAATCAAGCATCTGGGCCATAAAGCAAAGAAAGGAAAAGGCTCACAGTGCCGGCAAACTGTACTGCAACTACATGTAACAGAGGAAAGAGAAAGATCAATTTAAAAAGCTGTTTAAGAGATATTAAAAAACCCTTGGAATCTTCTTGCAAGTTATATAGAAATAGTAGAGTTAAATGGAACAATGTATCCACTAATGCAGGAAAAGAAATATAAGAAAAAAATCTAACAGGTACGGTGTTCAAAGTCTAGGGAAAGCCCTTGTCTTGAGGAACAAACACCAGTGGAATGGGTCTTTGCTAGTTTCCAGGAACATCAACTCAATTGAGGAACCCAAAGAGGGTGATTCGTCAACTGAAATATGATGGCGAGTGAAAATACCTCTATAGAGGCAGGTTTTGTATGAGTCGGTCTCAATCCTGACAGAACTCTGGAGTACTAAGAGCCTTTTAAAGCCAGTACCATCACAGACATCCTCCCAGAGATTCTAATTTAATTAATTTGAGGTAGAGCTTAATCACCAGTGTGTTGGAAAAACTCTCCAGATGATTTCAGTGTGCAGTGATAGAACTTCTGTTTTACAGGCATAAACAAGCAATTCTCAACCCCAGAGGTACATTAGAACCCACAGAAAGCTTTTAAAACATATCTATGCATGAACCCAAAGCAAGAGGATGGAATCTGAACACGAGGGTATTTGCACAGCTTCCTCAGTGATTCTATACCACAGCCAGACTTGAGAAACAAGGGTCAAGCAATCCATAAGAGGTGTTGGTAGCAATCACTGGCCACGGGCTTTAAAAAAAAAGAAAGAAAGAAAGAAAATAACGCCTGCTCACAAAATCTTGTGTCTATTTACCCATGTTAACTATGAGATGCCAGAAACACAGGGAACAAATGTGAATTGGAAAACCAAAAGTTTTAAATAAGCAAAAAAGACAGATGCTTCAATTAAGACCTAGACAACTGAGGATGCCAAGATTGTAAATGTCTAACCTTCAGAAAAATTCTGCAATATTCCAAATGTCATTCTTTGGGGGGGTGGGGGGGGAGAATAGTTTAAAGTAGAATTCCCCCTGAATATAATAAATCTTTGATGCCTGTAAAGATTTTTCAAATGGTATGTTTTCATCCATTTCCTGATTATTGCTAGTATATAGAAATACAATTAATTTTTGTATTAATACAATATCCTTGAATTCAATGAGCATGCTAAGTACATCTGTTAATTGTTGAATCTGTATTCAAAATCATTGTCTATGAAAAATGACACTTTTTTCTTTTTCCATAAATTTGTTTAAGATAACCTGCCTCATTAGAATGACTGAGACCTTCAGCAAAGATGTTAATTAAAAGTGATGATAATGAATGTTTTAGTCTAGGTCCTAATTTCAAACTATCTCACCTTTAACTGTGATGTATACTGTAGGGTTTTTTGTTTGGTCACTTGAGGGGAGCACAGTTGATCAGACCAGATGTATTTGTTTTCTACTGATATATAACAAGTTATCACAAACTTAGTGGTTCAAAACACCACCCATTTATTAACTGACAGTCTGTAGGTCAGAAGTCAGGAGGCTTCAGTGAGGTTCTCTGTTGAGGGTCTCACAAGCTCAAAAATTGAGGCATTAAAAAGTGAGTTAACTGGAGACTCTAAAAATGAATCCACTTCTAGGCTCAGTTAGATTGTGGGCATCATTCGATTCACTGTGATTGAAAAGCCAAGGCTGCTATTTGTTTGCTCAGTGCCAACCACAGTTAGTAGCAACAGTGCCTTTGATTGTCTCTGACTTCTCTTGCTGCTATGAATTGGAGAAAATTTTGTTTTCTAATGGCTCCTTGTGATTAAATGTGTCCCCATCTTTTTGCTCTATATTCTAATAGAATCACTGGAGTGACCACTCATTAAATTCACAAATTCCACCCACATTAAAAAAGGAATGTATTATACAAAAGCCAGTGTCAGTGATGGCCACATTTAAAATTCTTCCTTTGGAACTATGGAAGTTTCTTTATCTTTCTACTTTGCCTTCATTTTTATCACATATCCTTCTATCAAATGTTTTTTTCTGAACTTTTGAGATAAGCATATGCATTTGTTACTTAATGTAATGAATTGTACCTACTGATTCAGATTTTAAACTCACATTCCTGAACCAAATATAATTTGGTCAGATATTATGGTTATTTCATTCTCTTCTTTTAATGCAAGAGTCCAGTATAGTCTTGGAAGGAAAGGACAGAAGTGACATCCTTGCCTTCTTCCTAATCTTAGCAGGAAAGCAGCCAGCTCTTCACCATTAGGTATTAATTTAGCTGCAGTTTTCTGGTAGATGTTTTTTATGAATTTGAGGAATTCCCTTTTCCTGGTTTGCTAAGTGTTTATCATGAATGGGTGTTTCATTTTTGTCAGTTTTTTTCTGCATCAATTGATCTGACTATGATTTTCTTCTTTAGCCTACTGATGTGAGGAGTTACATTATTTGATTTTCAAATGTTGAGCCAGCCTTGCATAGCTGGGATAATTCTCACTTGGTTGTGGTGTGTTGTTATTTTTATGCATTGTTGAATTCAATTTGCTAGTATTGTTAAGAATTTTTATATTTATGCTCATGAGTGATATCAGTCTGTAGTTTTCCTTTATATACTATCCTTATCTAGTTTTTGATTATAGGGTAATGCTAGTCACATTGAATGAGTAAGGAAGTGTTCCTTCTGCTTCTATTTTTCTGACATAGATGGCAGAAAATTGTCATTTCATTCATAAATGTTCGATGGAATTCACAAGTGAAGCCTGGGCCTGACACTTTTTCTTTTGGAAAGTTATTAATTATTCATCCAATTCTTAAATAGATATCAGCCAATCCAAAATAACTATTTCTTCTTGTGAGAATTTTATAATTTAGATCTTCATTTGGTCCATGACATCTGAGTTACCAAATTTCTTGCCATAGAGCTGTACAGAGTATGCCTTTAGTATCCTTTTAATTCTGTGTTCTTTCATTTCTGATATTAATAGTCTCTTCTCTCTCTGTTTCTTGGTCAAAGTGCCTAGAAGTTTACCAGTTTTATCACTCTCTTCAAAGAATCAGCTTCTCGTTTTGTTGTTTTTCTCTATTATCTCCTTGATTTTAATTAAATTGATTTATGTTCTGTATTTAGATTATTTTCGATTAATTGCTTTATGTTTATCTTTCTTTTCTCAAATTTATTCCAAAAATTCTTTGCCCAAAGAGTTATTTATAAATGCTTTTAATCTCTAAACACTTGGGGGGGTTTCTGGCTATGTTCATGCTCTTGATTTCTAATTTAATTCCACAGTGCACTCGTATAGTTTTTAAGCTTCCCCCAGCCTATCATAATATTTTTTATGGAGCAGAATGTAGTCCATTCCTTTGAATGTCCCTGTGATCTTGAGAAGAATGTGCATTCTGCTCTGGTTGGAGGGAATAATCTATAAATGTTAATTAGATCAAGTTGATTGATAGCACTGTTCAGGTAAACTATATCCTTACTGATTTTCTGCCTGCTTTACCCGACAATTACCGATAGATGAGTGTTGAAGTCTCTAACTTTAATATGGTTTGTCTAGTTCTCCTTATAATTCTATCAGTTTTTACTTCACACATTTTGTCCCTGTGTTGTTAGGTACATCTTAAAGATTTTTAAGTCTTCTTAGGGAATTGACTGCTTTGTCATTATATAATGACCCTCTTTATCCCTGTTTTTATTTGAAGTCTTCTTTGTCTGAAATTAATATAAGTACTTTAGCCTTTTTGAAATTAGTGTTAACATGGTATATTTTTTAATTTCTCAAATTTTTTAATTTTCAAAGTAGGTTCTTATAACCTACTTAGAATATATGGCTGGGTCTTTCTGTTGTTAGCTGGATTAACATTGACTATGTTGGTAAGTTTTTTATTTGTTGCTCTTAATCTTTTCACTCCTTTTCCTGCCTTCTTTAATTTTAAATAAGCATTTTATATTATTTACATCTCTCTTCTCTTAGGTATTCAAATACAGCTAAATTTATTTTGAGTTGTAGCCTTGGAATTTGCAATACACATTTACAACTAACTAATCTATCCTTACTGTCAAATGGCACTGCACCACTTTGCATGTAATGCAGGTATTCCATAAGCAAGTGTTACAGGCTGAATTTTGTCCACCCAAAAATATTTGCTGAAGTCCTAACCCTCTTCTCTTTTGAAAACAATTATATCACTTTTCTCTTTATGTTCATTTTGCAAAATTTCTATTGATGTCTCCAAGCTCACTGAGTCTTTCTTTGCTGTGACCAGTGTCCTGATGAGCCCATCACAGACATTCTTCATTTTCTTTACAGCATTTTTTAATTTTTAGCATTTATTGTAATTCTTTCTTAGAGTTTCCATCTCTCTGCTTATATTATCCATCTCTTCGTACATGTTGCCTGTTTTTTCCTTAACATATATAATCTTCCACTGTTTAGAAACTTCCTGACTACAGGAAGAAGCTCAGAATTACCTTTGCCTGCCTAAAGGTAAAGAATATACAGTCTTTAATCTTTGTGTTCAAGAAGCAATTCTATAGCTTCCATTTAAAAATTTTAAAAAAGGGGCACGGAGAAGATGGCAGAGGAATAGGACAGGGAGCCCACTTTTTCCCTCACAAATTCCTCAAAAGAACATTTCAACGCTGAGCAAACTCCACAAAACAGCTTCTGAATGCTGGCAGAGGACATCAGGCACCCAGAAAAGCAGATCATTGTCTTCAAAAACAGGTAGGGAAAACATATAAAAGACAAAAAAGAGACAAAGAAGGTGGGGAGGGAGCTCCGTCCCAGGAAGGGAAGCCCATCCCAGGAAGGGAATTTTAAGAAGAGAGGTTTCCAAACACCAGGAAACACTCTCCCTGCCGAGTCTGTGGTGAGCCTTGGAAGCACAGAGGGCAACATAACAGGAAGGAAAAATAAATAAATAATTAAAACCAACAGATTACAAGCCCAACAGTAACTTCCCCAGTGGTAAAGCAGCACAGACGCCTGCATCCGCCACTAGCAAGTGGGGGCAGGGCAGGGAGGCACGGGAGGTGCAGGCTGCAGTGCTTTGTAAGAATCAAGCAGAAATGCCCTGCATGTAACCAGAACGAACTAACTTGGGCTAACAAACCAGACTGGGGGATAGCTAACCACATGAAAAGCTCGAGCATAAGACACCGCCAGGACCGAGCACAGAACAAAGGATGGAATGGAAATAGCCAGCTGCAGACCATCCCCCACCAGGGACAGGCAGCCAGAGCCGTAAGGGCTGGAAAGGGACAATCACAGCCCCAGAGAGACTTTACCTACCAAACTGCAAGCAGGCTTCTTTGCTAAGACTTCTGGGGGTGCTGGACAGTCACCATGTGCCTCACAAGGGGCGCCAATGGTACACCCAGAAAACTGAGCAGCAGAGGCGGGAAAGGCGACAAGTCGCAGAGACCACGCTTGCCAAACACCTGAGATACTCGGACCTGGAAAGGGCACAAAACACAGTCCCAACTGAATCTGTGCCTCTGAGGGCTACCTGAGCGGCTTAGACCAGGGAGGGGCACGCACCCTAGGGCTGGCCTCAGACGGTTCCCGGCGGAGCAACATAGAGCCTGAGCGGTTTGTGCACCGCGATCAGGGACAGATCCAGCGGGGCTGAGACACTGCGTACACACGACAGTGTTTTTTGTGTGCAGCATCCCTCCCTCCCCACAGCTCGAATGAACAAGTGAGCCTAAATTTTAAAAAAAAGGGGGGGGTCCACCACCGCCCCCGCATGCCAGGACAGAAATCAGACACTGAAGAGACCAGCAAACAGAAGTTAAACAGAGGGAAGCGCCTTGGAAGTGACCCCACACTGCCCACAACTCCAGAGAAAGGGCCAGATATATCTTTACTATTTTTACAATCATTCCCCTTTTGTTTTCTTCTTTTTTTTTCTAACTTTTTAAAATTGTTAAGCCCTCTATTTCTCCTTTAATTTTTATTTCTATAAACTACTATAACTCTTCAAAAAAAAAAAAACCTACATTTTAAAGCAAGCACCATATATAGTCTTGGTGTGGTTGTTGTTGGTTTTTTTTTAATAATTCTTGTGGCTTTGTTTCTTTTTTTTTGTTTTCTTGTTTTTTTTTTTCTTTTTTCCTTCTTCCTCTTTTCTTTAATATTGTATTTTTGAAAATCCAACCTCTACTCTAGATTTTTAATTTTTGATGTTTGGTTTTTGTTGTCAATTTTGTACA
Organism: Redunca redunca; assembly: GCA_006410935.1. Classification (NCBI taxonomy): domain Eukaryota; kingdom Metazoa; phylum Chordata; class Mammalia; order Artiodactyla; family Bovidae; genus Redunca; species Redunca redunca. The sequence goes on along the minus strand of SJYQ01001098.1, from coordinate 1,315,899 downwards.
TTTAAAAACCCAAACCTCACTACCCAATTTTACCTGAGAGCAAGATTACTGGCTTGACCACTCTCTCCTCCTTTGGACTCTCCTTTTCTCCACCAGGTGGCCTCTGTCTCTTCCCTACCCCTTCTCTTCTCTATCCAACTCTGTGAATCTCTGTGTGTTCCAGACACACAGAGAACACTTAGGGAACTGATTACTGGCTGGATCTGTCTCTCCTTTTCATTTCCCTCCTTTATCCTCTTGGCCACCCCTGTCTACTTCCTCCCTCTCCTCTTCCCTGTATAACTCTGTGAACATCTCTGAGCGGTCCAGAATGTGGAGCACACATAAGGAAGTGATTACTGGCTAGCTTGCTCTCTCCTCTTTTGATCCCACCTCGCCTCATTCCAGTCTCCTCGAACTACCCCCTCCCTCTTCTCTTCTCCATGTAACAGTGAACCTCTCTGGTTGTCCCTCAAAGTGGAGAAACTTTTCATCTTTAACCTAGATGTTTTATCATTGGTGCTGTATAGATGGAGAAGTCTATAGGGTACTGTAAAAGTAAAACTGAAAACCAGAAGCAGGAGGCTTAAGTCCAAAGCCTGAGAACATCAGAGAACTCCTGAATCCAAGCAACATTAACCACTAGGAGCTCATCAAACGCCTCCATACCTACACTGAAACCAAGCTCCACCTAAGGGCCAACAAGTTCCAGAGCAAGACATAACACACAAATTCTCCAGCAACACAGGAACACAACCCTGAGCTTCAATATACAGGCAGCTCAAAATTACTCCAAAACCATTGACATCTCATAACCCATTACTGGTCACTCCAGTGCACTCCAGAGAGAAGAAACCAAGCTCCACCCACCAGAACTCCAATACAAGCCTCCCTAACCAGGAAACCTTGTCAAGCCACTGATACAACCCTACCCACAGTGAAGAAGCTCCATAATAAAGAGAACTCCACAAATTCCCAGAATATAGAAAGGCCACCCCAAACACAGCAATATAACCAAAATGAAGAGAGAGAGGAATTCTCAGCAGGTAAAGGAACAGGAGAAATGCCCACCAAACCAAACAAAAGAGGAAGAGATAGGGAATCTACCTGAGAAAGAATTCCGAATATTGATAGTGAAAATGATCCAAAATCTGGAATTCAAAATGGAAGCACAGATAAGTAGCCTGGAGACAAGGATTGAGGAGATGCAAGAAAGGTTTAATAAGGACCTAGAAGAAATAAAAAAGAGTCAATATACAATGAATAATGCAATAAATGAGATCAGAAACACTCTGGAAGCAACAAATAGTAGAATAACAGAGGCAGAAGATAGGATCAGTGAAATAGAAGATAGAATGGTAGAAATAAATGAATCAGAAAGGAAAAAAGAAAAACGAATTAAAAGAAATGAGGACAATCTCAGAGACCTACAGGACAATATGAAACGCTCCAACATTCGAATTATAGGAGTCCCAGAAGAAGAGGACAAAAAGAAAGACCATGAGAAAATCCTTGAGGAGATAATAGTTGAAAACTTCCCTAAAATGGGGAAGGAAATAATCACCCAAGTCCAAGAAACCCAGAGGGTTCCAAATAGGATAAACCCAAGGCGAAACACCCCAAGACACATACTAATCAAATTAACAAAGATCAAACACAAAGAACAGATACTAAAAGCAGCAAGGGAAAAACAACAAATAACTCACAAGGGGATTCCCATAAGGATAACAGCTGACCTTTCAATAGAAACTCTTCAGGCCAGGAGGGAATGGCAAGACATACTTAAAGTGATGAAAGAAAATAATCTACAGCCCAGATTACTGTACCCAGCAAGGATCTCATTCAAATACGAAGGAGAAATCAAAAGCTTTACAGACAAGCAAAAGTTGAGAGAATTCAGCACTACCAAACCAACTCTCCAACAAATGCTAAAAGATATTCTCTAGACAGGAAACACAAAAAGGATGTATAAACCCGAACCCAAAACAATAAGGTAAATGGTAACGGGATCATACTTATCAATAATTACCTTAAACGTAAATGGGTTGAATGCCCCAACTAAAAGGCAAAGATTGGCTGAATGGATACAAAAACAAGACCCCTCTATATGCTGCTTACAAGAGACCCACCTCAAAGCAAGGGAAACATACAGACTGAAAGTAAAGGGCTGGAAAAAGATTTTCCATGCAAATAGAGACCAAAAGAAAGCAGGAGTGGCAATACTCATATCTGATAAAATAGACTTTAAAACAAAGGCTGTGAAAAGAGACAAAGAAGGACACTACATAATGATCAAAGGATCAGTCCAAGAAGAAGATATAACAATTATAAATATATATGCACCCAACATAGGAGCACCACAATATGTAAGACAAATGCTAACAAGTATGAGAGCAGAAATCAACAATAACACAATAATAGTGGGAGACTTTAATACCCCACTCACACCAATGGACAGATCAACTAAACAGAAAATTAACAAAGAAACACAAACTTTAAATGATACAATAGACCAGTTAGACCTAATTGATATCTATAGGTCATTTCACCCCAAAACAATGAATTTCACCTTTTTCTCAAGTGCTCACGGAACCTTCTCCAGGATAGATCACATCCTGGGCCATAAAGCCAACCTCGATAAATTCAAAAAAATCGAAATCATTCCAAGCATCTTTTCTGACCATAATGCATTAAGATTAGATCTCAATTACAGGAGAAAAACTATTAAAAATTCCAACATATGGAGGCTGAACAACACACTTCTGAATAACCAACAAATCACAGAAGAAATCAAAAAAGAAATCAAATCATGCATAGAAATGAATGAAAATGAAAACACAACAACCCAAAACCTGTGGGACACTATCAAAGCAGTGCTAAGAGGAAAGTTCATAGCAATACAGGCACACCTCAAGAAACAAGAAAAAATTCAAATAAATAACCTAACTCTGCACCTAAAGCAACTAGAAAAGGAAGAAATGGAGAACCCCAGAGTAAGTAGAAGGAAAGAAATCATAAAAATTAGGGCAGAAATAAATGCTAAAGAAACAAAAGAGACCATAGCAAAAATCAACAAAACCAAAAGCTGGTTCTTTGAAAAGATAAATAAAATTGACAAACCATTAGCCAGACTTATCAAGAAACAAAGAGAGAAAAATCAAATCAATAAAATTAGAAATGAAAATGGAGAGATCACAACAGACAACACAGAAATACAAAGGATCATAAGAGACTACTATCAGCAATTATATGCCAATAAAATGGACAACGTGGAAGAAATGGACAAATTTTTAGAAAAGTACAACTTTCCAAAACTGAACCAGGAAGAAATAGAAAACCTTAACAGACCCATCACAAACACGGAAATTGAAACTGTAATCAGAAATCTTCCAGCAAACAAAAGCCCAGGTCCAGACGGATTCACAGCTGAATTCTACCAAAAATTTAGAGAGGAGCTAACACCTATCCTACTCAAACTCTTCCAGAAAATTGCAGAAGAAGGTAAACTCCCAAACTCGTTCTATGAGGCCACCATTACCCTAATACCAAAACCTGACAAAGATGCTACCAAAAAAGAAAACTACAGGCCAATATCACTGATGAACATAGATGCAAAAATCCTCAACAAAATTCTAGCAATTAGAATCCAACAACACATTAAAAAGATCATACACCATGACCAAGTGGGCTTTATCCCAGGGATGCAAGGATTCTTCAATATCCGCAAATCAATCAATGTGATTCACCACATTAACAAATTGAAAAATAAAAGCCATATGATTATCTCAATAGATGCAGAGAAGGCCTTTGACAAAATTCAACATCCATTTATGATAAAAACTCTCCAGAAAGCAGGAATAGAAGGAACATACCTCAACATAATAAAAGCTATATATGACAAACCCACAGCAAACATTATCCTCAATGGTGAAAAATTGAAAGCATTTCCCCTAAAGTCAGGAACAAGACAAGGGTGCCCACTCTCACCGCTACTATTCAACATAGTTCTGGAAGTTCTGGCCACAGCAATCAGAGCAGAAAAAGAAATAAAAGGAATCCACATTGGAAAAGAAGAAGTAAAACTCTCACTGTTTGCAGATGACATGATCCTCTACATAGAAAACCCTAAAGACTCCACCAGAAAATTACTAGAGCTAATCAACGAATATAGTCAAGTTGCAGGATATAAAATCAACACACAGAAATCCCTTGCATTCCTTTACACTAATAATGAGAAAGTAGAAAAAGAAATTAAGGAAACAATTCCATTCACCATTGCAACGAAAAGAATAAAATACCTAGGAATATATCTACCTAAAGAAACTAAAGACCTATATATAGAAAACTATAAAACACTGATGAAAGAAATCAAAGAGGACACTAATAGATGGAGAAATATACCATGTTCATGGATTGGAAGAATCAATATAGTGAAAATGAGTATACTACCCAAAGCAATCTACAAACTCAATGCAATCCCTATCAAGCTACCAGCGGTATTTTTCACAGAACTAGAACAAATAATTTCAAGATTTATATGGAAATACAAAAAACCTCGAATAGCCAAAGCAATCTTGAGAAAGAAGAATGGAACTGGAGGAATCAACTTGCCTGACTTCAGGCTCTACTACAAAGCCACAGTCATCAAGACAGTATGGTACTGGCACAAAGACAGAAATATAGATCAATGGAACAAAATAGAAAGCCCAGAGATAAATCCACACACCTATGGACACCTTATCTTTGACAAAGGAGGCAAGAATATACAATGGAGTTAAGACAATCTCTTTAACAAGTGGTGCTGGGAAAACTGGTCAACCACTTGTAAAAGAATGAAAGTAGACCACTTTCTAACAGCACACACAAAAATAAACTCAAAATGGATTAAAGATCTAAATGTAAGACCAGAAACCATAAAACTCCTAGAGGTGAACATAGGCAAAACACTCTCTGACATAAATCACAGCAGGATCCTCTATGATCCACCCCTCAGAATTCTGGAAATTAAAGCAAAAATAAACAAATGGGATCTGATTAAAATTAAAAATTTCTGTACAACAAAGGAAACTATAAGCAAGGTGAAAAGACAGCCTTCTGAATGGGAGAAAATAATAGCAAATGAAGCAACTGACAAACAACTAATCTCAAAAATATACAAGCAACTTATGCAGCTCAATTCCAGAAAAATAAATGACCCAATCAAAAAATGGGCCAAAGACCTAAATAGACATTTCTCCAAAGAAGACATACGGATGGCTAACAAACACATGAAAAGATGCTCAACATCACTCATTATCAGAGAAATGCAAATCAAAACCACAATGAGGTACCACTTCACACCAGTCAGAATGGCTGGGATCCAGAAGTCTGCAAGCAATAAATGCTGGAGAGGGTGTGGAGAAAAGGGAACCCTCTTACACTGTTGGTGGGAATGCAAACTAGTACAGCCACTATGGAGAACAGTGTGGAGATTCCTTAAAAAATTGCAAATAGAACTGCCTATGACCCAGCAATCCCACTGTTGGGCATACACACCGAGGAAACCAGAATAGAAAGAGACACATGTACCCCAATGTTCGTTGTAGCACTGTTTATAATAGCCAGAACATGGAAACAACCTGGATGTCCATCAGCAGATGAATGGATAAGAAAGCAGTGGTACATATACACAATGGAGTATTACTCAGCCATTAAAAAGAATACATTTGAATCAATTCTAATGAGATGGATGGAACTGGAACCTATTATACAGAGTGAAGTAAGCCAGAAAGAAAAACACCAATACAGTGTACTAACACATATATATGGAATTTAGAAAGATAGTAATGATGACCCTGTATACGAGACAACAAAAGAGACACAGATGTGTAGAGCAGACTTTTGGACTCTGAGGGAGAGGGAAAGGGTGGGATGAGATGGGAGGATGGCATTGAAACATGTATACTATCATGTAAGAAACAAATCGCCAGTCTATGTCCGATGCAGGATACAGGATGCCTGGGGCCGGTGCACGGGGATGATCCAGTGAGATGTTATGGGGAGGGAGGTGGGAGGGGGGTTCATGTTTGGGAATGCATGTACAACCATGGTGGATTCATGTCAATGTATGGCAAAACCAATACAGTATTGTAAAGTAAAATAAAGTTAAAATAAAAATTAAAAAAAAAAAGAAAAAAAGGAAAAGGGAAAAAATATATATAATCTGACTATTTATTAAATTTAATTAATCAACCTTGACATAGGGTGTTTAATATGTCAATTATTCTTGTTGTTGCTGCTGTTCAGTTGCTAAGTCATGTCCAACTCTTTGCAAATTCATGGACTGCAACACACCAGGCTTCCTGGTCCTCTTCTATCTATCAGAATTTGTTCAAACTCATGTCCATTGAGTTAGTGATGCCATTCAACCAATTCATCCTCTGTCAGTTCCCTTTTCCTCCTGCCTTCAGTCTTTCCCAACAGGGTCTTTCCCATGAATCAACTCCTTGCATCAGGTGGCCAAAGTATTGGAGTTTCAGTATCAGCTCTTCCAGTGAAAATGCAGGGTTGATTTTCTTTAGGATTGACTGGTTTGATTCCCTTGTTGTCCAAGGGACTCTCAAGAGTCTTCCCCATCCAGCACCACAAATCAAAAGCATCAATTCTTTGGTGCTCAGCCTTCTTTATGGTCCAATTCTCACATCCAAAAATGACTACTGGAAAAACCACAGCTTTGACTACCCAGACCTTTGTTGACAAGTGATGTCTCTGCTTTTTAATACATTGTCTAGCTTTTCTCCCAAGGTGCAAGAGTCTTTTAATTTCATGGCTGCAGTCACCATCCACAGCCTCTTTGCTTTCTGCCACTTTAGTTCCTCTTCACTTTCTTCCATTAGAGTGGTATCATTGCATATCTGAAGTTGTTAATATTTCTCCCATATCAATTACAGTTGTTTTAAATTCCTCATCTGATAATTCTAAAATCTGTTTAATAATTGAGTCTAGTTCTGATGCTTGCTTTGCCTCTTCAGACTGTGTTCTCATTTTTTAGAATGTTTTACAGCTTTCTGTTAAAATCTAGATATATCAGATAGTAGGAACTTAGGTTAAAAACTAGTGTGAAACTTTATGTTCATCTAGCTATGAGTTGGGCATCTTTCATTAGTTGGGCATCTTTAGACTTTATTTTGGGGGGCACCAAAATCACTGCAGATGGTGATTGCAGCCATGAAATTAAAAGATGCTTATTCCTCGGAAGGAAAGTTATGACCAAACTAGATAGTATATTCAAAAGCAGAGACATTACTTTGCCAACAAAGGTCCATCTAGTCAAGGCTATGGTTTTTCCAGTGGTCATTTATGGATGTGAGAGTTGGACTGTGAAGAAAGCTGAGTGCCAAAGAATTGATGCTTTTGAACTGTGGTGTTGGAGAAGACTCTTGAGAGTCCCTTGGACTGCAAGGAGATCCAACCAGTCCATCCTAAAGGAGATCAGGCCTGGGTGTTCATTGGAAGGACTGATGCTGAAGCTGAAACTCCAATACTTTGGCCACATGATTTGAAGAACAGACTCATTGGAAAAGACCCTGATGCTGGGAAGGATTGGGGGCAGGAGGAGAAGGGGATGACAGAGGATGAAATGGCTGGATGGCATCACTGACTTGATGCACATGAATTTGGGTAAACTCTGGGAGTTGTTGATGGACAGGGAGGCCTGGTGTGCTGCAATTCATGGGGTCACAAAGAGTCAGACACGACTGAGTGACTGAACTGAACTGAACTGAATGTTTGCTCTAATTGCAAGTGCCCAAGGCTTTAAATTTGTTTTTTCAATGTCACAGTGTCTTTTTCTCTCTCCTTTTGTCTTTATGTGTTCTTATTCTTCAAATAGAGCCTGTATTTTGGAACTCTTTCAGCTATAATCTGCTGCTATTATACTGACATCCTGTTGATATGACAGTAAGGTGTTGGAAGGGAGAAATATTTTTTAATCTTATAATTACATCTCAGTCTTTGTGTGTCCTGTGACCCTGGGTCTTGACAAGTGTTTTTCAGGTCTTTTCCACATTTTCATGGTACAAGAAGCATGGAGAGGGCTAGAACTTAATAAATGTCCTTCCATTGAGGGGAAGTAATGCCTGGTAGTCTTTGCCCCTGATTAGTAATCCTTTGTTATGAAGAGCACTCTGGGTATATTTTAAAATGTTATGTTCCCCTGTAGGACCTGTTAGAGCCAGGAGAAGATTTTTCTTGGCTCTGAAGCAGGAGAAATTTCTGGGGTTCTTGCAGAAAAATTCTATCAGTTTGCCTCACATATTTTGAAAGTACTGGATATCCCTACCCTTAAGATCCCCCTCAGTAGTTTCCCACTATCATGCTTGCCTTCAGCTCCAGGAACCTATCAAAATGACCATTTAACTGTCCCTCTCAGTTTGTGGCTCCTGCAGCTTCTCCTCTAGATCTTAAAAGCAGATCTTGGCTGTGATTCTTTAGATTCACCTGTCTCTCCAGATTAGGTATGGTGGTTTTCCCTGCAACCTGAGTTCTCTGATAGGTCCAAGAAAAGCAGCTGATTTTAGTTTGTTCCACCTTTTTTCTTCCTATAAGGACAAAAGTGACAACTTTTAAGTTCTTTGCAAATCAGATCTGAAACTTGAAGTCTTTGATTCTATCTACCTTTAAAAGAAAGGACTTACTTCTACTTCAAAAACAGGGACATATCACCAAGCCCAATCAGAAATTGACACATCAATCCTGGAAAGGATGATTTATTCCACTTCGTGCTTATTCTTAAGATGTAGCATTCTAAGAGGTCTCAGGCAGAAGTCTGAAATACTTGCAAGCTTCCCTTACTCTCAAAATTGAAATTGGGCAACTTTGAATTTTCACTTTTGTCAATGCATTCTTGTGAGACTGCTAGAAACCATTCAACTTTTCACCCTGTCACCTCAACTGTTACTTTATTGGAAATCTCAACAGAAAAGTAGCACTAAGTAATAGGCCCACTTCTTTGGCTTTCTCCTTTCTCTTTCTTTCCTAGCAGATTCTTACTGCCTAATAATAAAGACTCTTCTTGACCAAATTCTAGACAAGCACCTCTGAACCCTCTTTTGAGTAAGCTTTGTTCTTCCTCAGCCTGACTAAGCCAGTCTTAGCAAAGAATCTTTCTAAGTCAGCCCCTTACCCTTGATATCTGATCACTTTTTTTATCTGATCAAGTTCCTTATCCCTATTCTTTAATGTACAAGTCCTAAGCCTGCCTTTAGCAAGGATCCCTCTGTCTTTGGTGTCTCCTTTAGTAATTTTCCTTTCACTGATGCTGTCACTCTTCTCTGTTGGTTATAAATTCCTGCTTAGCTTTGTTGTATTTGGAGTTGAGGGCACTCTCTCTGCCCCACTACAATGATCTTAACCCTTATTGCAATAGTCTTGAATAAAGACTCCCTTACCTTTTTAACAAGTGGCAAGGTATTTTTTCTTTAACACTGGTAGTTTTCTAATATCTTCAAATAGATTTTTAAAATATATTTAGTTCATCTTTTAAAATTCTTGAATGTAGGAGGGTGGATTAAAAACAACCTAAACAGTCATTTCTCAAGAGCAATAATTTTGAGGGCATAAGCAACTATACTAAGCACTGAACTAGGTTACATAAGGTATCTCCTTATATAACAGTTTTTTTTTTTTTAATATAAACTGACATGTATTGAACCTTTTTTGAGTTTATTTGAGCAGAAATATATTCTAATCAGGCAGCATCCAATCTAGCATATAGAAAGAGCTCTGAGGAGTTGTACCAAATGGAAGATTTTTTTATAGGCAAAAGGGAGTAAGAACAAGGAAGTTATCTAGACAAAAAAGCAGGCTGGCTATTGCAAAGTTACTTTCCTTTAAAGGCTGTCAGTGCTGGTCAAGCAATTCCTGAAGGTTCCATTCTAGGAGACTTGAAACTATAGTTAACTTAAGTCTAGTTGGCAGCTTAATATAAATGAAGCTTAATATAAATAACTCTATTTCAGGTCTGATGTCTTATTTGTAACAGCTTTATAAGAATATCATATCTATTCTACAGATGAAGAAATGGAAGATTAAAATGTATATGTAATTTTTCTGTTTTTTCACAAGTATTAAAGAATGGAAAGTTAAACTTAATCCTAGACTGGTCTGATTGCAAAGATAATACTTCTCAGTACAACTTCCCATAATCCACCTAAGCATCTTGACTTTATGAGATTATGGAATGGGTTACTACCTTTTGGTTCCTTTTAGATTTTATGATTTGGTCCTAGTAGATATCTGTACTTTACTTCTTTGTGGACATTTTTACTGTAACCAAATTTTATACAGACCTATGTGTCAAGCACAGGTTGAAAAATCTTATCATATTACTTTTCAATCTTCATAATCCTTTAGGTAGGAGCCTATCAAAATTTCATTCTACCTATGAGAAAGTAGAGGTTAAAAGTGATAAGTAATATTCCAATGTGAACACAGAGAAAATTAATATCACTAAGACAAACAGTGTTGCTCACTACCCAGTTCAACAAAGGTTTAGTTATAACCCAGTGCAGCTGACAACCAACAGTGCTCTGGGAGCAGTGAAAATCAAATTGGGTAACTCTGTGCTTTGGACAAGAAAGCCCCTTAAATAGTTAGAATTATATCGTGAGAAGAATTTCAGTGATGCCAGATTCTTGATCATCCCATACAGAGAAAAGCACTAAAATCATTAACTTGAAATATATGTTCTTTGTAATTCAGTAATCTTTTACCAAGTGGCTCAGTGGTAAAGAATCTCCCTGCAATGCAGGAGACACAGGTTCAATCCCTGGGTCAGGAAGACCCTCTGGAGAAGGAAATAGCAATCAACTCCAGTATTCTTGCCTGGGAAATCTCAAGGACAGAGAAGCCTAGCAGGTTATGGTCTATGGGGTCGTAAAAGTGTTGGACACAGCAATTAAATAGCAACAATGCTTCTAGTCCCTGGCCAAAAACCGTATATAAACTGGCTTCTCTCCCTCTTCTTCAGAGCAATTTCCTCAGAGCAAACTGAATGGCTATCTCCCAGGCTAGAGCCCTCAGAAAGACCTTCAATAAAACTTGAAAAATCACAACTCTTGCACTGTGTGTGTTTCTTTAAGTGGACACCAAAGCTCAGAATTCTGTGTGAAGGGACCAGTATCTGAATCACAGCCATTTCACATTGAAGTTCATACACTTAACCTCAACATTAAGTTATCTTACTTGATAAGGAGCTCCACTGAAGCTTATTTTGACATATTAATGATACAGTGACGTTTTCCCCACTGATAAATTCAGCCATTCATTTCAATCTCTTTTCTTAATGACTATTAATATATAATAAATTCTAAGTTATTATAGTCATGGCTAACCTATTTATCCATACAAATGAAAATTATTAAAATTTATTTTACTACATTGTACACTTACTGCTCACAATCAGCTGAGAAACTCTATTTCCATATCCACTGACACTCTCCTCCAAACCTTCAGCCTTAATCATCATCGAGTCCTCTGCTCAGAATGACATCACTGATACATGTAAGTTCCATTTGACAGCTGTCACCATATCTTGGAAAAATCCCAACATTTCTTTCAATTACACTACAGAATATAGGCAGTATTGCACATTTATATTATAATTCTACTCCAATCTGAGATAGTTGCCTCTTTGAGACTATATATTGTAATAAGTTGGAGAAGGAAATGGTAACCCCCTCCAGTATTCTTGCCTGGAGAATCCCATGGACGGAGAAGCCTCGTAGGCTACAGTCCACAGGGTCGCAAAGAGTGTGAAAACTTGTGTCCGTGGGATTAATGGAATGACATTTCTTGAAATGCAAATATATGTTGATCAATTAAAATCTATGTTTGTCAATTTTCAGGCACATCAAGAAATATCATTGACTGCTATTCACATATAAAAATATTCAAATGTGTATCAAACAGTTTGTATTTGTGCAATATCAACTTTATGGACACAAACTTGTAGCAGGTAGTGATACTAATGGAAGTTAGTTATTTGCTCTCTCCTTGTTTTTGACATCTTGTACAAATTTCCAAAATGCTAACTAAACACTAAGAAGGATCTAACTGGAAATTTTCAGAGAAAAATTCACTCTTGAAAGATATTGATGATGACATCTGAAAATGTTTACTTCTAAATGCACTGTTCTCTGCACAATTTAGATTAGCACAGATTGGACACACAGGCCTATTATAAAGTCACACAGTTCCCATTAATAATTGAGATTTTCCCATGCTAATTACTAAGCACTGGATACCTTACTAAGGAAAAAGTGTCATTTTCCTTATTCTGGAAATCTTTCAGTTCTTGAGAAAATAACAAATGCACATGCATCAAATGATTTTGGGAAGAAGTAATAGCACCACAAATATATAGAGACACTTGAACTGCTACTCATACAATTCGAGACCCATATTATCTAAATATAATTATTTAAATATATTCTAAAATATGGTCATTGAAGACATATCTATATTTTAATTAACAAAAATGAGGGACTCTTTTTTAATATAAATTTCTTTCAAATAGAAATGTGTTCATATGTTGAGATGGGAAAATGGAGTGAAATAAGGTATAATGTTAATAACACATTGCAGATAAACCTCTATCATATAAAAACTAATAAAGGAATAAAACATTTTTGTCACATCTTCAGTATCATAGAGAGATCATATGGGGTATGGTAAGGAAATAAAGAGGGAAATTAACATTTATTGAGCTAGGCGTCTACCTCTGAGCTGCACACATTCACATATATAATTCTGAGGTATGATCACAATATCGTGAACTTCTTGGAAGCAAGAGCTGTCCTTTTTAGAGTTATAAATGCTTAGTGTTTCCCTTGTGGCTCCGCTGGTAAAGAATCTGCCTGCAATGTGGGAGACCTGAGTTCAGTCCCTGGGTTGGGAAGATCCCCTAGAGAAGCGAAAGGCTAACCACTCCAGTATTCTGGCCTGGAGAATTCTATGGACTGTATAGTCCATGGGGTCGCAAAGAGTTGGACATAACTGAGTGACTTTCACAGTGTCCTTAAGCATTATTGCTCAGTAAATGTTGATTAAATCAATGATTACATAAATGAGTGAACTAATGAATAAATGAACATACTTTGAACAGAAAGTTTTTGGAATATGGCAGCCAAGTCATTCTTTAAAATAGGAAAGATTTATTATTCCTAATTTTGTTTTTTTGAACTACTCTGCCACCATTTTTTCCCATCTGTACCTTTTATTTTAAGATTATTGGATCTCATGTATATTCATGTCATTTATAATTTATTTCTCTTTTCTATTTTCCAGTGCATTCTTGAAGAAATTCCCTATTTTTTCATTTAATTTTAAATGCCATGTGTTCAACTCTTACCATTTTTTACAGTTCTACCTCTCTCTTGAGATTTGTTCATTTCCAAAAATCATATTTTGAGAGTTTTGTGGGATTTTTTTTAATACTTAAGAACTATCTCCTTTACAGTTTTACATTTTTTATTGCAGCATCCTTTTATTAATGCTCAAATCTCATTGGAAATGCTAATGAGAACTTTAAAAATTCTCTTCTGCATGTATTGTGTTTCAATAGGAGCCATTTGCTCCAAGTGCTGATTTTCCTCTAAAAGGAAAAGTAAGTTTCTCTTAATTTTTTATGTTAACAAATGTAGATGCATCATGATGCCTCAGTTGTGCTGAAAACCAAAAAACTTTGCCTCCCCTGAGTTCCTTTCACTTGCTAAAGGCTATATCCCTCTTCTAGTTCTCTTCACTTTCATAGCCTCTTAAGATACAAATCCCCTCATTTCTGAGTCAGCTCTGTCTTCATATCAAATATAATTCTCTCTCAGCAAAACAAAGGCTTCATAATTTACCCAAGCAGTAGCTCCCTGAAACCTGCCCCCCAAAATCCTCCATCCACCCCCATCACATGCTGGGGGCTTCTGAGTAAGAACAAAAATGTTCTGCTGCTAAAGCAAGTTTGACAAACACTCATTTAAGTTGAGATCCTTCCAGGAAGAACATCAGGTGGACACAGTAATGGGGCTGGGCCAGCACCATAAAGTGGCAGGGGTTTCCTTGGATTCTGACTTGCTTGCCATGGATCTTGTTGATGCTGCTCTTGATTTGCAGAAATGTATCTCTTGGGTATTCAGCAGATCAAGTTCAAAGACTGCGGAGCACCTGTACCTGCCTTCTTTCTCAAGAAGAAAGAAGAAAGTTGGTTTTTTTTTTTTTTTTTTTTTTTTGCAGGGATTTTGAAAAGTAATTCCAAACAAACACAACTCAGCAAAACTCATGGAAACAAAAATGACAACAAGGAAGAGAGACACTGAGAGTGAGCCTTGTGGGACTCTCCATCTCTGAGCTGTCCTTGGCATTGTCCTTCTCTCCACATTGATATTTCTGCCCCTGATCCTGGGGAGCACAAAGGCTCCTCCTTCTGTGCTCTTCTTACCAACAGAGCTGTAGCTGACTGTGGCCTTAACATGGCCTACCCCCAAACACTCTACCTCCCACCCCAAAATCCTACTGCCTACAGCAAAGTGTATGTTTGAACCAAAGTTCTCTTTTAATCATCATTTACATTGTTTTCTTCCATGATGTTCAGATACCTTCCCTAACCTATGAAAATTTTAATATTGTCTTAAGATTAAATGGCTGTAAAGTCAGTGTTTAACTGATAAATTTCCCTCTATTCCTCTTTCAAAAAATAAAAGTAAAACAGGAATTAAGGAGTCATAGCATAAAGGTTGGTGTGAATTACCCAGTTGGGGTAGATAATACTAACAGTAGTGATTCTCATTTCCAGTCTATGAAAGAATGGGCATTATAGTATGAAGAGAGAAAAAAAATGTATTATTGAAATTGTAACTTATGTACTGAAGATTTTTTAACTAAATTAGATAAGAAAAGCTATGGGACATATCCAAAATTTCATTCTGGACCATGGGAAGAACAGTCTACTTAAAAAGAAATTAGAGAACAATGGAGAAAAGGCAGTTTACAACATACTGTGTTCAGATCATTAAAAAATAATCTGTAATTTGATTAACATGAATAGGTTCTTTAAAAAGTAGTGACTTTTTTCTTGTTTTTGTTTTGTTTTGTTTTGTTTTAATTTTCCCTTCCCTTCCTTCTCTTTTTTCGCCTTTCCACTTTTGTCCTCATTTTTTTCTTTTCTATACTGGATAGACTTAGCTCTTGCTGCTGATGCAAATATCTTCTAAAGTGTGCCCTTGATGAAGCCTTCTCACTTAGCATGCTTTGTGCTCCAACTCAGAACTAAGAGGTAAAGCATTCATCCTACTGCACAGTGTGATGGCTTTTTAGCATCCCTTAAGACATGTTACCTCTTTGTCCCTGTCTTCAAGAGTCCCCCCAAGAGGTTCCAGGATAAAAAGAAAGAAGGAAGACCTTGCCCAGGTAAAAGTTTTACCTTCCAGCCTTTCTGTCTGAGATGCCTAGGGCCAAACCACCCTTCAAGTTACCTTGTCTCTACTATAGTCAATGGTTCTGAGATAAACCTGGGGCATGGCACACAAAGATTTTTTGATGTTCTGTGAACTGATCAAAAAGTATGTAAAATTTAGAGGAGAACAACTTCCACAAAGTTTTAAAAATATTAATTTCTATATCTAAAATTATATTTTCTATAATTATACATGCATCATTTGATTTCAGCCTGTTTTGCCCAAAATCTGCTCTTAAGTTTTGAAATCAGCTTAGAACTTTTTGCAGCATGTAATTTTCACTTTTACCTTGTTACCCTATAATTTGTTCATTATGTTTATTTAAAATGTTTATATAGTCCATTGAAAGTTTTCTTCATGTTGGTCTTGCACATTTCCTTTTTAATTTTTCAAGCTATTTATTTTCCCATGTTACAGCACAGCATCTTCTTGAATTTCATATTATATTATAGCTTCCAGTAGTTTCTCACTTTCCTTTGGGTGTAAAAGTATGAAAAAATATTTCTAAGTAGTAATGTATTTGTTTCATACTTCATCCCACATGCTTAATTTACATAATTCTTGCAACTGAACCCTCTGAGGCTTCTCATTATCAACACCATCTGCCCAGTAATAAACATCAGATATGCACTGGGGAAATAGGCTTGAATTTGGGGAATACTGAGATAAAGAGATCAAGAGGCACATTGAAGAGGGAATTCCTCCAATTGCAAAAACTACATAAAGTGCAAACTGAAGAAGAGGAAAATTAGGGGCAATGGAAAATGGCCTGGAGGAAAAGGAGTGGAAACACAGTGTTCTGAAAACTTCTGCACAGTGGCTTTGAGATGAAAGGCCTGGAAACCATAGTGTCACATGAGGAATGAGGAGAAGCCTGTGACTCTGATACCTTGCAGTGAATGATGCAGTATTCATGATCTCTGAAGAAGATTTAACTTCAGGACCAAGGACCAAGCTTGATCACTCAAGAGCTTTTCTGCAGCAGAGTTTTCTTAACGTGAGAGAAGGGGCAGAGAAAGCTTCTGACATAGACATCAGAAGGGGGACAGAGAGTACTCCCCTCACTAGTGTTAACAAGGCAGTTACATACTTTTTAAATTAGTTATTACAATAAATCAAAAGAATGTCTCATTTATGAAAATTTTACCAGACCCACTCCCACAATTTACATTTTAGGATAACAGGATTAGAATTTAACTATAGAAAGATCCTACCAGACCCAGTCCCGGAATATACATTCTAAGATACCAGGATTAGTCAGAAGATTTTCAGGAAGGAGATACTATCCTCAAGCAGGATACATTGTTGTTATATAATTCTTAGTACAGAGTTTAAACTGAGTTGTTTGCTGTGTAATTATCAGTTTCAGAGTTAAAAGAAAAAAAAAAACATTTTATGTGACTAAGACTAAGGAATGCAGAGGAAAAAATAAAAGATGTTTGTCTTTTCCTCCTTGAGAATTCCAGACCCCCATCTCCACCTCGGGAGACCCAGACCCCTTTCTCCTCCTTGGGGACCCTGGACTTCTTATCAACCTGCCTAGGAATTGACTCTCTCAACTCCATACCCTGTCCAAAAAAATGTTCAATGAATCTTCTTCTCATGAGTGAGTAAATGATGTTTGGTAAGATGATGCAAAGATGGGCTTGATAAAGGACAGAAATGGTATGGACCTAACAGAAACAGAAGATATTAAGAAGAGATGGCAAGAATACACAGAAGAACTGTACAAAGATCTTCATGACCAAGATAATCACGATGGTATGATCACTCACCTAGAGCCAGATATCCTGAAATGTGAAGTGAAGTGGGCCTTAGAAAGCATCACTATGAACAAAGCTAGTGGAGGTGATGGAATTCCAGCTGAGCTATTTCAAATCCTCAAAGATGATGCTGTGAAAGTGCTGCACTCAATATGCTAGCAAATTTGGAAAACTCAGCAGTGGCCACAGGACTGGAAAAGGTCAGTTTTCATTCCAATCCCAAAGAAAACCAATGCCAAAGAATGATCAAACTACCACACTCATCGCACACACTAGTATAGTAATGCTCAAAATTCTCCAAGCCAGGCTTCAACAGTATGTGAACCATGAACTACCAGATGTTCAAGTTGGTTTTAGAAAAGGCAGAGGAACCACAAATCAAATTGCCAACATCCACTGGATCATCAAAAGAGCAAGAGAGTTCCAGAAAAATATCTATTTCTGTTTTATTGACTATGCCAAAGCCTTTGACTGTGTGGATCACAATAAACTGTGGAAACTTTTGAAAGAGAGGGGAACACCAGACCACCTGACCTGCCTCTTAAGAAACCTGTATGCAGGTCAAGAAGCAAGTTAAAACTGGTCATGGAACAACAGACTGGTTCTGAATAGGAAAAGGAGCATGTCAAGGCTGTATATTGTCACCCTGCTTATTTAACTTATATGCAGAGTACATCATGAGAAATGCTAGGCTGGAAGAAGCACAAGCTGGAATCAAGATTGCCAGGAGAAATATCAATAACCTCAGATATACAGATGACACCACCCTTATGGCAAAACATGAAGAAGAACTAAAGATCCTCTTGATGAAGGTGAAAGAGGAGAGTGAAAAAGTTGGCTTAAAGCTCAACATTCAGAAAACTAAGATCATGGCATCTGGTCCCATCACTTCATGGGAAATAGATGGGGAAACAGTGGAAACAGTGTCAGACTTTATTTTTTTGGGCTCCAATCACTGCAGATGGTGATTGCAGCCATGAAATTAAAAGATGCTTACTCCTTGGAAGGAAAGTCATTACCAATCTAGATAGCATATTAAAAAGCAGAGACATTACTTTGTCAACAAAGTTCCATCTAATCAAGGCTATGGTCTTTTCGGTAGTCATGTATGGACATGAGAGCTGGACTTTGAAGAAAGCTGAGCGCCAAAGAATTGATGCTTTCGAACTGTGGTGTTGGAGAAGACTCTTGAGAGTCCCTGGGACTGCAAGGAGATCCAACCAGACCATCCTAAAGAAGATCGGTCCTGGGTGTTCGTTGGAAGGACTGATGCTGAAGCTGAAACTCCATACTTTTGCCACCTGATGTGAAGAGCTGACTCATTTGAAAAGACCCTGATGCTGGGAGAGATTGAGGGCTAGAGGAGAAGCGGATGACAGAGGATGAGATGGCTGGATGGCATCACCGACTCAATGGACATGAATTTGGGTGGACTCTGGGAGTTGGGTGGACTCTGGGAGTGGTTCATGAGGTCACAAACAGTCGGACATGACTAAGCAAATGAACTGGACTGAACTGAACTGAAACTTAATTAACTTTATTTTAAACTTAGTCCTAACCATATTCAAAACCCTTTCCTCAGGGTTTACTTTTCACAAACCTTATCACTTTCTGTACCTGTTGCTGTGTTCTTCCACCCTAAAAAGCCACTTGTAAGTCAGGCTTACTTCCTTTTCCCTTCACAAAATGCAGTTTCATTCCTCATACCCTTGTTACCAAAAACACGCTTCCTACTTCCCTTAAGCAACCAAGAATTGACTTTTATATTAGCATTTTATAGATTGGTGAGCATAAAGACCAGTGACAGTTCATAAAACGATTGTTTTCTTAGAGAGAACATTTTAGGATGACACCAAACATCAGTTAATTTAAGTCCGAAATCTCCTTAGTTTCTCTGTAAGAGGTAATCAGTGTTTAGTAGTAAATGTTTCAAATTCTTATTTTATTTGGAAATGATTTAGCTATTCAATAGACTTCCAACACTTAGTTTAGCACAACACTTAGAAATTCAGATTACCCCAATCTGGATAAACTATTTTAGACAGACATTCCTAAAGCATAATTATTCTTAATAGAGTTTATCTAAAGGCTCATATCTCATTTACATTTTTTAGAAGTTTCTTCATTTGAGGTAATTTCCTTGCTGACAAACTGGTAACAGATATAATAATATTTAACTTACATTAAAACTAGGTACAATGAGAATAATCTGTTTAATGTTCATTACTCTTAGACATGCCTACATTATTTAGATCAACAAACAAACTTAATATCAGGTATTTAATACTGAATATTTCCCAGTTCACATGAACCTGAAATTCATTTAGGTTACTTTCTCTTGTATTTAGAATTATTTGATTTGTAAGTGCTTACTTTTTTTTTTTTAAGGCCAATTAGATTAGAGCTCATTTACAATCTGATCTCAGCAATCAGCAATATTATTAAAAAAAAAAAAAAGGCACACACTGAGACATACATAACTCCAAATAGACACAAGAAATCCTATAGCTTTGTTTTCTAAACTTAGTTATGAATTTTAAAAAATGGTTGGAGTAAGATTTTAAAAGGCTTTGTTTCCCTTTTTGTTCCAGGGTATAGGAGAAGTTATTTCCTCAGGGCAAGAATTCTTAAAGAGAGTTTTTCTTCAAGTTTTTCTCTGGAGTCTAACGATTGTGACCACATTGTTAAAAATTGTATTTGTGTGTGTGTGTGTGACCAGAGTTTTATAGCCAAATTTAGGCCAGATAGTACTCAACTTGGCCCTGATAACAAAGGCAGATTGGTCCCAGCAGGGAATTTCCCTCTGGGGAAGTAGGGGTCTTAGATTGATCAGCCCCAGGCTGTTGATTATAGGAAGAAGTCCTGTACATAAGGCAATTTCAGTTCATTTTCCTATGCTATGTCAATAAAGATATAATATTTTCACACCATTTTTCTTGTCATTGGATGGTAGCTATAGATTGGCCAGTCATTTGAAAAATTTTCCCAAGGGGTTCCCAGGTGGGGTGTGGAACCTCAGAGTGAGCAATTCACATATTAGCTCAAACAGTTTGTACCCGATGTCTGTGCACTCAAACCAAACCAAACCAGAATTTCACCAGCCAGGAGTCACACTCCAAATGAAACAAAAGGCAAAGAGATGCCCAGAAATCAAGAGCCAAGTGGCAAGAGTGTCCCCCAAAGATAGTAAAGTGATGCCCAAAAGTCAAAAGCCAAATGGCATAAATGCCAAATGTGACTTCTCAGTTCCACTAGACCTGTGACCTGGCAAAGTCAGTGCTAGCAGCCTTCTTAGTTCTGATAGTTTTAACCTTGTTGATTTTCTGTGAAGAAGTTACTCTATCATTTCCTGTTTTAGAAGCTTCTAGATATCAGTCAAAGCATGGCCAGCCTTTTCTAATTGTGCACACAAAAATATCAATTTTAGAATATCAAAAGAACCCGACTTTGGCCATTTTAGGTTGAGATCTCTTTTAGTATAATTTCTCCAATTAATTAGGTACTTGCAAGTATGAGTTCCATATGTATTGTACATAAACCCGGCTAGAGTATTAGTCAGAGGCTTGCTTTCTGACACCCCTTTATTTCTGTTGAAATATTCTGTCTCCCATTTTAAGCTGAATTTGTCAGGGATAAAAATCACTAGTGAACTTGTGTAGTGGGCCCATGTGCTGCTTGTGAGCTCAACTCCTCCCAGAGTCACCCCAGAGTCATTTAAGCTCGTCTTACCTGTCTCGAATTCTGCCTCTGACAGTCTAAGACCACCGTGGCTGCTCAGGTCACTGAATGGCCAGTTCTTATGTGCCATCCCCGGACAAGCAAGTATTTTAATTAATGAGTGGGTTTCCCTATGGGACCACTGCATGGTATGAGGACTAGGCCTCCACCACTCCGACAAATTTCTCCAGCCAGGAGGAGTCTTGTCCCTTTTCTTCAGAGCAAAGCTCTCATGTATTTTCCTCACTTTTATACTGACAAATTCTATAAAGGCAATCAAATTGAGGGAGAGTGTCAGATCAGCCTCTTATTTAACAACTCAGGCAAGACCATTCAGTCCCCTACAGTGGAGCAATCTCAGCATCTTTCAGTCAGGCCCTGGGTATTTCTCAATTTTTTTCCCAATCGAGCCCCCCTACCCAGTACCTTTCCCCTGGGTGGACAATTCTGGCATCTTTCAGCCAGCCCCCAACCCAGTATCTTTGGACTGGATGGGAATTCCTCAGTATCTTTCAACTGAGCCCCACTCAGTGTCTAGACCATAAGTGGGCATGCCCCAGATGTTTCACCCACCCCCTACACCCACCCAATATCTTTCCTACTAGGAGGGGGCAGGTAACCTGCCCCACCTCCAAATAAAACTCAGAATCTCAACCAATATGGGAGATTCAAGAACCAGGAGAGACTTACCCAAATTCGTCTGCACTCCCTGAGGAGATTGATGGATGCAAGGGGCTGCTGCTGGTACCAAACCTCCAGTTCCTCGTGGAGTCCAGTCAAAAGAAGGAAGTCCACTCTGGGTCCTTTCATGGTTGCCATAACTGTCAACTAAAAAAAGATGTACAACTTGAGAGTTGTGAGTTAAATTTTATTTGGGGCAAAATGAGGACTGAAGCCCAGGAGGCAGCGCTCAAGTTGTACATCTTTTTTTAGTCCTTTTTTTAGTTGACATTTGTTTTCTTTGGGGAGAAGAATAGCTTTATAAAAACAAGGGACCCCGGTAATGGAAAACATTAATTTACCAAATATGCCTCTGATAACAAAGATGATGGTTAAGGTCCGGGTTATTAATGGTGACCAATATTTACCTTGAATATAGTAAGATGGAGAGAGTTGGGAAGAAGGGTGACAGATATTGGGCAGCTAATTACACTATAACTGAATTAAATTCTAATTATTATTATGAAGGAGAACTACTAATACTATGCAGATTTTTAATTGTAACACTTTACCTAGTTTGGAGAATTAAGGAGAGTCCCTAGGGGGATGACATCATGAGAAATTCTAAATAAGGGAAGGGTGGGGAGAGGAGGGGATTCCCTGGTGGCTCAGTGAGTAAAGAATCTGCCTGTAATGCAGGAGACCTGCGTTCAGTCCCTGGGTTGGGAAGATCCCCCGGGGGAAGGCATAGAAACCCATTCCAATATTCTTGCCTGAAGAATCCCCATGGAGAGAGGAGCCTGGAAAGCTACAGTCCATGGGGTCACAAAGAGTCGGACAGGACTGAGCCAACTGAGCACAGCACAGGGGAGAGAACAATAGGTCACCAGACAATGGAAAGATTGTATAAAAGCTCCAGGCAGCAGAGAGAAGATTCAGTGATGAGCATAGCAAGAGAGGTAACTGACAGTGCATGGTGCCTGACACAGATGAAAGAAAAGTAAGTTTAGTGGTGAACACCAGGGAGCTGGATATACACTGACATGGTGATCTTGTACCTGGAAAGGTTTCTTGCTTACCTCCAGAGAACTCTCTGTCCATTGACCTCACTGAATGTGTGGGGTAAAGTGAACTCCTCCCATCCCAAGACTCTGTCTTGTCATACTCTGTCATACTCTGTCACTCCACTACTTGACCCTTTATTATGGTTGTAATTTAACCCCCAGGACACTGTGAGAATTGGACCTCTTGAAGGATGATTCTTTTGTAAAGGAAAATCGTTGCAATTATATAAGCTGTATAAAAATAAGATTTTCCTTCTCTTGGTAATTTATACATTATTTCTTTTTCTTTTCGAATTTCAGTATCGTGTCATTTTAGTATTTCCTGTATGATAAATAAAATTGTGTTGCTATTAGATATTTTATATTTCTCCTGACTTTTAATGTGTTCAGTGTCTCTTCATTAAATATTATGCTGGTCTTTGTCTTAAAACACATTTTTTCAATTGCATTCACATGCAATTATTGAATTATAGGCCATTAAAAGTTACTGTATTTTAAAACAGAAGTGCATGTTTAATTTTTAATTTTTTTCCACTGTGTTATATAACTTCTCTGAATTGTGACACAATTTTCTATTTCAAGAATGAAAAACTGTCTGATAGAGTTGAGGGTGGTATAAACTATAATGTAGTATGGGGGAATGCAGGCAGATGCTGTGACACTTTTAACAAGTATCTGCACACATCTCTTTCCCAGTGTACTACTATTTCATATATCATGTCTCAAAATACATGCCAGAACTATTCAGACTCTGGTAGAAGATATTCCACACTTGAGTCCTTAAGATTCCTCATGATGATAAGAACAGTCTAGATCACAGATATAGACTTGTTCCATCAGGCACACTCTAAAGCATCCCACAGATATGTCTAGTCCTGCTAGTTATACCTCTTAAAGCTAATAGTTCTAATTTCTTCTTCTGAATCATCTCTGGTTCCCCAACTCCACCAAGATTCAAACTGTCCAGGTGATGATGTGTTTGGCCATGAAGAAAGATACCTTGTCATCCAGTGAGAGTATTAAGTAGAGGAGAAAATAAGAAACATCTTCCACTTGGTTTGTTCTGCCTTATTTGCTAAACCCATAGACTCTCCTGAAGTAGGGCAGGCAATCAAAGGCACAGGCTTGGAGTTGCTGCAGAATTCTCCGAGCAAAGTTAAAGCCATTGCCGCTTGTTGTAGTGTCATCGTCTATGTCGCAGGGATCTGATAACTTGTCTTAAGCAGACCTTTCTCCCAATATATAATTCCCTCAGCTGGAGTCCCTACCAATGTGACATAATTTGAAAGAAGACAGGGAGAGTTATAAATTATACAACATTATAATTAAATGTGAAAGTATCACTCATCAGGTGGCCTTACCATTCATAAAGACCTTCCCAGCTCATTGCACTGGACTTCTTAATTTGGTTCTTAGAGGCAGTTAATTTTCTCCATAATTGAAAGAATATCCATTGTGAACGATTTCTAGGGGCAAATGAACATGATGATGATCTGCTCAACTGGTCAGTGGGTGTTGAACTATTTTCTTTTATTAACTTACAATGATTTCTTCATGTCCTCTGAATTTCTAACTTGATTTCAGAAAAGGTCATTCCTTCAGAAAGGGGTGTTGTAGCTGGCTGTAATCAGTCATCTTGCTGTCAGTTTTAAGGGGGAAAAAAAGACTAGCAGATCAGGTGCACAAAGAGGAAAATTAACCTAACATAACCTTAGGTTTGTGAGACTGAAAAGCTAGTTAAGTGGGCTGTGGACTGTGCACTGTAGTAAAACACCTCTGTGAATTGTAAAGTAAAATAAAACTCTCCATGGAAATACTTCAATTGTGCCTAAAGCAAGCTATTTTACATCTTCTCCTGTGGGAAAATGATTGTGATTAGGTTTATAAGACACTTAACTCAGCACAAGAAACATTGTTTGATGATGCTTGCCAAGGCTACTGACAACAGTAATGATTCTCATTTAGAACTGGACTTCAATTCTTTCAAAATTTCAATAAATACTTCAATCACTACAAGTTAAAGTTAAGTTTCCCAGTCCTTCAAACAATTACCTGACTCAATATAAGGACTCCTTATGTTGTTTTCATAAATTTGCACAGTACCTCTCTAAGGAGCACAGAGTGGTTTCCAGATCATATCTCATTAATTTTTCTAAAAGCACTGCCAGGGGAGAAGGTCAAGAGAAATTAGAAAATAGTTTTTCTACGTAAAAGGAAACATATCTTCCATCCATGTGTACTGTCTCCATATATGTGACCATAGCTCCTATTGTTAAGAAAGCAGAGATTCCTCCAATGACAATCTTTAAGCTTACATTTTATTCATGATTATAATTTAAAATAAAAAATTTCCTTCTGACATATTCTTTAAAGTAACAAGAAATTGAAAGTAGCCTTGCTTATATTGAGTAAAATAAAGAACATGTGACAGAGTCTTGTTCAAGCTAGTGTAAGAAAGAAAAAAAAAATGCAGAAAAGAAGTGGATCATGTTTATGGGAATGTGAAGTTCCTGATGAGTTATCATTGTTGCAAACACCAGTAAGGTTTCAGTTAGCTTAGTAAGGGACATATGGAGCAAGTGGACAGTTTCTAAAGTAGTTAGTGATGCAGCATGACAGTGGGATGCTATCAAAGGCAATCTCTCCAAACACACTGAAAAGAAATGAGGTGTAGGCAGGAGCTTTCCATTTTTTTAATGCCAATATTTATTTATGGAGAAGAGACGGAGGCTTGAGAACAAACTCCTGATAGCCTGCCATCCACTTCTCATCAATGCTATATGGAAACAAGTTCCAAGAGCCATTGAAGTACCAGAAATTTTGTGGGTTATCTGCTGGTTTCAATTCAAGTGTAGACCAACACCCAGTCTGAGTGATCCAGTGCTTTCTGGGAAGGAACAGCCAGTCCTTGGCAGAAGTACTGGGGATAACTCTGGATTCCAGGAACACACTGAGTTTGGAGGATCAAGGGGTGGAAAGCAACAGTAAAAGATAAACAAGAACAACATCAACAAGACCCGCAGGATGAGAGCCTTTTGAAATTCCTTTGATATTGATTAGACAGGACTCAGGCAATGTTAACAAGCTGCTGAAATAAGTGGAAAACAGGCAGACTGAGACTGCAGTAGCAAATTTCTTACACAGTTCCCAACTCCTCCTCCTGGCAGAAGCAGGAAGGCAAGGATTAAGGCCTCAGTCAACCTGGAGGAGCAGGATGGTGAACAGGTCTTCAAGGAGGTGAACAGCTCTTGTCTAGGGAAATTAGTCTATGAGAACCACTGGGAGTAGCCGCCATGCTTAGACACCAGCAATGGCCACCACAATGGCACTGAGAGAGGCAGAGGGCAGGCCAGCATCTGGGGAAGTGGTTCAACAGAGAAAGTCATTCTGCATTGAAAGACAGCTGGCAAACCCCGCCCCCCAAGAGAAGTACAGGTCCTCCTCCACTGACACAGATGCCCAGCAGTATGGGGCTGGCACCCAGCTCAGCAACTTTACCAAAACCAAGGAGAAACCATGCAGAAAACAGATTTCCTGTCAAGACTGCCCATGGGCCAGGCCCTCAAGGAAACACAAATTAAAATTATAACTCAAATGTCACAGATGTGGAAAAAGCATAGAATTGAAACTTAGAAGACCCTTCTAAAAAAAGCTCAAAGCTTTTCATATGTATAACGTTCTTTATTTTAAATATCCTATGGAATGGATCAAAGGAAGTCTTAACCACTGTTGTTAGGTGAAAAGAACAACCTGGAGAAATGTTCCAGGCATTCAATTCCCTTTTAGAAATCCAGTCTCTTGTTATTTGACAAGGAGGGAAATTCATGCTTTTTTATACGGAACTTTAATCTCACTTATTCAAAGATTCAATGATATCCTGTATTATAATATTGGCTCCATGATTGCCCTTTTTTTTAAGCATTTAAATATCCCTGTAAACAAGTTAGTAGATCCTAATCTTACATCACTACAATGTATAAATTATATTAAAATGAATATATAAAAATTATATTCACATTTAATTTAGACTTCTAATTAATGTGGTTGTGACTAGACTAATTTTAGCCTTATTCTTCTAACCTCAAATATTCCTTAACTAATCTTCCACCCACTATGGGCCATGCTGTACACTGGGCTACAAAATGAATAGGAGAAAGTTGACTGTTTTAGGAATTCTCTAGAAGAGGAGAAAAAGAGATTAAACAATGTGCTAAAGGACACCTAGATGCAATGCGTTGTAGCGTGGTAGTGGTTTAGTCATTAAGTCATGTCCAACTCTTGTGCCTCCATGGATTGTAGCCTACCAGGCTCCTCTGTCCATGGGATTTCCTTTTAGGATAGATAAAGGAGAGGAGATATTAGAAGTTCAGAGTTACTGGCTTGTTTACTTAGCTGATGACTATTTCCTGGGTATAAAACATTCTTTGTAATGAAAGGCATTCTAGCAGGTTCTTCACAGCCCAGAGGAGGGGTGGGGGCACCTCACTGTACAGTTGGCTCCCTGTTGTAGGGGATGTGGTCTGGTTACCTCCCCAGACTACACCGTAGCTGCTGACTTTCAAGCCCAGCCCCCCTCACCCAGGGCATGGCTCTTGTGTGCAGCTTTTCAGGTGATTCAAAACTGTTCACCTCTTTAGCCCCTCTCCTCTCAGCTCTCATTCATCCCTGTCCAATAAAACGGTGAATGCATACAATAAAATTCTATCTTTCCTGCCCTCTTTGCTCATGCTTTCCTTAGTGCCTCAATCCACCCCCTTATCATGTGTCAAATTCTTTCATGTGAGGTGCTAGTTTCCTATTTTCATGTCTTCCTCCTTCTAGAGTCTCTTGCTGACCAAACTGACTTGGAAGAAAACGTACTGTGACAAATCCTATTAAAGAACCCTCCTCCCAAAAAGCCTCCTAATATCTTCTTTGATGAGGTAGCAACAGATGATGGATAAGCTCTATACAGTCAGCAAAAACAAGACTGGGAGCTGATTGTGGCTCAGATCATGAACTCCTTATTGCCAAATTCAGACTTAATTGAAGAAAGTAAGGAAAACCACTAGGCCATGCAGGTATGACCTAAATAAGTTTCCTTACAATTACACAGTGGAAGTGACAAATAGATTCAAGGGATTAGATCTGATAGAGTGCCTGAAGAACTATGAGTGGAGGTTTGTAACTTGTACCAGAGTCAGTGATCAAAACTATCCCCAAGAAAAAGAAATGCAGAAAGGCAAAATGGTTGTCTGAGGAGGCCTTACAAATAGCTGAGAAAAGAAGAGAAGTGAAACGCAAAGGAGAAAAGGAAAGATATATCCATTTGAATGCAGAGTTCCAAAGAATAAAAAGGAGAGATAAGAAAGTCTTCCTAAGTGAACAGTGCAAAGAAAGAGGAAAACAACTGAATGGGAAAGACTAGAGATTTCTTCAAGAAAATTAGAGGTACCAAGGGAACATTTCATGCAAAGATGAGCACAATAAAGGACAGAAACAGTGTGAATCTAACATAAGCAGAAGACGTTAAGAAATAGTGGCAAGAATACACAGAAGAACTATACAAAAATGATCTTAATAACCCAGATAACCAGGATGGTGTGATCATTCACCTAGAGCCAGACATCCTGGAGTGAAAGGTCAAGTGGGCCTTAGGAAGCATCACTATGTACAAAGCTAGTAGAAGTGACAGAATTCCAGCTGAGCTATTTCAAATCCTTAAAGATGATGCTTTGCAAGTGTTGCACTCAATATACTAGCAAATTTGGAAAACTCAGCAGTGACCATAGGTCATTTTTCATTCCAATCCCAAAGAAAGGCAATGCCAAGGAATGTTCAAACTACAACACAATTGCACTCATTTCATAAGCTAGCAAAGTAACGCTCAAAACTCTCTAAGCTAGGCTTCAACAGTATGTGAATCAAGAACGTCCAGATGTACAAGCTGGATTTAGAAAAGGCAGGGGAACCAGAGATAAAATTTCCAGCATCCCCTGGATGAAAAACACCTACTTCTCTTCATTGACTGCATTAAAGCTTCTGACTGTGTGGATCACAACAAACTGTGGAAAATTTTTAAAGAGATGCGAATGCCAGACCACATTACCTGCCTCCTCAGAAATCTGTATGCAGGTCAAGAAGAAACATTTAGAACCAGATGTGGAACAATGGACTTGTTCCCAACTGGGAAAGGAGTACATCAAGGCTGTATATTGTCACTGACACCATGCTTATTTAACTTCTATGCAGAGTACATCATGCAAAACGCTGGGCTGGATGAAGCACAAGCTGGAATTAAGATTGCTGGGAGAAATATCAATAATCTCAGATACTCAGATGACACCGCCCTTGTGGCAGAAAGTGAAGAGGAATTGAAGAGCCTCTTGATAAAAGTGAAACAGAAGAGTGAAAAAATTGGCTTAAAACTCAGCATTCAGAAAACTAAGATCATGGCATCCACTCCCATCACTTCATGGCAAATAGAAGGGGAAACAATGGAAATAATGACAAACTTTATTTTCTTGGGCTCCAAAATCACTGCAGACGGTGTTTGCAGCCATAAAATTAAGACGCTTGCTCCTTGGAAGAAAAACTATGACCAATATAGACAGCACATTAAAAAGCACAGATATTACTTTGTCAACAAAGGTCTGTATAGTCAAAGCTATGGTTTTTCCAGTAGTCATGTATGGATGTGAGAGTTGGACCATAAAGAAGGCTGAGTGCTGAAGGATTGATGCTTTTGAACTCTGGTGTTAGAGAAGACTCTTATGAGTTCCTTGGACTGCAAGGAGATCAAAGTAGTCAATCCTAAAGGAAATCAGTCCTGAATATTCATTGGAAGGACTGATGTTGAAGCTGAAGCTCCAATACTTTGACCATGTGATGTGAAGAGCTGACTAAAAGACCCTGATGCTTGGAAATACTGAAGGCAGGAGGAGAAGGGGATGACAGAGGATGAGATGGTTGGATGACATCACCGACTCAATGAACATGAGTTTGAACAAACTCCAGGAGATGGTGAAGGACAGGGATGGCTGGAGTGCTGGAGTCCATGTGGCTGTGAAGAGTCGGACACTACTGAGTGACTGAACGACATCAACTACCGTACTGACGTGGTATGTCTAGAACCCTACTTTAAAATATGCACGCATATATACCCCATTTTCTCAGCTTTGTGGTTTAAATTAGAGACCCTGAAGGAAGCAGTAAATGATGGACAAATGTAGTTAAAACCATAATTTATGACAAAGCATTGAAGACAAAACGATTACTTGTTTAGTGTATATCTTATACTGTTAGTGAACTCACTAGTGCACATGTACAAAGTGAAACGATTCATATCAGGTGGAGGAGAGATTACAGGCTTTCCTGAAAAAGCATGAAATATCATGGATTATGAGTTTCTGGTTGTGAGCATTCCTGTCTTCTCAGGTTTGGAGCATTGATGGCTGCTGACTTGTAACCAGACATGACCTCAGAAAGGCTGACTTGTATATGAATAGACAGTATCATTAAGAAATGGAATTCCTCTGTAGCCATCCCTCTAATATTTTTAAAACACCGTATTTGAAATAACAGTTTTACCTTAATAAAATATTAATATGTACCTAGGCGGACATCTCATTCCCCATGAAATCACCTTTTATTCAACTGGATATAGATGGATGTTTAGAAATACCCATCTAGTCAAGGCTATGGTTTTTCCAGCAGTCATGTATGGATGTGAGAGTTGGACTGTGAAGAAGGCTGAGCGCCGAAGAATTGATGCTTTTGAACCATGGTGTTGGAGAAGACTCNAGTCATGTATGGATGTGAGAGTTGGACTGTGAAGAAGGCTGAGCGCCGAAGAATTGATGCTTTTGAACTATGGTGTTGGAGAAGACTCCTGAGAGTCCCTTGGACTGCAAGGAGATTCAACCAGTCCATTCTGAAGGAGATCAGCCCTGGGATTTCTTTGGAAGTTTGGCCACCTCATGTGAAGACTTGACTCATTGGAAAAGACTCTGATGCTGGGAGGGATTGGGGGCAGGAGGAGAAGGGGACGACAGAGGATGAGATGGCTGGATGGCATCACTGACTCAATAGACGCGAGTCTGAGTGAACTCTGGGAGATGGTGATGGACAGGGAGGCCTGGCGTCCTGCAATCCATGGCGTCGCAAAGAGTCGGACACGACTGAGTGGCTGAACTGAACTGTAGAGTTGTTAGGCATCCTGTTATAATAGCACAGAACTGATTCTGACTCCCTTGTGCTAATAACTCTGATTTTCCTTCCCTAATGAATGGGAAATAAGGGACAAAGAGGTTTTCAGGGTTTTTTGTTTTTGTTTTTGTTTTGCTATTTTGGTCTCTGTGTGTATGTGTACGTGTGTACGTGTGTGTAAATCTTTTTATCAGAATCTCTAAATGTATGTTAATTTAGCAATTCCATCTTTGGATAAATTGATAAAGTCTTCATAAGCTCAAAGCCTGACAGCTTCTTCTTAGATATTGGTCTTGATAGTTTCATTGAGAAAATGCATGCAAGCCTATTTCCTCCTGCTAAGAATTCTTCATTCTTCAGCTACATGGAGTTAGACAGCTTGGTTTTCATCTGTAGACTTAGTAAATAATGAAACTCCTATTTTATTTCCGAACTAGTTGTACAGTGTGAAAAAGTAGGGGGAAAGCTATGAGTTTAATACTGGCTTTTAAAATAGTTTCACAATTTGATTACTAAATTCATAACTTTTTCTACAGCCAAAAAAAGATTATGCAGCAACTCTCTTGAATGCATTGTAAAAGGGGACCCTTGATACAATGCCTAATATTTGAAAAATCTGCAGTGCAGATATTCAGGGGCCATGCTATTTTAATTGCCTTGCAACATGCTTTGGAAACTTTTTACTAGGGTTCCTTAAGGGCAAATCCTTTACTCACTGTATCTCAGCACTGAGCCTAATACATATGAATCTCATCTCAAACTTTACTTTTTCCATGAAATAATTACTTTGGGGAATTATGAAACCCTGAACAATGTGTTGGTAGTGAAGTAGGGAAGGGAGAGACAGTTACAGAAGCTCTTGATTGAGATAACTAAACAAGTGCTGTGAAACACCAGCTTCCTCACAGTAGTAGCAGCTCTAACCATACATGCTCTTAAACTCAAAAGCAGCATGAGAGAGTGCACTGCTCTTCAATTCATCATCACTTTAGCAAGTCTTGATTCCAATGTGATTGGTTCTTAGTGACATGGCTTGAGTCACATGTTCATACCTGACAGGGGAGAAAGTTACATCCTAATTCCAAGTGAAAGTTACATTCTGATTCCAGCATTTCATCATTGAAGAAATGCTCCATGTTAGAGATGATGGGTGGAGCCCTCCCCAAGCCACCTTGGTTGAGAATGAAGAAAAACAATTTCTGTCCCTATAATATTTTGAGGGTTATTACTGGATGTGGGATTGTTATTGTTGTTCAATCTCTCTAAGTTGTTTCCGACTCTTTGTGACCCCTTGAACTATAGCATGCCAGGCTCCTCTGTCCTCCAGTATCTCCCAGAGCTTGCTCAAATTCATGTCCATTGAGTTGATGATGCTATCTAACCATCGAATCCTCTGCAAACCCCTTCTCCTTTGCATACCCTTTCCCAGCATCAGGGTATTTTCCAATGAGTCAGTTCTTTGAATCAGGTGGCCAACGTATTGGAGCTTCAGCTTCAGCAACCATCCTTCCAATGAATATTCAGGACTGATTTCTTTTAAAATTGACTGGTTTGATCTTCTTGCTGTCCAAGGGACTCTCAACAGTCTTCTCCAGCACCACAATTTGAAAGCATCATTCTTTGGCACTAAGCCTTCTTTGTGATACAACTCACACATCTGTACATGACTACTGAAAAAACCATGGCTTTGATGATACGAACCTTTGTTGGCAAAATGATGTTCCTGCTTTTTAATATGCTGTCTAGATTTGTCATAGTTTTCCCATGTATGCACACACACTTACTCAAACACATTCATACACAAATGTCCACTATGATTAGTTACTCCAGTCAGACTAACGTTTATCTTCATGCTCTTTCCATGTAAGAGACTGTGTGATGTCTTAGAGAGAAGTTAGATGCTGAGAAAGAAAATTCTAGTGCTTACTAGTTTCTATCTCAATTTGATTGCCTGATTTAAAATTAAGGAGAATTTCTTATGTATCTAAAAATAGTGAGCTATATTTGATTTTAAGATGAATATGAAAGATCTGAGCTACAAAATTTTGTATGTCTGAGTGTTTGTATTTAGATACTCTTGTGGCAGCATTCTCCCAGTTATATTAAATAAGTTGCTACTTACTATTCTCTGCACTGTGCCAAGCATTTCAATCTTATTTAATCCTTACAGAAACCCCATAAGAAAGTGTATTTATTTTAGCTGTAATTTATTCCTCCAAAATACTACCTAAACTGGCATAAATAACAAACCCATTTATTATCTGAAGGAGTAACACATATAAACGTGTGTTATCAGATATTCTATCAACAGGGCTCAAGGGATTTTCTTAATCTGCCTCTGGGTCATCTTTATCTTAAGCTACCTGCCCTCATGGTTGCAAGTTCAGTTCAGTTCAGTCGCTCAGTCCTGTCTGACTCTTTGCGGCCCCATGAATCGCAGCACACCAGGCCTCCCTGTCCATCACCAACTCCCGGAATTCACTCAGACTCAGGTCCATAGAGTCACTGATGCCATTCAGCCATCTCATCCTCTGGCATCCCCTTCTTCTCCTGCCCCCAATCCCTCCCAGCATCAGAGTCTTTTCCAATGAGTCAACTCCAAAGTACTGGAGTTTCAGCTTTAGCATAATTCCTTCCAAAGAATTACCAGGGCCCATCTCCTTCAGAATGGACTGGTTGGATCTCCTTGCAGTCCAAGGGACTCTCAAGAGTCTTCTCCAACACCACAGTTCAAAAGCATCAATTCTTCGGTGCTCAGCCTTCTTCACAGTCCAACTCTCACATCCATACATGACCACAGGAAAAACCATAGCCTTGACTAGACAGACCTTATTTGGCAAAGTAACGTCTCTGCTTTTGAATATACTCTCTAGGTTGGTCATAACTTTTCTTCTAAGGAGTAAGCGTCTTTTAATTTCGTGGCTGCAATCACCATCTGCAGTGATTTCGGAGCCCCAAAAAATAAAGTATGCCACTGTTTCCACTGTTTCCCCATCTATTTGCCATGCAGTGATGGGACCGGATGCCATGATCTTTGTTTTCTGAATGTTGAGCTTTAAGCCAACTTTTTC
>SJYQ01001098.1:1264273-1281777 GCA_006410935.1 Redunca redunca | reverse complement strand
TTTCCAGTCCTGTGGCCACTGCTGAGTTTTCCAAATTTGTTGACATGTTGAGCGCAGCACTTTCACAGCATCATCTTTCAGGATTTGAAATAGCTCAACTGGAATTCCATCACCTCCACTAGCTTTGTTTGTAGTGATGCTTTCTAAGGCTCACTTCACTTCACATTCCACAATGTCTGGCTCTAGATGAGTGATCACACCATCATGATTATCTGGGTCGTGAAGATCTTTTTTGTGCAGTTCTTCTGTGTATTCTTTCCATCTCTTCTTAATATCTTCTGCTTCTGTTAGGTCCAGACCATTTTTGTCCTTTATTGCGCCCATCTTTGCATGAAATGTTCCCTTGGTATCTCTAATTTTCTTGAAGAGATCTCTAGTCTTTCCCATTCTGTTGTTTTCCTCTATTTCTTTGCATTGATCACTGAAGAAGGCTTTCTTATCTCTTCTTGCTATTCTTTGGAACTCTGCATTCAGAAACTTATATCTTTTCTTTTCTCCTTGGCTTTTTGCTTCTCTTCTTTTCATAGCTATTTACAAGGCTTCCCCAGACAGCCATTTTGCTTTTTTGCATTTCTTTTCCATGGGGATGGTCTTGATCCCTATCTCCTGTACAATGTCATGAACCTCATTCCATAGTTCATCAGGCACTCTGTCTATCAGATCTAGGCCCTTAAATCTATTTCTCACTTCCACTGTATAATCATAAGGGATTTGATTTAGGTCATATCTGAATGGTCTAGCGGTATCCCCTGCTTTCTTCAATTTCAGTCTGAATTTGGTAATAAGGAGTTCATGATCAAGAAAACTCCCTTTAACTATTGAAACCATATCCATCTGTGTTTACTTTCAAAGGAGAAATCTTCCTCCCTTCCAGAATGGTGAAAGAAATAAATCTTTCCTTTTATTTTGAACCATATAACTCAGATTCCACACCCACAATTGGGTTTAATGTGTCTCCAGGAGAATTTATGCTGATTAGACAAAGCCTAGCATAAGTCCATAAATCAATCACTGGGCTAGACAAATCAGGACCCAGTCCTGGAGATGGAGGTGGAATCACCTTTCCCCAAGTCCTCTAAGTTGCTTGGGGACAGGGTAGGACCCGAAAACAATCAATAGAAGGCTTAAGAACTGTGGCAACATGTTATTTGTCATCAATACTGCGATACTTTTGAGAGTGACAAATGCTGAACTGAACAGAACGCCATTATAACAGACATAAACTGAAGCTATCCCATGCAAACAAGGACATATGATTACCCTACTTTTTGTACTGAGTTAACAATAAACATTTTCTACTACAGAGAGTAGTATTATCATAGCCACCTTAGTAATCAAGGCACAAACTTTAGAACGGTCAAGCATTTGCTTGTAATTACAAAGTATTGACCTGGGATTAAAATTATCACAAGTATTTCACATTTACTTCTGGATGACTCAGTTGACCACAGAGCAGTTTATTTACCTTCTGATCTGAGAAGAGTAGATAAGCAGCACTTTTCAAATGATGTTTCTTAAATTGACTTATTTTCATTTACTGTCTTCTATGCTAATACTTCTCNNGCTATTAAATATTTTTACTTCTAATATTGAATAATTTAATCTTCATTGTGATCCTTTCTTCTCTAGAGAAGAAATATACCTTAGTGAGAGTCAAACAAAAGCAAACCAAACTGTAGATTGGTAGCCTCATAAATAGCAGCACTGTGATACTGTACCAGCACTCTTTAGCTTCTGAGTGCATCAGATATGAACTGACAAGTGTATATGTCCTGAAGTGACACACACACCCAATGCTAATAAAGTGCTTACCTTAGAAATCCAATTAGAAGTGAAATCATACTCCTTGTTTAATTATTTGCAGGGAATGGGTCAGCCTGTAGAATATAAGAAATTATTATAAGATCCACAGTGTGAATTTTTAGTTTAATAACATGTACTGCTTCCTTGCTTGATGTTAGCAAGAGAAATTTAAAAGTTTACTTTCAAATATTTACTCCAAAATCTGTGCCTATAGAACAGCTATTTCCTATCAAATAAAAATTGCAAAATTTCTATAGTTGAGAGATATTCTAAACATCTCAGGACATTTCCAGTTCTCCTCTGAGCTGGAAAAACTGTTATTTGAAAACACTTTAAAGCATAACATGTATTTCTCCAAATATCGTGGATGTCTCTTAGGTCAGCTGTTTTTTACAAGCCATTGAACACACAATAGATGCAGTTGCCCTTTCCAGTGTGGTACATATGATGGGTTACAAGTGATACTTGAAACTCCAAATATACTTAAATCAGTACAAATAGGATGAAATAGGTCTCTGAATATTTTCAAATGGACTGTCTGCAACAATTAGAACTGTTGCCAGTCAGTGTTTTCTTCTCTGTCTCTGGGACCTTATCTAGAGTGATGTGAATTTTTGAGATATTTGTGTATGCCAGTATAGCAAAATTTACATGTCCATTACAGGAAGGAAGGGGGGCAGAAAGAGAGGGAAGGAAAAAAGAAACATGCGCAGACACACACACACACACACACAGAAGAATATATATTGACAAGAGGGGAAATCCTACTGCTCACCACCCTGTTTGGTGACACCTGGTTTATTAACTGATCTCTCGATGTCACTCTTGATT
This sequence comes from Redunca redunca, assembly GCA_006410935.1. Taxonomy (NCBI): domain Eukaryota; kingdom Metazoa; phylum Chordata; class Mammalia; order Artiodactyla; family Bovidae; genus Redunca; species Redunca redunca. The sequence continues at coordinate 1,279,143 of SJYQ01001098.1, read as the reverse complement.
CTCTACTAAACTTTCTTTCTGTGCTACCACTTCTTTGTAAAGTATAAGTTAGATCACGACTCTTCCTTAAATTCCATTAGTGCTCTGCTATTACATCCCGATGTTTAGACCACATGGCTGAGGAAGGCCCCAGCCTACTCATTTTACCTTGTCATCTCCCCCTCCTCCTTCCACCTGGGTCATTTCCCCCTCCTTTGCCATGCTCCACATATTTTGGTCTTCACTATCTCCTTCAATCATTACCATATCCGTTCCCAACCCATGTCTTTTGCATTTGGTGATTGCTGTTTTTTTTTTCCCCGTTTCTTTTTCCACTTCATAATTTCTAAATCTTTGTGATGTTTATGCCAGCCTGCTCCTCATATCCAGGTTTGAACTTAAGTGTTTCTGTTTCAGAGTCTCTGCTCCTGACCAATCAATACAAGACAACCAACATCTTTAAAGCACACAAATTATTTTACCTTCTTTGTAGCACTTCTCAGTTCCTGAAATTATCTTAGTTTTGCTTGTGTTATTATCCCTCATCCATGAAAATATAATTAACCTCATAGTAAGAAATTGTTCACTGTATTACCTCAGTCCTAGAATATATTGTTGTTCAGTCACTAAGTCGTGTCTTACTATTTTGTGACCTCATGGACTGTAACACACCATATTTTTCTGTCCATAGCATTTCCCAGGCAAGAATACTGGAGTGGGTTGCCATTTCCTTCTCCAGGGGATCTTCCCAACCCAGGGAATGAACTTGTGTCTCCTGAATTGCAAGCAGATTCTTTATCATCGTGCCACCCAATGAAGCTTAAAAAGGTTTCCCTGACCTAGAGAGGAACCCAGACCATGTGATGAAAGCATTGAATCCTAGCCACTAGGCCACCAAGGAACTCTAGAATATTACCTGGCACAAACTAAGTTTTATGAAACACTTTTGGACTATTGATTGGCCACCCACTTCTCAGTCCCACTTGACAATTAAAGTTAGTATTTCAGAATATACTCTACAGTTATTTTCTTAGACACGCTTTGTTGTTGTTCAGTCACTAAGTCATGTCTGACTCTTTGTGACACCATGGACTGCAGTACACCAGGCTTCCCTATCCATCATCAACTCCCAGAGCTTGTTCAAACTCATGTCCATCAAGTCAGTGATGCCATCCAACCATCTCATCCTCTGACATTCCCTCCTCCTCCTTCCTTCAATCTTTCAAGAATTAGGGTCTTTTCCATTGAGTCAGTTCTTCTCATCAGGTGGCCAAAGTATTGGAGTTTCAGCTTCAGCATTAGTCCTTCCAATGAGTATCCAGGACTGATTTCCTTTAGGATGGACTGGTTGGATCTCCTTGCAGTCCAAGGGACTCTCAAGAGTCTCCTCCAGCACCACAGTTCAAAAGCATCAATTCTTTGATGTTCAGCTTTCTTTATGGTCCAACTCTCACATCCATACATGACTACTTGGAAAAACCATAGCTATGACTAGATGGACCTTTGTTGGCAAAGTACTGTCTCTGCTTTTTAATATGCTGTCTAGGTTTGTCAAAGCTTTTCTCCCAGGGAACAAGCGTCTTTTAATTTCATGGCTGCAGTCAACATCTGAAGTGATTTTGGAACCCAAGAAAATAAAGTCTTCACTGTTTCCATTGTTTCCCCATCTATTTCCCATGAAGTGATGGGACCAGATGCCATGATCTTCGTTTTTTGAATGTTGATTTTAAGCCAGCTTTTTCACTCTCCTCTTTCACTTTCATCAGGAGGCTCTTCAGTTCCCCTTCGCTTTCTGCCATAAGGGTGGTATCATCTGCATATCTGAGGTTATTGATATTTCTCCTGGCAATCTTGATTCCAGCTTGTGCTTCATCCAGCCCAGCATTTCACATGATATGCTCTGCATAGAAGTTAAATAAGCAGGATGACAATATACAGCCTTGATGTACTCCTTTCCGAATTTGGAACCAGTCCATTTTTCCATAGCTGTTTCTGTTTCTTCTTGACCTGCACACAGATTTCTCAGGAGACAGGGAAGGTGGTCTGGTATTCCTTTTTCTTTAAGAATTTTCCACAGTTTGTTGTGATCCACACAAAGTCTTTGGCATAGTCAATAAAGCAGAAGTAGATGTTTTTCTGCAACTGTCTTGCTTTTTCTATGATCCAGCGGATGTTGGCAATTTGATCTCTGGCTCCTCTGCCTTTTCTAAATCCAGCTTAAATATCTGGAAGTTCATGGTTCACGTACTGTTGAAGGCTGGCTTGGAGAATTTTGAGCACTACTTTGGTAGCGTGTGAGATGAGTGCAATTGAGCATTTAGGTAGTTTCTAATATTTTGATATTATAAAAATTTATTCTGCAAATAATATCGGTCACCTACTTTGTTTTGGTCATTATTTTAAGTATTGGGGAAACTCAATAAAAAGAAACATCTACCTTTGTGAAGCTTATATTCCCATGAAGAGAGGTATATAATAAGCATTTCATAGTATGTAAGAAGGTAATAAGTTCTATGAAAAAATAAAATAAGGAAAGGAATAATGAGCATTTGAGTCATAATTTTAAAAATTTTGCTTACTCATTTTTTATCTAAATTAATAACTATTCACAGTAAAAATGGGCTTCCCAGGTGATGTTATTGGTAAAGAATCTGCCTGCTGATGCAGGAGGCTTATGAGTTGCAGTTTGATCCCTGGGTCAGGAAGATCCCCTGTAAGAGAGCATGGCAACCCACTCCAGTATTCTTGCCTTGAGAATTCCTGTGAACAGAGGAGCCTGGAGGGCTACAGTCCATGGGGTTCCAAAGAGTTAGACACAACTGAAGTGTTTTAGCACATACGCACAGTAAAAATAAGGATAAATGTAGGAGGCTAGTCTTTTCAAAATCTTTTGGGGAGAGCCCCTGTAAAGCTTTAAATCTGCTGCTTGTAAATCTATTATTTTTTGTTTTTTTGTTTTTTTTTTGTTTTTTCATTTTTATTCTGGATTCTTTTAGGGCTTTCTTTTTCTTTGAGTTACGACATTTTATAAGGCGATTATAAGTCTGTCTTTCAGGGTTCTTGAATGGCTCTCAATCTGAAGACACTTTGTTTTGTTTTGTTTATTCTACTGGATCAGAGTTTTTTTTTTCTATCATTCTTTATTTTACCACTTCCATTCTCCATATTTTGTCTGATTAGAAAACTTTTGAAAATATTTAACAAAATTTGGAGTTCTTTGCTGTATTCTTCATGTTTTTCATCACTTTGTCCATTTAGTTCATATTCTAAAAGAGACTCTCAGTTCAGTTTTTCAGGTCATTGGAAGGACTGATGTTGAAGCTGAAACTCCAATACTTTGGCCACCTGATGCAAAGAGCTGACTCATTTGAAAAGACCCTGATGATGGGAAAGATTGAGGGCAGGAGGAGAAGGGGATGACAGAGGATGAGATGGCTGGATGGCATCCCCGACTCAATGGACATGGGTTTGGGTGGACTCCAAGAGCTGGTGATGGACAGAGAGGCCTGGTGTGCTGCAGTTCATGGGGTCACAAAGAGTTGGACACGACTGAGAGACAACTGAACTGATATGATCTGCCATGTACCCTCCTGTTATTTCACCCATGTATTGAGAGATTATTCTTCACACAGTTGCTTCTCACTTTCCAAATGAGATTGCAGACTCACTTCCTGTGTAGCGCTGGGAACAGATTTTTTCATTTATAAATGGGAGTAGGATTTATACCTAGGCTGTTACATGTTAACAGTCAGCAACCTATAAATGTTAGATTTTTTTTTAAAGGATGAAAATTAGAGCCCATCAACAGCTATCAAAAATAATAAATTATCTTTTGATATGAAACAAATTACACTAATTTCAGATTTCCTTAAAGAAAATGTGACTCAATGATTTTTATCCCCAGCCATTCAAGTATAAAGACAAGATAAAAAATGTTGAGCATTTAACAACTCAGTTCCTATGAGTCTTCATGAATAAACTATCAAGGAATAAGTGTCAGTCAACTAAGAGATTAATGGTAAAAGTAGCAAAAGACTGTAAATTTCTAGGACTATAAGAAATGTAAGTACTAGTATGGTTAATATTATAATGAAAAACATTGACAGTGTAATATTCCTGTGACTAGCAGTTTGAGAATTCAAAAGTGACAAGAATTTTTGCAGTAGTGTAGATATGCCAAACTCCTCATTTTATAAACAAATATATTTATTTAAATATGATAAATCAAATAATAAAAAAGGGTCTTACAGATGCTAATAAGAGCAATTAAGAATATCAACAAAAAACTTGGAGAAAAGCACAAAAGATCTAGCTATTTCTATGAAGTAATTTTTTTTTTTTTTCCTGAAAAGGAGTTACTGCAAATGACTTGGGAACGCTTGTACACTCGTGGTGAATTCATGTCAATGTTTGGCAAAACCAATACAGTTAAAGTAAACTAAAGTTAAAATAAAAATTTCAAAAAAGAAAAAAGAAAAAAAATTCTTTGGATGTTATTTAGAATGGGATAAATAAAACAGACATTTATGTGATTAAAACCAGATTTGATATAGCTTCACTACTTAAAGTTGGGTTCCTTGGTGGCTCAGACTGCAAAGAAGCTGCCTGCCAATACAGGAGACCCACATTCGACTTTGGGGTAAGAAAGATCCCCTGGAGAAGAGAATGGTAACCCACTCCAGTATTCTTGCCTGGAGAAATTCAAGGACAGAGAAGCCTGGCAGGCTAGAGCCCATGGGGTCACAAAGAATTGGATATGACTGAGTGAATAACCAAACAGGAAAAGGAGTACATTAAGACTGTGTATTGTCACCCTGCTTGTTTAACTTCTATGCAGATTACCTCATGAGAAACGTTGGGCTGGAGGAAGCACAAGCTGGAATCAAGATTGCCGGGAGAAATATCAATAACCTCAGATATGCAGATGACACCACCCTTATTGGCAGAAAGTGAAGAGGAACTAAAAAGCCTCTTGATGAAAGTGAAAGAGGAGAGTGAAAAAGCTGGCTTAAAGCTCAACATTCAGAAAACTAAGCTGATGGCATCTGGTCCCATCACTTCATGGGAAATAGATGGGGAAACAGTGGAAATAGTGTCAGACTTTACTTTTGGGGGCTCCAAAATCACTGCAGATGGTAATTGCAGCCATGAAATTGAAAGATGCTTACTCCTAGGAAGGAAAGTTATGACCAACCTAGATAGCATATTCAAAAGCAGAGACATTACTTTGCCAACAAAGGTCCATCTAGTCAAGGCTATGGTTTTTTCAGTGGTCATGTATGGATGTGAGTTGGACTGTGAAGAAAGCTGAGCGCCAAAGAATTGATGCTTTTGAAGTGTGGTGTTGGAGAAGACTCTTGAGAGTCCCTTGGACTGCAAGGAGATCCAACCAGTCCATCCTAAAGGAGATCAGTCCCGGGTGTTCATTGGAAGGACTGATGCTAAAGCTGAAACTCCAGTACTTTGGCCACCTCATGTGAAGAGTTGATTCATTGGAAAAGGCTCTGATGCTGGGAGGGATTGAAGGCAGGAGGAGAAGGGGACGACAGAGGATGAGATGGTTGGATGGCATCACCGACTCAATGGACATGAGTTTGAGTGAACTCTGGGAGTTGGTGATGGACAGGGAGGCCTGGCGTGTTGCGATTCATGTGGTCTCAAAGAGTTGGACATGACTGAGCAACTGAACTGAACTGAACTGAGGGAATAACACATAATAATTATAATTAAGGTATAGAAATGATAAAGTAATACAAATAAAAGTAATATAATCTAATAAAACTGAACAGTGAAGGGAGAGAAAGGAGGGACAAGAAGTAGAAGCATACAGAGTCAGAATGTACTCATGGTACAGAAACAATAAATGCTATAAAAAAAGAGATTTATATACACATTCCACCTCTGCCACAGCAGATGGGCTATAGTTCCTAAGTCAGCTAAAGTCCTCTGTACTCTACTTAGTTACAGAGCATTAGTTAAAGATGTGTGCATTACAAATGTATGGAAATTAGTAGCTGTAAAAGAGACATAATCAAATTTCTGTGGGGCAGGATTTTAAGAGCAGTGCAGTGGGCAGCAGTTTTGGGGTTTCTCATGAGGTTGTATTCAAGCATGACCTGTAGCTGCAGTTGTCTTTAGACTGACTGGGTCTTAAGAATCTTCTCAAGGTAATTCAGCCTCATGGTTGTCAAGCTGATGATGGCAAGTTGGTTTCTTTCAACGGTGAACTCTCCATGAGCCTGCCTGAGTGTCCTTATTACGATGGCTGGCTTACCCACTTTAGCACTCCCAACTGTCCAAGGCAGGAGCTAGAACACCCTGATGTAGTCTAGGTCAGACACACTCACTTCCACTGTGCTCTGCTGAATACACAGGTCAGACCTTTTTCTTTTTTAAATAAGGAAAGGGCTGAGGTGAGGGTCACTGAGACCCACCTCAGAGAGTGAAAAACCACTTGAGATTTGTTCAAACTGGACACATGGTGAATTCTGTTGAATTCAGATCATAAGGCCAGCCCAGATTCAAACTGTGGGGGAACAGGTTCCACATTCTAATGGAAGGATATCCAAGATCACATTGTACAGAATGTAGATATCAGGAGGGTAATAGTTATGGCCATTTTTTTGCCAAAAAAAAATCTATCAAAATTTCCTACACAACCTAAATGTAAACAAACTTAAAATGATACTTATAACTCAGCTGATAATTATGAAAATTAAGAGAAGAGAGATCCAACTTTAGTTTGCACAACTGTGATGTTTCTGTTGTGTGACTTATGTTGTGCTCCTTAACGCACTTTCATTTTTCAAAAGTGTTAAAATAAATTGGTGCTTTCATTATCTTCCACACAATGCTAGAGTAATTCCCAATTTGCCTCTTTGTGAAGATTAAGTTCCTGATCACAAATTTTAAAGGTCTTTCACTAACTGGAAAATTGACAGCTCATCACTTCCCAATGGCCACTTAATTGACATATTGTCATTTTATTGTTTTGAAAGTCACAGAAAATAAAACACATTGAAAGTGAAAGTGTTAGCTGCTCAGTCGTGTCTGACTCCCACCAGGCTACCCTGTCCATGGAGTTCTCCAGGCAAGAATACTGGAGTAGAGGGCCATTCCATTCTCCAGGGGATCTTCTGTAGCCAGGGATTGAACTCAGGTCTCCTGCATTGCAGGCAAATTCTTTACTGTCTGAGACACCAGAGAAGCGCATACAACATATTACTGAAACATAATCCAATATAAATATCAATTCTCCCTGACATATAATAAAACTCAAGCCTTTACCACTAGTACTTTCTTTCAATGAATGTATATACATGCACACGCATGCACATGCATCTCTGTATGTAGCCATATTTTGTTTTCTGTGAGTTTATGAATTCTAGTTATTTTTAGTTTCATTTGTTTTTCCTCCTATTTGATTTTTAGGTGAAGGGTGTGACCATTTTAAACTTCCTAAGATGGATCAAATGGACCTTATGAATAAAAGCTTCCTAACAAATATCCAGATATCCTGGAGGGTGAAGTCAAATGGGCCTTAGGAAGCATCAATACAAACAGAACTAGTGATGATGGAATTTCAGCTGAGCTATTTCAAATCCTAAAATATGATGCTGTGAAAGTCCTGCACTCAATATGCCAGCAAATTTGGAAAACTCAGCAGTGGCCATTGGACTGGAAAAAGCCAGTTTTCATTCCAATCCCAGCGAAAGGCATTAGCAAAGAATGTTCAAAGTACCATACAATTGTCTCATTTTATGTGCTGTTAAGGTAATGCTCAAAATCCTCCAAGCTAGGCTTTAACACTAAATGAACCAAGAACTTTCAATGTACAAGCTGGATTTAGAAAAGGCAGAGGAACCAGAGATCAAATTGTCAACATCTGCTGGATCATAGAAAAAGCAAGGGAATTACAAAAAACATCTACTTCTGCTTCATTGACTATGTGAAAGCCTTTGACAGTGTGGATCACAATAAACTTTGAAAAATACTTAAGGAGATGGGAATAATACCAGACCACCTTATCTGTTTCCTGAGAAACTTGTATGTAATTCAAGAAGCAACAGTTAGAACTGGACATGGAACAACAGACTGCTTCAAAATTGGGAAAGGAGTATGTCAAGGCTGTATATTGTCACCCTGCTTACTTAACTTATAAGTAGAGTACATCATGCAAAGTGCCAGGCTGGATGAATCACAAGCTGAAATCAAGACTGCAGGGAGAAATATCAACAAGCTCAGATATGCAGAAGATACAACACTAATGTCAGAAAGTGAAGAGGAACTAAAGAGCCTCTTGGTAAAGGTGAAAGAGGAGAATGAAAAAGCTGGCTTAAAACTCAACATTCAAAAAATCACGGCGTCTGGTCCCATCACTTCATGGCAAATAGTTGGGGAAAAAGTGGAAACAGTGATAGATTTTTATTTTCTTGGGCTCCAGAATCACTGTGGACAGTGACTACAGCCATGAAATTAAAAGCCTTGCTCTTTGGAAGGAAAGCTATCACAAACCTAGACAGCAATATTATAAAGCAGAGACATCACTTTGCTGACAAAGGTCCATCTAGTCAAAGCTATAGTTTTTCTGGTAGTCATGCATGGATGTGAGAGCTGGACTATAAAGAAGGCTGAGTGCCGAAGAATTGATGCTTTTGAATTGTGCTGGAGAAGACTTTTGGGCTGCAAGGAGATGCCCTTGGAATGCAAGGAGATCCAGTCTGTCCATCTTAAAGGTAATCATCCCTGAAAATTCACTGGAAGGACTGATGCTGAAGCTGAAGCTCCAATACTTACAGCCACCTGATACAAAGAACTGACTCATTGGAAAAGACCCTTATCCTGGGAAAGACTGAGGGGAGCAGGAGAAGAGAGTGACAGAGGATGAGATGGTTGGATGACATCCACATGTTCAGTGCAATTCAGTCAGTCATTTGTGTCTGACTCTTTGAGACCCATGGACTACAGCACACACCAGGCCTCCCTGTCCATCACCAACTCCCAGAGTTTACTCAAACTCATGATTAACGTGTTAGGTGGTTAGAATAGGAAAAAGGAGTCCAGAATGGTGGTGGCTAGACTGATTTTTTTATTAGGCTGCATCTGTTACAATTAAGATGACAAAGATTGAAGCATTGGAAAAACTGAACAAATTAATAAAAATATGGCTACTACTGGGTTTAGCACTCTGTCTTTATTCAACAGACTATCACTTGAGACAGTTCCACTATTTAAATGAACCAAGTTAACTTTTGTCATTTTGATTCATGAAGAATTCTAGAAGAAAACAAATTAATTAAACATTTTTATCATCATCCCTGTTAGACAAACTAAGAATTTTTTCCTATCAAAATCCTCATGAGTGATAAATACATATACCTGGAAAAGACTTAATAGGTCATCAAGTCTAGGATTGACAAACATTTTCTTAAAGGTGCAGAGAGTAAATACATAGGCATACAGGCTATATGAGCTCTGTCATAGCTACTCAAATTAACTGTGAATTAAGTTGTAGACCACAAATAAATGAATGAGAATGGATGTGATTCCATAAAACCTCATTTACCACACCAGGTTCAAGGGCCTTACTCTGCTAACCAATGACTTAGTCCAACATTTTTTCAAATGTGGAAACTCTCATACAATAGTGAAATGCATTGCCTAAGGGCACATAGTACTTATGAAAGAACTAGAAAAAGAACAGGTCTTTTGTACTCCTACCTAGGAAGGTGTCGAAGTTAAATGCTAAAATTTATAGTTTAAAAATGTATGTGGTACATGCCTATATGATTCCAGTGAGTAGATATGAGTGCCTGCTCAGTGGCACCAGCAGCAATAGCAGTGTTAGCAGTAGAAGAAGAAGAAGAAGAAGAAGTAATAGTAGGTTACATCTAGCAAAAGCAAACCATAGGAGTAAAATATAAAAACAGTGTAACTACACAAGCTGAGAATTCATTTTCCTTGTGTGGCAGTTCTTTTGAAGAGATATTAGAACTTGTCCCTGGAGATTAATATAGATACTCACTTCTTTATGTTGGCTTATTTGATATTATTTTGGAAAGTACCAATTTGTTCTGCACACTAGAGTGAAAGAGTGACTTCCATAGCTGCCAGTAAACTAATCCTGAGCCTTGGAGAAGTTTTTTTTTTTTTTTTCTTTAGAATAAATGTTCAGATTAAAACCCTTTTAGCTCTAGNTTTTTTTTTTTTTTCTTTAGAATAAATGTTCAGATTAAAACCCTTTTAGCTCTAGATATGGTAAAGATAAAAAGAGAGAAAGAGAGAGAAAATCTTCTTGACAGAGTTAAATATATCAGAATCAAAGATGAAGAGAATTTGGATCAAATACCTACTACTGATAAATCAAAGGGAAAATGCTAATGATAGCAATTTAAAATTGGTGGATAATATATTAGGTGATTGATCCAGAGTCATATAATTTAATTAAAGTTTGATCTGAGCAATTCATGTTTTACTTATCCAGTGAATCTGTTTATGTGAAGAAAAATTTATTAGCAACAGTAGTTCCCACTTTTTGCCACAATTTGCTAGTGGAAACCATGCCCTATAAATGAAACTAACTTCTCATAGAAAAGTTATAACTAAATGTTGCCTTCCTAATCAATTTCCTAGCAACAAATCACATATATGCCCAGAAGTGTCATAAAACTAGAGCTATTACATTTATAAAAATCTTAATATTTTACTGAGTAAAATTATGTGACAAATATTATAAAATGGACATGTGTTCAATGTGCACATGTTCAATGGTTTCTAATTTAAAGTTTGGATAACAGCCGATAAATACACAACTTGGTTACATTGGACAGGTAACCCCAAACTATTATGTTTCTCATAAATAACATTAAACATTTGATTAACAATTCTTTTTGCCCTCATAGAGCTTAGAACTTTGTTGGAAAATTACTTATTAGAGGTACATCTCTCCAAATAAAATCTATACTTTATTCCCAATGTATATGTAATTAGGAAATGGCAACCCACTCCAGCGTTCTTGCCTGAAGAATCCCATGGACAAAGGGGCCCAGTGAAACTGTGGTCTATGGCATTGCAAAGAGTCGGACATGACTAAGCAACTAACACTCACACACACATGACTAAGCAACTAACACTCACACACACACACATGTAATTACTAAAAGATACATTCACAATATTTTCAACATTGTCAGGTTTTCTGTCATTATTCTTAGCAAATATCATATATTTCCATAAAAATATGTTTTTAAATATAAGTAATAATCTAATTTATATTCTCTTTACCTTTTCCTAACTCTTCATTTTATCCAAAACTGAGCAATCTCATTCAAATAGAAGGCCCCAGTGAATAATAAGTGGGGTAAAGCCTTGGTTTGTTGAGCTATCAGAAAACTTCACTTGAGCTACAGAAGCAAAGATCAGATCATCATCAGGGGATTTTCAAACCTGAAATAAATCTTAGAGAGTTGCTAGTAGAGGATTAATATATTGTCACAGAACTGCAACCATGCTTTAAAATTGGGTATTAGAGAAAACGTAAATGAAAAATTCAAATATTTAACGGATGGATGCTAGGCATTAAGTGTACTTGTTGCATAGCTATTAAAATCAAATCATGAAAAGTATATCTAATGGGACTTCTGTCCACAAGAATGCATAGATCTACTTCTCCTAGCTCTTTCCTGCTAAGCACAGCTGTAAAGCCAGAAATAATTTACCTGACAACAAAAGGAGAATTCTGAAAGATAATGAAAATGCAAACTGGTTTTGGACCCTAGGATTGGAGGAAAAACACAGCAGCAGGGTGTCTTATGCTACTTTCACCAAACAGAAGGAATCTTACACTCAGCATTTGCCAACCCGAATCTAGCAATGGAAGGCAGTGCAACTAGGCCCATTTTTCTTCTAAGATCAAATAAGAGCCCTCTGAGAATACTAGACAAGACTGATATCACAGAAAGGGGATCAATAAATAGCCCTACCAACAGAAAGCGTCCAGGGGAAGCACTATCCTCCACCAGGCTACGACTCTCGTCTTCCTCTAAGCATACTGGGGAGAGTGGGCAGAACCAGCAGGAGGGACTCTGTTACAATAAGAAGGCTGGCTTGGGAAGCATCTTTAATCCTGAGATACTTCTTTTATTCCCAGCAATACTGGGTGGTCAACAGAAACCAGTAGAATCAACAAGAGGGACCAAGCCACAGCAAGGAGTTTTCTCAGAATGTCTCTTCTACCAGATTGCCACTGCCTCTCTCCCCTACAGGAGAAATAGGGTCAGGTGGGCAAGACTTCTATGACCTGAATGTTTGTGCCCCTTCAAAATTCTTTGGTGAATCCCCTATCCCCAGTGTGGTGATATTTAGAGGTAGAACATTTGGGAGGTAATTAGGTTAAATAAGGCCATGAAGGTGGAGCCTCCATGATGGGACTGGTGGCCTGACAAGGAGATAAAAGGACCAGAGCTCGCTCTCTCTCGTGCGCTCTCTCTCTCTCTCTCTGTCTCCCCTGTGAGAAGACAGAAAGAAAACTGCCACCAATTAACCAGGAAGAAGGCCCTCACCAAAAACCAGACATGCTGGCGCTGACTGTAGAACCTTCAGTTTCCAGAACTGTGAGAAATAGATGTTTGCTGTTTAAGTCACTAAGTTCATGGTATTTTGTTATAGCAATCAGAAAAGAATAAGACAAAGGACCCAACCACAGTAATCAGCTGCCCAGGAAACCCCTCCCTGTCCTGAGGCATTAGGTCTAGCAGGCAGGGTGAGCAAGATTCACCCAGTTACAACAAGTAGCCAGACCTGTGAAGTCTCTGTTACACTGTAGGCCTATAAATCCCTTTCCTTTCCCAGAAAAACTGGGAAGTAGGAGGCATGAGTAGGGGATCCCCTGCCAACCTTGTCTATTTTGAGGCACCCCAAAACTGGGATGAGAATACCATTCTACACCCTCAAGCAGTGTCAGCAGAGACAGCTGGGAACCCCAGTAGCACCAATAAACCAAGTAGACCAAATTAACACCACAAAGTCTCTGAAATTTAAACTGCCATTAGAAATATAGCTCCAAAGAGTAGGCCAAAACTTAAATGGGGCAACTACTTATTTAAAAATAAAAATTAAATAGAACTCAGAGTTTCCTCAACCCAGTCAAAAAGTGGGCAGACAACCTAAACATTTTTCCAAAGAAGATATACAGATGGCTGATAAACACGTTTAAAGATGCTCAACATCACTCATTATTAGAGAAATGCAAATCAAAACTACACTGAGACATCACCTTATACCGTCAGGATGGCCACCATCAAAAAATCTACCAACAATAATTGCCGGAGAGGGTGTGGAGAAAAGGAAATTCTCTTGCACTGTTGGTGGGAATGCAAATTGATATGGCTACTCTGGAGAACAGTACAAAGATTCCTTAAAAACTAAGAATAAAACTACCATGTAACCTAACAATTCCACTGCTAGGCATATACCTTGGGGAAACCATAATGGAAAAACACACATCTATGCCAATGTTCATCGCAGCACAATTTACAATAGCTAGGACATGGAAGCAACCTAGATGTCCATCAAGAGAGGGATGGATAAAGAAGTTGGGCCTCCCTGTCCATCACCAACTCCCAGAGTTCACTCAAACTCACGTCCATCAAGTCAATGATGCCATCCAGCCATCTCATTCTCTGTCGTCTCCTTTTCCTTCTGCCCCCAATCCCTCCCAGCATCAGAGTCTTTTCCAATGAGTCAACTTTTCGCATGAAGTGGCCAAAGTACTGGAGTTTCAGCTTTAGCATCATTCCTTCCAAAGAACACCCAGGACTGATCTCCTTTAAAATGGACAGGTTGGATCTCCTTGCCTGACCTGCCTTTTGAGAAACCTATATGCAGGTCAGGAAGCAACAGTTAGAACTGAACATGGAACAACAGACTGGTTCCAAATAGGAAAAGCAGCACGTCAAGGCTGTATATTGTCACCCTGCTTATTCAACGTCTATGCAGAATACATCATGAGAAACACTGAGCTGGAAGAAGGACAAGCTGGAATCAAGATTGCCGGGAGAAATACCAATAACCTTAGATATGCAGATGACACCACCCTTATGGCAGAAAGTGAATAGGAACTAAAAGGCCTCTTGATGAAAGTGAAAGAGGAGAGTGACAAAGTTGGCTTAAAGCTCAAGATTCAGAAAACGAAGATTATGGCATCTGATCCCATCACTGCATGGCAAAGATATAGGGAAACAGAGGAAACAGTGTCCGACTTTATTTTGGGGGGCTTCCAAATCACTGCAGATGGTGATTGCAGCCATGAAATTAAAAGACGCTTACTCCTTGGAAGGAAAGTTATGACCAACCTGGATAGCATATTCAAAAGCAGAGACATTACTTTGCCAACAAAAGTCCGTCTAGTTGAGGCTATGGTATTTCCAGTGGTCATGTATGGGTGTGAGAGTTGGGCTGTGAAGAAAGCTGAGCGCTAAAGAACTGATGCTTTTGAACTGTGGTGTTGCAAAAGACTCTTGAGAGTCCCTTGGACTGCAAAGACTCAGCCATAAAAAAGAATGCATTTGAGTCAGTTCTAATGAGGTGGATGAATCTAGAGCCTATTATACAGAGTGAAGTAAGAAAAAGGAAAGCAAATATTGTATATAAATGCATATATATGGAATCTAGAAAGATGGTACTGATTAACCTATTTTTAGGGTAGTAGTGGAGATGCAGACTAGAATGGACTTGTGGACAGTCAGGGAAGGAGAGGTTGGAACAAATTGAGAGAGTAGCATTGAATCATATACATTACCGTATGTCAATTAGATAGCCAGATGGAATTTACTCTGTGACACAGGGAGCTCAAATCAGGTGCTCTGTGACAACCTGGAGGGGTGGGATGGGGT
>SJYQ01001098.1:1224437-1255657 GCA_006410935.1 Redunca redunca | reverse complement strand
AAGTTTTGCCCATTCTTTTCTTCTACTTTATAAGTTGAATATGTAAAGCATTTGATCTTTTATTCATTCAAAATTTTTGATACAAAATGAAAATCAATTATAAATCAACTTCTCTTTCAAGGAGTCAGTCAGTTATCCCAATATCATTTACTAAAGCTTCTACCACTTTCCCAACTGATAATCTTCTAAGGAAATCCAAATTTGGTCATAAATTATATTCCCAAAAGAGTTGAGGTCACTTTATAAAGTCTTTATTCTGTCTCATAGAACTGTTGATCTATTCCTGTACCAGTAATACACTGACCAGTAAAACTGTGGAAAGATTCTTACCTTCAGTTATGGTAAAAAGGTAATAAATTAAGATAACTATACTACCACACAATTGCACTCATCTCACACGCTAGTAAAGTAATGCTTAAAATCTCCAAGCCAGGCTTCAGCAATACGTATACTGTGAACCTCCAGATATTCAAGCTGGTTTTAGAAAAGGCAGAGGAACCAGAGATCAAATTGCCAACATCTGCTGGATCATTGAAAAAGCAAGAGAGTTCCAGAAAAACATCTATTTCTGCTGTATTTTCTATGCCAAAGCCTTTGACTGTGTGGATCACAATAAACTGTGGAAAATTCTGAAGGAGATGGGAATACCAGAACACCTGACCTGCCTCCTGAGAAACCTGTATGCAAGTCAGGAAGCAGTAGTTGGAACTGGACATGGAACAACAGACTGGTTTCAAATAGGAAAAGGAGTACGTCAAGGCTGTATATTGTCACCCTGCTTATTTAACTTATATGCAGAGTACATCATGAGAAACGCTGGGTTGGAAGAAGCACAAGCTGGAATCAAGATTGCCAGGAGAAATACCAATAACCTCAGATATGCAGATGACACCACCCTTATGGCAGAAAGTGAAGAAGAACTAAAGAGCCTCCTGATGAAAGTGAAAGAAGAGAGTGAAAAAATTGGCTTAAAGCTCAACATTCAGAAAACTAAGATCATGGCATCCGGTCTAGATGGGGAAACAGTGGAAACAGTGGCTGACTTTATTTTTCTGGGCTCCAAAATTACTGCAGATGGTAACTGCAGCCATGAAATTAAAAGATGCTTATTCCTTGGAAGGAAAGTTATGACCAACTGTGACAGCATATTTAAAAGCAGAGACAAAAAAAAAAAAAATAAAAGCAGAGACATTACTTTCCCATTTGTTGTCGGTCTAGTCAAGGCTATTTTTCCAGTAGTCATGTATGGATGTGGGAGTTGAACTATAAAGAAAGCTGAGGACAAAAGAATTGATGCTTTTGAACTGTGATGTTGGAGAATACTCTTGAGAGTCCCTTGGACTGCAAGGAGATCCAACCAGTCCATCCTAAAGGAGATCGGTCCTGGGTGTTCATTGGAAGGACTGATGTTGAAGCTGAAACTCCAATACTTTGGCCACCTGATGCGAAGAGCTGACTCATTGGAAAAGACCCTGATTCTGGGAAAGATTGAGGGCAGGAGGAGAAGGGGACAACAGAGGATGAGATGGTTGGATGGCATCACTGACTCAATGGACATGGGTTTGGGTGGACTCCGTGAGTTGGTGATGGACAGGGAGGCCTGGCATTCTGCAGTTCATGGGGTCGCAAAGAGTTAGACAGGACTGAGTGACTGAACTGAACTGATGAACTTTTATCTCTTAGATAGGCAAAAATATATACTTTTAATACTAATATTGGTCAGAATGTCAAAACCAGTCACACCAAAAATTTGGGTAGAAGTAAAAATTGTTCAGCTAGTCAGCATCTGTAAATATTTTAAATGTATATGCTTTTTAACTTCACAGAGTGATTCTCCAATATGTGGTTTGAGGTTCCCTAAGGGACCCCAAGGATACTTCTTGGATTTGTTACATCAAACACTTTTCATAATACTAAGATATCATTTGCCCTTTTTCACTATGTAAACATATGCATTTATAGTTTAAGAGCAATGATGGGTAAAAATGCTGTCACTTTAGCCAGAATAAAGGCAGTAGCAACAAATGTTACTAATAGTCATTTTATTTTTCTCTATCATGCACACAGTTACACACATACACACACACACACACACACACAGAGTTTCACTCATAATATCCTGATAAGGCACTAAAAATGATTAATATTATTAAAACTTTACTGAATATGTTTGTTAAAATACTGTACAATGAAATATGAGGTGCACATTAAGCACTTCTGTTGCCTAGTGAAATATGATGGTTGACTTAAGGGAAAAGCTCTTACATTAGTTGAACCAGCTCCTTATTTCATGGAACATCATTTTTACTAGAAAGAATGACTAACAGATGAACTATAGCTATTCAGACTTGAATATTGGGGAGATTTTTTTTTTTTTTTTTTGTAAAATGAACAACAGGAGTCTCTCACTTCAAGAAAAACAACTGACACTATTTGTTGCCAATGAAAGAATTTGAGCTTTCAATCAAAAATCAGAATTTTGGAAAATTATATCCATCACCAAAACTTAACAGTCTCTGCATAAAGACTTTTGTGTGGTGATTTTAACAAATGTGTTTTTTCCCATATTATATATCTAAATGTAAATTGTGAAACCTTAATAACTCAGGGAATCAATATTTTCAAAACAACCCATGCATGGGTAAAAGTATCATACAAAATGCAAAACACAAGACAAATATTAATGTTCTAGTAAGAACAATTAATTTGGTTTCAGATTCCACACTGCAACTAATCTTTAAGAAACTTCCACTTGTCAAGTTTTGGTGTAGCATTAAAAAAGAATATCCAAAATTTTCTGTAAAGGCTACTAAAATATTCTTTTTTTCCAACTTTCTATCTAGGTGGAGCCAAATTTTCTTCATCTACTTCATCAAAATTTCAGTACACTGATGTCATAATTCAGCTGTCTTATGCTGTCAGACCTTAAAAGATTCACAATATTTAAATAATTCCATTCTCACTAATTTTTGTTTTGGAAAATATAGTTATTTTTCATAAAAACATGTTATGTTGACATCAGGTTTGTTATTATTTTAAGTCAACAAATCAATAAGGATTTTGAAAATTTTTCAGTTTTAATTTCTAAAGCAACAAATATCGATAGACATACCCTACATTTTAAAAAGTTCTTTGTTCTCCTCAATAGTTGGAAACCACTGACACTGAAAATCCACTAATAGAAAGTCACCTTGTATAAGTACATAAAGTTACTAATGAATTAGTAACTTCTAGATAGTTCACATTTCTTTTTTCTTTTCCTCACTAGAAGTTTTTAATTGAGGTTATTGTGACTAGGACAGTGAAGTATCTACCTACAGCAGGAGACCACTACCCACTGCATTGATCTTTTGTCTGTTTCTGTACAAGTTAACTTATTTTGATATTTTATGTCATGAATCACTATAGGAATTTAATTAAATTGATAAATTAACTGTGCTGTAATTGCCACTAAAATATTGTAATTCATCCCCTGGAGAATGGGATGGCAATCCACTCCAGTATTCTTGCCTAGAAAATTCCATGGAAAGAGGAGCCTAGCCGGCGACAATCTATGGAGTCACAAAGAGTCAGACGTGACTGAGCAACTAAAACACACACTCACATCTTAATCCTACTCCGTACTGGTACTGGGAGAAGATATTTTGTTTTTTGGTCCATGGTTAACTTTAGAAGATAGTTAGAATGGGAGATCAGGGCATTACACATGCAGGAATGTTTTACTAAAGGGTAGACTAGTGGTAGCGGCTACCAGCTATCTTCCTATCTGTTCTCACTTTCTTCTCAGAAATAGGCCCCATGAACTTAAGCTGGGTAATGAGGTTGCCAAAAATACATTATTCACTAGCTTTTTTTTGCAGTTAGATGTGACCAGTGAAATGCAAGCAAAATGTAAGCAAATTGCTAAATGATTTTTTGCAGTTAGATGTGACCAGTGAAATGTAACACAACTTCTGTGAAGATGTGTATGTGGATACAGTATACAGAATTGTAATAGATCCCTTGCACAGCAAGGTAGAAGTCACATGCTAAAGGTGGCAGTATACAAAAGAAGCTTCAGTTCCTAAGGAAAACAGGGCCACCTTATTAGTCATGGTCTGCTGGTATTTATTTGAGTGAAACAAATTTCTCTGTTGAGTAGGCAGCTATAATTGGAGATTTTCTGTTACTCATAATTGAACCTAATTTTAACTCAGAATGACTCAGCAGTGCTATTAAAGAAATAGGACTCTATTTTGTCTATTGACTTGTTATCTTTTCCTAGGATAAGTGATTTTCTACTAGCACTAACCATGAAGTTTCTCAAGACAGTTAATTACTACTGAAGTGAGGGTAGTAACTCAAATTTTCTTGGAATATTTGGTAATCTTATTTCTAATGCACATGTCCATGCAAAGCTACTGATATTTTTTAACTGATGGGAATATTTCAGAACTAACTCACATTCTTATTTGCACACGTTCACGATTACTCAGTCACTTCAGCTGTGTCTGACTCTTCAAGACCCTGTGACCTGTAGCCCACCAGGCTTCTCTGTCCATGGGGTTTCCAGGCAAGAATACTAGAGTGGATTGCCATGCCCTTCTTCCAAGGAATCTTCCAGACCCAGGGATTGAACCCAAGTCTTTTATGTCTCTCACATTGCATTGGCAAGTGGGTTCTTTGCCACTCAGCCCATCTGGGAAGCTCCTCATTTGCATATACATGCACAATACCTTATTTTGCCTGGTTCAGTGAGCAAAATACTTTCTATTTTTAAGTTAATAATGATTCCAGTAGTAACTAAACTAAGATTCCTAGCACAGGAAATGAGCTAGGTATCACCTCTCTATTATAGACCTATAAAATGTTTGAATTAGAAGATATCTTGGCAAACATCTAGTTCAACTCATTCTTATTTTCAGATGAAGATCCTTAGAACCACAAGATAAACCTTACAAGATCACAAAAGTATTTATAAAGCAGTGATTTAAAAAAAAAAAGCATCAATTATTCTCTAGCACACTTACTGTAAATAGTAGGAACCACTGTATCAGCTTGGAATACTAAATGAATGACATTTCCTTTCTTTTTAATTTAATTACTGAAGATCCTACTGCCTTTGTTAGGAAAATCATCAGCCTTTTTTCCAGACTGTTATAAAATTTCATGATTGGGGCTTCCCTGGTGGTTCAGATGGTAAAGAATCTGCCTGCAATGCAGGAGACCCACATTCCATCCGGTGTCAGGAAGATCCTGGGCAGAATAAAATGGCAACCCACTTCAGTATGCCTGCCTGGAGAATTCCATGGACAGAGAAGCCTGGCAGATTACAGTCCCTGGGGTTGCAAAGAATCAGAGACGACTGAGTGACTAACACTTTCGCTTTTCCATGATCATATTCTGCTGTCAGATTTTACTTAGCTCTCAGTGCAGGGAGATTAGAGAACCTGATTAATTCACCCACCAGTTTCACATTTTCTCTTTGACACATGGGTTCTTGATTTTACATATAGCTTTTATACTGTGATAAGGATTTCAATGATAATTAGTTTATCTAATAACACTGTTAACGTTAGTGGCAAATTACATTTGAAAATGTAAAATCCATAAGATGTAAGAAAAAATTCTACTTGTGTTTCTTTAATCCAAGCATAATTCTTTGATTCCTCCTTAAAAGTAAGATAGAAAGTAATTTAGATGATATTTTTAGACTGACTTTAGGAATTTTAGGAAACTTCTGGGATCTATCTTTTCTAACTTCCCTAAAGGACATCTCTCTAAGAGATTGCTTTACCAAAAAAATCTACTTATGTACACAATCCTTTAAGTAGATGGAAGTTATACTTTAATTCATTATACCACTACCCACTGCATTGATCTTTTGTCTGTTTCTGTACAAGTTAACTTATTTTGATATTTTATGTCATGAATCACTATAGGAATTTAATTAAATTGATAAATTAACTGTGCTGTAATTGCCACTAAAATATTGTAAATGTCATTCTGCTCTCATCCCAGATCATGACTGGAAATAAAATGCTGCAACTCAGATTCTGTTCAAGAGAATCTCTTATACATATCAAGTGCAGTCACTCAGTCATGTCCGACTCTTTGCAACCCTATGGACTGTAGCTTACCAGGCTCCTCCGTCCATGGAATTTTCCAGTCAAGAGTATTGGAGTGGGGTGCCATTTCCTTCTCCAGGGGATCTTCCCGACCCAGGGATCAAACCCAGGTCTCCCACATTGCAGGCAGACGCTTTACGGTCTGAGCCACCTGGGAAGCCCCATATCAAGAGATGTGTACAAAAAGAAATAACCTAGAGATATTCAAGATATTCAAGATACCAAGACCTGGAATTTGAATTCTACCTCTCACAAATAAATATCTCCACAGAATATTTGATAATTTATCTATACCTTTTTCCATTTTGTTCTAATGTCCCAATGTTTAATACTCTTCTGTGTTCATGATCCAGTCATTGGTAAATTGCCTGTCAGAAGGCAAGCTACTCACTTTTTAAAATTCTAATTTATTCAGTACTTTTTCGAACATAAGTTAATTTCATTTCTGTTTTCACTGTGGGTATATTCAAAACCTCTCCTGATAATTTACTTTTCAAAGTTTCATCCTACATATTATCAATATAAAATTCATATCAAAATGAAATACATCATTTAGCAAATTCATCATCTGAACACACAGAAGCTTTGATTCTACATCCTGAGACATTTATCAATGTGACAGCATAGATACTAAATGGTGGAATTAACTAGCCAGAGTGTTTACAACAAATAAACTTGCAGTTAATAAGAGAGAGCACTTCATAAGCTACTGATAAATAGTTAGACTGAAACAGTAACATGTTACTTTGTATAATAAATGTTTAAATACTTCAAATGTTTAATATTTTGCTTATTTAAAACTTATACTATTGTATGCATTCAGAAACAAAAGTCAAATCATATTAATCTGAATCAACCACCTATACCAAAGGTCCTATTTACTTAAACTATATGCAAAATTAACTTAATTCCTTCCAAAAATAGATGAATTATAGGCAAGTATTATATACAGTTCTATTTAATACTTCAATATCAAAAACTATTTAATATCCTAAATTTCTATTTAGTTGGCATTTTCTTCCTCACTCTTTGTAACAGGCCTTATAAATCTGATAATGAAATGGTTAGATAGCATCACTGACTCAATGGACATGAGTTAGAGCAAACTCCAGGAAATAGTGAAGGACAGGGAAGCCTGGTGTGCTGCAGTCCATGGGGTTGCAAAGAGTTGGACACGACTGAGCGACTGAACAACAATAAATCTGATAATGTTTCCTCTACTTTAACAACCCTCAAAAGTGTAGTATACAGCATCATAAATAAATATTTGAGAGAGAATTAATTCAATACTAGGATAAACACTAAAATACATTTTTGGATTTAAAGTTCAATAAAAAGGTTGATTTCTTAAATGTAGAAATCAACTATTTTATTCATTCTAAAAGATTTTTGGTTATTTTTATACACTTCACTGTTTATAACAGTGTTAGATTTCTAGAAAAGATCTATAGTATATAAAGTTCTTATATCCCTCACTCAATTTCCCCCATTGGTAACATCTTCCATTAATATGGTATACTCTTAATAAATCAATACTGATCTATTAGTATGTATTCTTAACTTGCATTAGTATGGTCACAATTAATGAACCAGTATTGAAACAGTATTGTTAACTTTTGTGCTTTATTATGATTTCCTTATTTTTTATCTAATGTCATTTTTCTTTTCCAGGTTTCCATTCAGGATATCATGTTACAAGTCATTCTGTCTCTGTATTCAACTCTTGGCAATTATCAGATATTCCTTGTTTTGAATAACTTTGACAGGTTTGAGTAATACTAATCAGGTATTTTGCATAATATCCTTCAATAGAAATTTGATGCTTTTATTATGATCAGACTAGTGTTGCAAGTTTTGGGAAGAAGACCACAGGGTGAAAGTGCCATTTCCATCACATTGTATGAAGGGTAAACACTACCGACATGATTAATCCTTGTGGATGTTGACCTTGATCACCTTATTTTCTCTAGTGTAAAATTATGATGCTTCCCTTTTATAATTCTATACCTTTTGAAGTGAAGTCACTATGTATAGCCTACATTTACTAAATTGGGATTATAGTCTACCCACTTGAGTGTAGAGTATCTACAGAAATTATTTGGAGTTTTTCTGCTATGAAAACTTACCTGTTCTTCTTGTTTGCCTGTTTGTTTGTTCAATTATGCATTCAAATCAGAATGAAAGAAAGCTTAATTTAAATTGATAGCATCTAGTACCAATGATGGGGGAAAGGCAATGGCACCCCACTCCAGTACTCTTGCCTGGAAACTCCCATGGATGGAGGAGCCTAGTGGGCTGCAGTCAATGGGGTCACTAAGAGTCGCACACGACTGAGCGACTTCACTTTCACTTTTCACTTTCATGCATTGGAGAAGGAAGTGGCAACCCACTCCAGTGTTCTTGCCTGGAGAATCCCAGGGATGGGGGAGCCTGGTGGGCTGCCATCTCTGGGTCACACAGAGTTGGACACGATTGAAGTGACTTAGCAGCAGCAACAGCAGCAGCAGCAGCACCAATGATAACCATTGAAATGAAGGGATCATTCAAAAATCTTTGTCTAAAAAGAAAATGTGACTTTCTATATGTTAGGTAGTTAGAATAAGAAAAAGGAGTCCAGAATGGCAGTGGTTAAAAGACAAGGAAGGGAAAAGCCCAAGAAAATAGAACAAAGGAAGGTCCAAGGACCAGAGTGAGGACCTCAGGAAAAACAAACAGCACTCCCTGCTAGCCCAGTTTACATAGGGCAGGCCCAGGGGGAGGAGAAAAAAAGATATGAAAAATGGAGCCAAAGAGCCAGGGGTCTCTCTCTCTCCCTCTCTCTCTTCCATTCGTGTCTTTTGGGTCAGCACGCCCTCACGCCTTGAGGATGTATTTTCCTTACTTTCTAGATAAAACTGAGCTGTAACACGGATATAACACTAGTCTGCTGAGGGCTGTAACACTGGTCCATCGCTTCAAATTTTTGTTGTCACAAGTCAGAAGCAAGAAAATTACACACTCCCCTGACACATACATACTTTTCTAGCAGATGGTTTGCCAAGTTGCCTCCGGTACTATTACGTACTGCGTGCGTCCATGCTCAGTCACTTCAGTCCAGTTCAGTTCAGTCGCTCAGTCGTGTCCGACTCTTTGCGACCCCATGAATCTCAGCACGCCCGGCCTCCCTGTCCATCACCAACTCCCGGAGTTCACTCAGACTCACGTCCATCGAGTCCGTGATGCCATCCAGCCATCTCATCCTCTGTCGTCCCCTTCTCCTCCTGCCCCCTTCAGTCATGTCCAGCTCTTTGGCACTGCTATGGACTACAGCCCGCCAGGCTCCTCTGTCCATGGGTTTTCCCAGGCAAGAATACTGGAGTGGGTTGCCATTTCCTTCTTCACGGGATCTTCCTGACCCAGGGATCAAACCCACATCTCTTTAATGATGGTTAAAATAAAAGTCTTAGGTACTTATTTGATTCTCTCTTCATCTTTAAAAAATATACACCTTTACCAGTATAGGAAGAAAATAAAAATCTATTCTCAATTCCTCTTTAGAACTCTTTAGGAAAAGCCAGATGGAGAAAGCCAGTTTCACTTGAGTCATTTTTTTTTTTTTCAAATTTTCTCCTTTTCTAACCTACATATTCAGTTTTCCTCCCTTTTTAGTAAAGCTATATATTTTCTTTATTTACTCTTTATTTATGGAGCACATACCATGTGTTCTGTGCTGAGGATAATGAGCAAGTTTGCTATATTTGGTTCTCACATAACATCTATTATAATTAACTTTGGTTCATTTGCAGTTAAATTGAGGAAAGCAATGATTACATATAATCAAACCTCTGCATTTTTTTTAACCATGTGGCCACTCTGAAAGTATTTCATGTTCCTTGTTACTTTATATAATTAAGTTGGGTATCTTGGTTCAAATATTATGCACCTTCTAAGACACCTTACAAATCTTCAGTTCAATAACCTAGAAGGCCAAGGAAATCATAATTGGCCAGTCACAAGATAAAAACCAAGAGAATTTTCCTGCAGAGATACAGATATTTCAATTCTCTGCAAGTGTAAGAGAGTTGTATTGACTCCAGTTTCTGTATTATTTTCACATATAAAAGATTAACATGTGTATTAAATGTAAGCTAAAGCAACATTCTGATGAGTTTGTACTGTGTATATATTTGCTACCCTCAAAAAAAAAAAAAGAGAGAGAGAGAGAAAGAAACCATAACCATGATTGTACACATTCACATCAGAGACCCTGTTTTTTATATAGCAGTTCGATCCAAATTTATTATAGTTTAAGAAAAAAAATTCTTTTAAAAAATGAATTAAGAGGCTACTGAATCCTAGCCAAATAAACTGGTTTTACATCAAAAATTAATGT
This sequence comes from Redunca redunca, assembly GCA_006410935.1. Lineage (NCBI taxonomy): Eukaryota > Metazoa > Chordata > Mammalia > Artiodactyla > Bovidae > Redunca > Redunca redunca. The sequence goes on along the minus strand of SJYQ01001098.1, from coordinate 1,245,178 downwards.
TCACTATTATTTAACTGTGTTTACAAAACCGTGCTGTGACATATGGTCATTAGTGTCAATTTACACTTCCATGAATCCTCATCCAAAATTGTTATGAAGTTGAAAAAAAAAAAACTGCAGTGAATTTTGACTACACATTGAAACCAACTCTTTTGCCCCTTTCCATTTCTCCCATTTCTGTCCCCCTCTGACCCCAAAAGAACCTAATTATAGAAATGAGATCACGAAGAAGTTTAAACTAACTCCTCACTTACGCACTCCTGAAAGCACACCACACTTTGCCTAACCTTCTGGTTCTTTTCCTAGATAAAAAGAATGAAAATGAAGAACAATGTAGTTAAGGAGTGGCTTGCTGCCTACCCCCACAACCCTGTTTGCAATCCTGAATGCAGATCACCTGGGCAAGATAACATCTGGAGAGAGAGCCAAGACAGAGCCAGTCAATCCATATGCAATGGAAAACAGTGCAGACCCCATCCTACCCGGACGATTCACAGAGATTCTCCACCCTGACCTAATTTTCCCCTTTAAAAACTGTCATGGCTGGGCAAAACTTTTGGAGCTGGTCTTAGAACATCATGAGTCCATCTTCTCCCCAGATTCCTGGCTTTTCTGAGTAAAGCAACTATTCTTTTTATTGACACTTTCTTTTTCAATTATTGGCTTTTGGACATTGAGTAGTCAAAGCTGAGTTCAGTGACAACTTCAATGCAGTGAAATTTGCCTATATTTCAGTGTTCAAAAACTAGTCATCAATCATTGGGTTGACCAACCTACAGCAAATTGAAAGAAGAGAGAAAATTTCACATGTAATGAAACTCCAGAAATATCCTACTTGAGCAAAATATTTGTGAATCAAATTTTTTGTTGTATATACTGAAGCCAAAAATACTGCTTCCTAAAATACTACTGTAGATAAATATATTGACCAGAATTTTCTCCCAATTTTACTATATTTGATCATCTTTCAAATCCTGTGTGATTCAAACGTGTTTTTTTTAACTGTAGTACAAGGTNTGTAGTACAAGGTCTTTGTATATCACTTTCTTCTGAAAAATATTTTCTTAGGAATTTAGGTAAAGAAAATGAAAAAAACAATTACTAATAACATCTGATATTTGATGAATTAGGCTGAACTGCATAGAATATCAAATGGGAAAAGAAAAACTTTACCTGAATACACATGTAATCATTGGCTACAAAAACCATAGTTTCTCATTTCTATCACAAAATTCTATAAGTAAATAGTGATATACTTCCTTTTACAATAGCGTGTTTTTAAAGATGAATGAGGTGACAAAAACAGATGCTTACATATCCTCAAGCCATCTATGTATAAATAAAGCTATCCTAAATACACATACTGTTTTGCTAGCCTGCGCATAGGTTAATTTATAAAAGAAAAGGCAGTCTTGAATCAGAATATGATAAAAAATGTAATGTCTGTCTCTTTATCTATAGAAATGCTGAAAGTTATTTCATCTTACAACTTTTATAGTGCTTCCCTAAGTATAACTGCAGAGAGATAATTTACTCAGCAAACAGACTATAATTCTATGGGACAGAATAGAGTCAGCAGGTTGACATCTGTGAATTATGTAAATAGAGGAGTAGAAAACAATCAGATCCTAACAGGCAACTCCTATTCAGATGGAAAAGGAGAGTGGGAGAAAGACTCTTCTCAGATAATTATTAAGGTTGGGAGGGCGCTTATTCCCAGGGTGCATCTCAGGGAGGACTAGTTTGTTTTGGCTTGCCTCCTCAAGTGGAAATTTAAGTGTGAATTAAAAAAAGGCATGCTGAGTCTGAGGATCAGCTCCTTCTCTTTGCCAAAGAACAGCACTGGATAGAGGGCAACATGTCATTGATTTTGAAGCTCCAATATGTGTTTTATACGCTTATGGTGAATAGTAAGTAGTTTAAGGATAGAAACTGTGAATAATATTAATAAATAGAGTGTTTGCACTGCTGCTCCTTTAACTTGACAGAATGTTGCCACCTGCTCTTTAATATTTTTGATGAACATGAAAATAAATCCTGATTAAGGAATAAAAAGAGCAAATGTATTCTCTAAGGAAACACTGACATATACGTAAAGCTTATTGTGCATATGACAAATTTATTTCTAAATTAGCTAATATGTGTAAGGTTCACAGCATTTTAGAGATTTGAAAGGTCTCATGCTAACAAAATCTTTATGACAAGTGCTATGTTTCATACTGAAATCTGACAAAATAAAATGCAATAAGGTTATAAGAAAACAGAACAGTTCAAAGAGAATAAGTAGTCTACATAATAAGTATAGGCCAGCCACACTCTTAGCAGCACATGCCTACACACATTATGCAATAAACTCAGTTTAGAGACCAGATAACATTTAAATTTTCCACTGATGACCTGTATAATGCAATAAGAGCAATCCTTACTGAATTTCTGGAATCACTGGATAAAAATCATGACTAAACTTTCAGAATGACACATTCAAAATCTAAATGACATGTGTGAAAGAGAAGAGACAAACAATGTGTGTGTGTGTGTGTGTGTGTTTGTGTTTATAAAGGTGTGTGATAAAAATCAAGGTTTTAACATAAGACAAGAGAAGAAGGAGAAGAGAAGGGAAAATATAAAAGACCATTTGGAGCAATTAATATGTGGCAAGGATTATAAAGAATCTATGATATTATTTCCAGTCTTCACAACACTACAGAGCAAGTGTGATACTTCCTTTTCCCACAGAGTAGTAAAGAGTGTCTGAGAAAGGAACATAACTCAACCAAGATGACACAGCCAGAAACATCAAGAGTTAACCTCAGTTGGGTCTGAGGTTGTGACCTCAGATATATTTGAGAGTTTTTGGTTGAAATCTCAATGATTCAGAAAGATATAGGAAAATACATGAAGGATCAAGAAGAATATCAAAAGATATTGTGAAGACTGACAAAGGATTTTTGAAGATAGATTTAAATTACTATAAAAGTCACCTCTACAGGAACTGAGTTCATAATGTATTTTCATACTGGTAGTAAACTCTGGTGATTTGGTTCCAAATTATGTGATACTCCACATGATTTCTACAGCCTTCTATGTAAGGGAAGCTGTAGGATTTTCGAAAATATCAGTGAAGTAAATCTCTCCAGTTCTTGGAACTCAGGTATAGCCCCAAGGAAGTAAGGACGTGCTCACCCAGCAGCACAACAGTCCATGTGGATGGTGAAGGAGAAATTCTCTGGGTGTGATTGGAAAGTTACTCAAAGTCTCTAATGGAAGCAAATTATATACTTTCTATAGTGACAGTATCACTCTAGCAATGTGCAGAACACTTTATGTGTTCCAGTGAAATCTAATTGCTCAAACTCACCAGAAACATTATTCAAATAATTGCTTCCTCCTACAATTTTTTTTTTTTTTTTGGCAAAGTGCTACTTTGTATGGCAGTAAGTTTTTAAAGAGAAGGTAACATAAACTATAGCAGGACACAGAAACTACATAAGCAATGTTCTCCCTCTTTAATAATTCTAACATATGACTGCTGAAATAACACTGCAGCCTGGAAAGCTGCCTTCTAATAGAACATTTGTGGATAATTGAACTCCTGCTCATTGTTCAAAAGGTCAGGAGGTTTGAGTGGGCTCTTTTTCTTTTGGTAAATTATTCAGCTTGAGTATTTATTGGCCTGTCAAAAGGAAAGTATTGTATGAACTCTCTTTGTTGCTCTTCACCATTTCCTAATTTGATTGTGTTCTATTCTGTGCATAAAACTTGGCAGAAAATTTCCATCTCTCTTTCTCAAATTCCAGTACAGAGACCTCTCATCTTTGCTCTTTGCTATACAGATCAGCCTCATGGATCAAATAGACATGAATTAAGTCAATGAGATAGAATTATAATGCTGATTGAGAATTTTGGTTGGATTTTGTTTCAAGCCTGATGAGATCACTGTTTTCATTAATATCTGGGAGCATTCTTAAAAGGAATCTATGATAGAAACAGTGGGGGTAGTTTTAAAGGAATCACTAGTATTAGATTGGTGGTGATTTAGTTGCTAAGTCATGTCCAACTCTTGCGACCTCACAGACTGTAGCCTGCCATACTCCTCTGTCCATGGGATTTTCCAGGAAAGAATACTTGAGTGGGTTGCCCTTTCCTTCTCAAGGGAATCTTCCTGACCCAGGGATCTAACCTAGGTCTCCTGCATTGCAGGTGGATTCTTGACCGACTGAGCCACCAGGGAAGCCCTCTGTAGTCATTTATATAACAGAGTGGCAAAATCTGTATTCCCCATGCCTGATTCTACCAAAGCAGTATCTTCATAAATAGTTCAGTTGCTTAGTCATGTCCGACTCTTTGTGACCTCATGGACTGCAGCAAACCAGGCTTCCCTGTCCATCACCAACACCAAGAGCTTGCTCAAACTCATGTTCATCGAGTCAGTGATCCCATCAAACCATCTCATCCTCTGTAGGCCCCTTCTCCTTCTGTCTGCCATCTTTCCCAGCATCAGGGTCTTTTCAATGAGTCACTTCTTCACATCAGGTGGCCAAAGTACTGCTCAGTTTGTTTTTTTTTTTTTTTAATGTTTCAACTCTCACATCCAAACATGACTACTGGAAAAGCCGTATCTTTGACTATATGGACCTGTTTTACTATAATTAATAGAGCAATAGACTCCAATTCTGAAGAAAGTTTGGGTGCAAACTGAGTTGTTCCATTACTCCTACACGATCTGACTGTCCAAACTCTCTGGCCCTTCGTTACTATTTTCTATATCTACTGCTGGCTGACCCGGTAGCTCAGTGGTAAAAGAATCTGCCTGCAATGCTGGAGACAGGAAACATGGGTTCGATCCCTGGGCCATGAAGATCCCCTGGAGCAGGAAATGGCACCCACTCCAGTATTCTTGCCTGGAGAATCCGATGTTAGAGGAGCCTGTCAGGCTACCTCCACGGGTTGCAAAGAGTCGGACACGGCTGAAACAACTGAGCACACACGTATGCACTGCTGGCTGAAGGAGGATGTTTGTCAAATGGGAGAGGGTCATGGCATAACAAAGCGTGGCTAAAATTTCAGAAATATACTCGACATGCAGCTCTAGTTTTCTTCTAACCACTGCAATCCTTATAACCAGCTATCGGTATAAAACTGAAGATTTAAAGTTTGTTTCAGATGAGGTCGAGTAACTCAACTTTTTGTCTTTTTTCTCAGTGAACATTTTTCTGTTTTTATGGACCAGAAATTTCCATTTGTTGATCATCTTGGGTATAACTGGCATCATGTTAGATGTTACTTTGCTTCTTTAACTTTTACAACAGACATACGAGTCAACCTTATTACAGATGAAGTGGACATACAAAGTTAAGTCATTTTCTCGAGGCAGCATTTTTCATAGGTGACAGTGCCATGATTTGAACCCAGATGTAAATGACACTGAAGTCCAGACTTGATTTCCAAGTCACCTAAAGACAGTGTTGCCTTAAGACCAGGTGATACTGATCAGACAGCATTAGGTTCTAAATGGCCTGTCATTACATGAGAGGCTACTGACTCAGTTCATCCAATGGATATTGACTTCCATGATAACACAAGGTCACCAATGTGCAAACCTACTACTTACAGTTCCCTTTCACTTATCTGTTACACATTCTACCTCCTTTTCCTGGCCTCTGGTTTAGTCAAATGTCTCTCTCCTTGTCTATACCTACCAATCTGATTCAGTCCCTGACTTTATTGCAGCTTTGCCTCTTAGGTTCTGTTCATCTTGAGCCCCTAGCTTCCTGGATTCTTCTAATTGGTTAGACTCATCATGAATAGCTGTGACCTCTTAACAACTAGCTCACATATTGCTTTGGCATTTCAAGTGCTGGCTTTGACTCATCAAGGCCTAATCCTCACAAATCACAGAAAACTTCCTTCTGAACTCTGGACAACCTCAGTCGATGAAATTTCAGGTTCAGTGTAGTGTGTTTATTGAACAAAGATTGACAATATTTTACTGTAAAATCTTCAAAACCCAATGTTACACTTTAGTTCATCTGAAAACCACCCTTGACAATGGAAAATATATGTTGAGCAGTTGTATTAATAATTTTGTTCCTAGACTTTATTTCTATTGAAGACTCATGCCATTTCCTTTGCTACTTCCAAATTGTGAAACTCTGCACCAATATATTCTATGGAATTTTATTCTGATTTGGTTTACTAATCCTTACCTGTTCTCAGACACACCTGAATTGGACTAAGCAATATAATAATAATAAGCAAACTACCACACAAATGCACTCATTTCACATGCTAGAAAAGTAATGGTCAAAATTCTCCAAGCCAGGCTTCAACAGTACATAAACCGTGAACTTCCAGATGGTCAAGATAGATTTAGAAAAGGCAGAGGAACCAGAGATCAAATTGCCAACATCCACTGGATCATCAAAAAAGCAAGAGAGTTCCAGAAAAACCTTTATTTCTGCTTTATTGACTCTGCCAAAGCCTTTGACTGTGTAGATCACAACAAACTGTGGAAAATTCTTATAAAGAGACAGGAATAGCAGACTACCTGACCTGCCTCCTGAGAAATCTGTAGGCAGGTCAGGAAGCAACAGTTAGAACTGGACATGGAACAACAGACTGGTTCCAAATTGGGAAAGGAGGACGTCGAGGCTGTATATTGTCACCCTGCTTATTTAACTTATATGCAGAGTACATCATGAGAAATGCCAGGCTGAACAAAGCACAAGCTGGAATCAAGATTGCTTGGAGAAATATCAGTAACTTCAGATATGCAGATGACACCACTCTTATGGCAGAAAGTGTAGAAGAACTAAAGAGGCTCTTGATGAAAGAAGAGAGTGAAAAAGTTGGCTTAAAACTCAACATTCAGAAAACGAAGATCATGGCTGGGGAAACAATGGAAACAGTGAAAGACTTTATTTTTGGGACTCCAAAATCACTGCAGATGGTGACTACAGTCATGAAATTAAAAGATGCTTGCTCTTTGGAAGAAAAGTTATGGCCAACCTAGACAGCATATTAAAAAGCAGAGATATAACTTTGCCAACAAAGTCAGTCTGGTCAAAGCTATGGTTTTTTCCAGTTATGTGTGGATATGAGAGTTAGACTATAAAGAAAGCTGAGGCTGAAGAATTGATGCTTTTGAACTGTAGTGTTGGAGGAGACTCTTGAAAGTCCCTTGGACTGCAAGGCGATCCAACCGGTCCATCCTAAAGGAAATAAGTCCTGAATATTCATTGGAAGGGCTGAAACTCCAATACTTTGGCCACCTGATGTGAAGAAGTGACATTGGAAAAGACCCTGATGCTGGGAAAGACTGAAGGTGGGAGGAGAAGGGGATGGCAGAGGATAAGATGGTTGGATGGCATCACTGACTCAATGGACATGAGTTTGAGTAAACTCAGGGAGTTGGTGATGAACAGGGAGGCCTGGTGTGCAGTCCACAAACAGTTGGATACAACTAAGTGACTGAACTGAGTATAATTTTTATTTCTGCTGATTCTATTGCTATGTAACAGAGTACCTCAACAGTTAGACTATTTAAAGAAACCATGTTGTTTTTCTTGTGCTTCTGTACATTAAGAATCTGGGCAGTTTGACTAGTGATCCCAGTGTTCCTCAAGACATTGTGACCTTTCAGCTGGCAAATGGGCTATCTGGAGGGACCAAGATGACCTTCACTCTCATATCTGTTGTCTTTGCAGGTTGGGCTGAAGGCTGAGCTCAGCTGGGACTAGCAATCAGTCTCTAGCAGGAGGTTCTCAGTGTATTTGAACTTCTTAAATGGAGAATTATAACTCCTGGATAGAAGTTCCAAGAGATATGAAGCAAAACCTGCTTGATTCTTATGTCTTGGGCCCTGACACTGCACAACATCATTTCTGCTGCTATTAAGCAGAGCATCCATAAGCCTGCCACACTCAAGAGGAAGGAATACAGATCCCACTTCTCAGTGGGAGGAATATATTATAGTACTGATGTATGCTATAGCAAAATGTAAACATTATGCTAAGTGGAAGAAGACAAAGAAAATAGAGCACATGTGGTATGATTTATAGGAAATGTCCAAAAGAGGCAAATCCAGAGACAGAAAGCAGATTTGGACTTTCCAGAGGATGAACAGAAATTGGAAATGACTGACAATGGGTGTGGGTTATCTCACTGGGGTGATAAAATGTTCTGGAGTTAGACAGTGGTAATAGTTGCACAACTCTGTGAATGTTCTAAAAGCCACTGAATTGTACACTTTAAAAAGGATCAATTTTATGGCATATGACTTATATTTCATGTTTTTAAAACTAGCTTTCTCACAAAATATCAGATTTCAGTAACATCTGCTTTTTTGTATACTAGATTGTCAGACATATCAATTTAAAAAAAAATAATTCTAAGGTTCTAAGTATTTCTTTTATCCACTTAACCTCCTTCCTTTCTCATCCTATTCCACAGATATGCATATTGTCCCTTAGCTTTACAGAGTATGACTAGGAAATCTTCCTTCTCTCAGATATTCCAGCATTGTTGTGACAGTTTAAGTTTTATGGCCATCATGGGGTATATCTTCTAATATATGGATAAAATAGTCTAAGGGGCATAATAATTTAGACAGGAAATAGAATCCAACTGCTGTATTTCTACACCCCTTTAACATTTGATAAATAAACTGTTATTATAAATTTATTGCTTGACCTAATCAAAACAACAGGATTTTTTGTTTGCACTTTTTTTTTCATTCTTACAGAATTATGTGCAACCAGTGATATGATTAAATTATGATCATGACTATACACACAAATGTCTATAGATTTTTTAATATAGAAAACATTCAAAACCCTTTGCCTTCATGGAATTTGATAATGTATATATATTGTGATAAATGTATCCTTTTATTCTGCTATAGTAAGATTGGACTTTTTTCCAGCATTATACTTGTTCTCATTCAGTCTGGAGATGCCTAAGACCTCCATGGGGTCATGACTCATAAACTTAGCAAGTCTCACTTTGGAGCTAGATGGGGAGAAATGTGATCATTTCCTGATGTTCATAGTTCATTTACTCCAGGATATTTCTTCTTCAGATTGTTTTACTCTGAGTGCTAGTGCTTAGTCGCAGAGTCGTATCCAACTCTGTGACCCCATGGACTGTAGCCCGCTAAGCAATCTGTCCATGGGATTCTCCAGGTAAGAATACTGGAATGGGTTGCCATTTCCTCCTCCAGGGGATCTTCCTGACCCAAGGATTGAACCCAAGTCTCTTATATCTACTGCATTGGGAGGCAGGTTCTTTACTACTAGTACCACCTGGGAAGCCTGCGTTGCTCTGAATCATTTTGTTTATTTACCAAAGTACTGTATGAAGCTATTGGCAGTGTTTCCAAAACCAAATGCTTCTTTTTTTGTTGTTTTTAATCTTTAATATTTAGTGCAATATTAGTTGCAAAAATGTCATTTTATCTACAAAATGGAGTTTTGTATACCAATAAATTCTAGTTTAAAGACAAAAAGAAAAAGAAAAATAGCTTTGAGTATTGTATCTTCCACTTGCAAGTTTATGGAATTATGAGATGTTAAAATAAATAAAAGGTAGAAGAATTCTTTTTCATTCAAAGGATGTGATTATTTTGACCATCTGATGAATTACTTTTTTAATGGAAGGAATTCAGTCAAGATATATGTGGACTGAAGCTGCATAACCAAAACACACTACCAAGAAATATCACTGATTTATAAACAAATCAATGCTTATCTCTGATTTCTGAATGTAGAATGTTTAGGCTTACTTTTTAGAACTTGCTTAATTGAAGGTTTGGAGATTAAGCCACCTCATGTGTGATCATATGTACATGTACTCTCAGGCTGCTAAAATTTTGGTTTTCTGTTAGAGTTCTTAGAAAGTATCTACACTTTTCTTTGTAGAAGTAGAAGCTGTAAACAAAAGGTTTTAACCTTTCTGAAAAAAAATTGAGATATAATTGGCATATAATAGGATATTATTTTCAGGTATACAACATAACGTTCAACACTTGCATATATTATGAAATGATAACCACAGTAAATCTAGTTAAACATCCATTATCATACACAGTTACAATTATTTTTTTCTTGTGATGGATTTTGACCTTTCACAGCTGATTATTTTGGCATTGTCTACAAACCAGCTTAAATCACAGGCAAATTCTGATTTCAGTGGATCTATCTCAAAGGAGTAAGACAACCAAGTAATGATGTTTTCACTATCATCACTTGCTAACTGACACAGTAGTGGACTATTGTAGAGAAAACCAAACCTGTATGATCCAAGTTTGATTTTCTCTTGGTAAAAGTTACCTGTGAATGTTCAGTACTGGCCAAGGCAGATTTTACTTGCAATTTTTTATTAATATCACCTCTTCTGCCTAATTTCTTTGGTGCCACCATATCTTTTCATTATTTTCATTCTGAAATGTACTAAGAGTTCTTTAAAATACAGAGTAATAGTATAAGTGAACTGTAACATTAACTTGAAGCGTACAGCAAAATGCAGTTTTCTCTTAGACTTTAACTTTGCTTACATTTTTACTTTGATACACTAAAAATACTGCAATTAAGTACATGAAAAAATTACTTCGACATATTTCCCNACTTTGCTTACATTTTTACTTTGATACACTAAAAATACTGCAATTAAGTACATGAAAAAATTACTTTGACATATTTCCCCTGCTCTGTTAAATATCATGTTTTATTTGGAAAAATAGTCATTGCTAACTGGTAGCATCAATATTAAATAGTTATGCATATGTGTTTGTAGATGCATACTATTTAGTAGGGTATGTTATTGGTTAATTTAGATAAACTATTTTAAATGGCATTGCAGTAGGGGTCCTGCTATTTGACATGGTTTGAAATTACCTCTCTACTTCAGAATAGCAACTTTACACTCAAACCTCTGGCAGGGTGGAGCAGGAATAGAGCTATTTTTCTTTAAAATCAGACTATTTACTAAAAGTATACAATATAAAGCTAAAAGCAAAACTATTATAGGAAATAACATGGGAAGTTAAATAATCCTTTCTGTTTTTCCTATTTTACACTTGTGTAAATTTAAAATAATCCTTAAGATATCTACACCATCTAAATAATTAAAGAGGCAATCAGACTAAGGTAGTCCTAAGGCCTGCATGGCCTATGTAAGCAAACCAAAAGGTAACCCAGAGTCAATGCCCTCAAATCTAAGTAAATGAAACTTAAGAGCCACCAATCACAAACAGGCTTTCCCAAATAAGGCAACTGACTAAGCTGCTGCTGCTGCTGCTAAGTCACTTCAGTCGTGTCTGACTCTGTGCGACCCCACACACAGCAGCCCACCAGGCTCCCCAATCCCTGGGATTCTCTGGGCAAGAATACTGGAGTGGGTTGCCATTTCCTTCTCCAATGCATGAAAGTGAAAAGTGAAAGGGAAGTCGCTCAGTTGTGCCCGACTGTTAGCAACCCCATGGACTGCAGCCTACCAGGTTCCTCCGTCCATGGGATTTTCCAGGCAAGAGTACTGGAGTGGGGTGCCATTGCCTTCTCCAACTGACTAAGCTATCACCAATCAAATAATTTCCTTGCTCTGCTTCTCTATAAACTTGTCCCCCAGCTCCTATTGGTGGAACATGCTACCTTTGGCCTGATTCTGATTGATGTATGCTCAAATAAACTCTCAAAAAATGTAATGTGCCTCAGTTTATCTTTAACAACTCTGAATGATTAAATAGTATCTTTTAGTGCAATACAATTGAATGTAATATCCCTTTTAGTGAAATGTATATCCTTCTATGATCTCTTTTAATCTCTTTCCATAACCTCTTAATTATCTCAAGTCTCTTTAATAAAAGTTTAAAAGACTTTTGTTTTATGGGTTTATTCCTCAACAAAATTGGGTACATAGCTTCTTAAATTTGACCAGGAGTATATTCTCCTTTTAACTGATTGACTGAAACTTGATCCACTGATTTGCACCACGAATATCAAAAGGTGGATTACTGCTGTAGATGTGATGGCCTAATTCTTCCAAAGGTGGTTCTGGATCAGTCATAGCAAACTGAGCTGCATCATCAATTTCTTTCCTCACTTCAGCATCAATTTCCTTCAATTCTTCAACACTGGCAAGTTTGTTGTTTACCATTTTATCTTTGAGAAGCATAATAGGATCACTCTTACTTCTTACACTCTGAATTTCTTCTCGTGTACGGTAACTGATTCCAGGATCACTCATACTGTGTCCATGATAACGGTATGTCAGCAGCTCCATCAGTATGGGTCCCTTTCCAGATCTACAATAGTCAGCTGCAAACTTAGTTGCCTCCCGAACACATAGAATATCCATTCCATCTACTCTTAGTCCAGGGATAAAATTGCCTCTCTTATAGTAATCAATGCTGGCTGCAGCTCTCTCCACAGATGTTCCCATTCCATAGTGGTTATTCTCACAGATGAAAATGCAAGGTAAATTCCACAAAGCCGCCATATTGTAAGCTTCAGATATCTGACCCTGATTAGCAGCGCCATCACCATACAGAGTCAAACACACCTCGTTGTTCCCCTTGTATTTACAGGCCAGAGCAATACCAGCTCCCAGTGGTCCCTGAGCGCCGACAATGCCATTGCCCCCATAGAAGTTCTTGGCATACATATGCATGGACCCTCCTTTTCCTTTAGCACAACCACCTCTTCGTCCTGTCAGCTCTGCAAGAATTGATCGGACAGTAAGTCCCCGCGTATAACTTATGCCGTGAGCCCGATAGGATGTAATGACGTGATCGGTGGGATTTATCCCAGCCTCAAGACCCACACAACAAGCTTCCTGACCATCACACAAGTGACAGAAACCACGAATAAATTTCTGTTTATACAACTGATCTGCCTTCAGTTCCATTCGACGAATAGTCTGCATCATTTTGTAGTATTTGAGTCCATCCTCCCGGGTGAGCACGGTGGTGACAGGCGGACCCTCTTCCAACCGATAAAGATCACATTTCTTAATCTCGAAGGTAGCATCGTTTGAATATTTACAGGAGGCAACAAGCACTCTGCTAGCGGGCTTCTGGGTGACGCCAGACAGCACGCGAAAGACAGCAGCAGTCAGCATCTTCTTCATGGAGTGCGGTCAGGGCATTTATGAGTCTCTAACTATCAGACAGCCTGTGCCCGCAGTCTCCAGCCGAGCCCCTTGCTCACTCAACGGACGTCGGACGCACGTGGCGCCACAATGACCGCTCGCTGGCCGCAGAGGCTAAGGCATGCTGCGCGTGGCCGCAGCCTGCATCAACTGATTTACAATGCCTTCCAACTGTAAAATTAAGAACACTGGTTGTTTCTTTTCCTGGAAGACTTGGCTGAACTACACCCTGATTCTAGTTAATGCCATCCCTATATCATAATCTGAGTCTCTTTTCCCTGCTAAACGCTTAAGTAATGCCTTCTTGAACATGGTATTAAATGGAAGACAGGAAATATAATCTCCAAAGCACACAAGAGTTCTGATAGGTTAAACCAGCGATCTTCTTACCAATATTTCCTTAAAGTCTTTTAAAAAAATATCTAAGTATATATGAATATTGTATCCTATTCTACAATACATCATACTTATTTTAAAGTAAAATAAAGGTGTAAATCATTTGTGGCTTAATTAAAAAAAAATACTTTTATGGAGTAGGAAATGGCAACCCACTCCAGTATGCTTGCCTGGAAGATTCCATGGACAGAGGAGCCTGGCGGGCTATGTAGTCCAAGGGGTCACAAAGAGTTGGATGTGACTGAGCACACATATGGGGCCTATTAGGACAAAATGTGTGTGGAAGGAAAGTAGATGATGTTTCTTTAAGAATTCAAATTACAGAATATTTTAAAAATAAAGTTTCAAATTATTTTAAAAAATTACTTTTAAGAAATAATTGGTGCACCAGAAGAATATGTACATTTATCCCATGGATTTAACCCCTGTATCATTTGATTGGTGGTAGGGAGTATAGGTGATGGTACACAAACACCTACCTGATTAGAAGTTTAAACTCAATAGCAAGCTTTGTCTGTTGTGAGAAAATTGAAATCAAGGTTGAAATGGCCTAAAGGTGGGTGGAATGGATGTTCTGTGTGTTCCAGAGGCAATCGGGGTTGAAGCAGCAACTAACAAGTTTTGATGTGGCACTTTTCTTGCCCTTTATTGTAATCCTGAATCCTGATCAGTTTTATCCCTATTTCCTGACAAAATTTTTTATAGGGGAAGCAGTCTGTTCCTATAATGTCTCCAACAGATTTTCTTAGGGAAAAAAAAAAAAAAAATCAAGATTCAGATGGCTTTGTTTCTTGCTTTCATATCAATCTAAACTGAACCAGTCTTAGTCTGGGAAATCAAGAAGCGTGTTCTTATAACATCTCCTTATATAGTAAACATTATAAAGCATAACTTCTCATAAAGTGACCATTGCCTTCTCCCATAAAGTGACCCACTGAACAGTATATAGCTTGGACTGAAGAGCAACAGAGTTTGCTTAAGCAGTTGGTTTAATCATAGGAGAAAAGAAGTCTTAGGCTTAGTGTTACAAAGATCACATATCATTTTCCTCTTTTGTGCTTTTACTAGGAAGGTAATTTTGTACTCCAATAAGCCAGCCATACAGAGGGATCCTGTTCTATTTAGACTATTAAAAAACTCACCTTAAGGCATGCTCTGTTTCATATCTACCCAGGGATGAAACCCTGGTCTCTTGCATTGCAGGCAGATTGTTTACCATCTGAGCCACCAGGGAAGCCCCTTCATATCTACCACCTGCTTGCAAATAAATAAAATACAAAAAACCCCATTTGTAAATAAATTCTCACTCAAATCTCTATGACATGTTCAAAGCAGCTGCCTTCTCTAATCTAGTTATAAGTATTACTGTGGATACTTTTAGTATTCAGGCAGAAAGAAGAAAGTAGCTTGTTAAAAAGTTATCTCTTAAAACTCAATCCTTCTCCTACTTTTCCAACCAAGCCTTCATAAATGGGCTTCATCTTTTCACTTAATTTAAAATTCTGCTTTTGGAATTCATGGTCTTGCTGGGCTGTTTGCTCCTTCTTTGATAGTTAGTCTGTCTCTGCTGTTCTCTTTCATTCCTGCAGGTACTGGAGATCTCCAGGGAGCATTATCTCCATGAGAATGAGAAAAATGACACTGCATGATGGAACAGTCGTGTTAATGGGTCACTGAATGACAGCTGAGCCTTCTCTCAGAGGTATCAACCAGGCTAGCACTGCCAGAAACACAAGAGTTATACAGTAAAGTGTACCAATTTAATCTTGTCACGTGTAACCTGGGCTGCAAAGATAGAGCTCCCATTAAAAGCCCAGTGTGACAAGGCTAAACCTGACTCATGCCAGAGGAAAACCTGCAAAGATGCTAACTGCAAAATATCCATGCTACAGGTTGCCGTGGAAGACAGCCCTTTTATTGCAACAGGCTCTGGTTAAGATAATAAACAATTAAATGTGAAACTTGTAGGGATCTTTTGGACATCAGTTACACTGTGCAACCTAAATTCAGTTTAAAGATAGATGAAATCATATTTGCAGAACATGATGTCAAAGTATTTCCATTAAACTTTTTAAACCTGATGATTTTTCTTTAATTTTTATCTTTAGTGTTCCTAAAACCCATCCACATTTTCAAAGTAAAAGTAACATTGCCAGACAGGGTAAAAGTTTAAAACCCCTAAGGAAATCCTGAGCTGTTGAGCCTCTCCTCTTATCTGCCCCTGACTAGACAGGATTTAACACACATGGTCAATAGAGTCAAAGAGGCTGTACTTTTCTGTGAATGATGTATTTTTTATCTTGTAATTGTTTGATACCATATTTACCAACAAACAGAAGTAAGTCATCTACATGGTCACCACTGAAATGTTTGCAATTAAAATCCTCATGAATTCAAAGTTTTTAATTATCATGAAATCTCACTTTTAATCTATTTGAAATTAAAGGAAAACAGATGAGCACTTTTATAAGGCCAATGGTAGATTTTAAATTAATTAAAATACTAATAAAAGGGGAGTCAATGATTATAGTAGCAGTCATTAATGTCACTGTGACAAAATTTCACATTCCAAGTGTAATAGTTGTTTCTCCAGGAGGATTTATGAATTTATCTCAAATGTGTCACCTCCATTGCATCAATAGCATATAAAATATTTTTTAATAAGCGACAAGAAATATTAAAAAAGAACAACATATTTGAAGAATATTTAAATTCCTCCAGTAATAATTATACACTTTCACCAAATGTTAAATAAAGAAAGCTGTTAAAAAATGAATATGTTCTACATAAATAATATCAGATCTCACTATATGATTAATGGCAATGTAGTTTTTTTCAAAGCTCTAAGATTTGGCAATTAAAAGTGATGAATAAGAGAAATTGGTAAAAAAAATTAATAGTTATATATAACTCAGAGGAGGATTTTTCCCATTGGTCTATTTATTTCCCTTGGAGGAAAGGGAAAATGTCAGTACCATATATTCTGCAAAATAATGATAATCAAGCAAAGTCCCTCATTAATGTTATAATATGTGAGTTTATGTCAGAATAGTTCAGAGCCCTGAGCAGACAACAGTATTTTGTTCTCCTCACTCTTATCATAATTCTGAAGTATCATTAAATAAAAATTCGGGGCAAATTATCATGAAGGAAGACTTGATTGAAAATTAGAGAAGTGAAGGTGTTCCTAATTCCCCTCAAATAATGATGGTATAAAGAAAGAAAAGACCTTATGAGTTAATTTTTAGTAGCACCTAATTGGAGGCACCATCTTCTGCTGGATGAGCAGAGTTATCTGAGCCATCATGCCCCCAATACCCAACACTTATCCCTAGAGTTTATGACCAAGGTCTAGAAGATAATGATAAAAGGTGTCATTACACAAAACTGTAAAAGTTTCCAAATGTTTTAACAAGCTGAATTTGACCTGGGCTAACTGACATAAGAAATAAAAATTCATGTGTAATTTGTTGTCAAAATTTACTATGGCCTAGTGTCTCAACTAGTAGAGAACTAGTACAGAGGTCAAAAGCTGTAAAGTGATTTCTGTTCAGTACTTGGAGCTGTTTTGTAAAATCATAAACCCCATTCAAAGTAAAAACCATAAATTCAATATCTGCTTCTGACAAGTCAAAGCTATCAAGAAGCCCAAGTCAGGCTTCCAAAAATTATTATTTACACTTTTTAGGAAAAATTTTTTTGTCCAGAAGATTTTAATTCTCAGATACTTAAAAAGCCATATTTCATATTTTTGTTCTATAAATAAATACATATATTTATCTTTAGTAGCTTTAATAGCAATAAAGTATCCATTAGACATAAGTAAAAATAAACTTTACATATATTTAATAGTGAAATAATGGCTTCTTTCCTTGAAAAGTCTTTTGTAAAATATTAATTTCTTAACTGTACCATTTCATAATGTCTTCTATATTAATGCCCTCGAACAAAAAACACTTTCCTGTAACAACTTTGGTAGGCTATTACCTTTTCCTAATATCACTATGTGATAACATAATTAGCACATTTATTTCCTTTGACTTTGCTTCTTTGAAGATCTGCGCCGCTGAATTAAGGTTTAAAGAAACAAAGGATGTTGGCAAAACTCCAGGACACTGCTGCCCCCTAGAAGAAAGTTTGAGCAGCACAACTTTCTGACTGTTAAAGACAAATCTTGAGAAAAGGAGTCTGAGATCTCACACCCCATTTTAACAACCTAGTGTTGGAGCACCGCTGCTTTTCTGTGCCCTCTTCTTATCTAAGCTTATGCACAGGGCTACCTATCACATGCTCAACTTAGCTCATAAGTTGAGCCATTCCATGGCTCTGTCCAGAGATCCCTGTGAAAATGTAGTCATAGAAACAAAACTTTTCTCAGTTCAATAATACTTTTAAAAATAATGAAGATGAAATTGGAAGCTGTAAAATGTGTCAGTTTGAAATTTAAGGAACTACTATAAACACTGCCCAGGTTTATGACAAGCTTGCATATCTTTGCTGGGGATTCAAAGTTTACTCATTTGATTTTTACAAAGACATCAAGGCAATTTCTTATCATACTCAATTTCTATAAGAGGAAACTGAAGCCTGGAGAGTTTAGGTGAAAGGCAAAAATTACAAAGTTAGTAAAAAGTACAATATTCATTCTTTACTTATTCAGCACATATAATGAAGTGCTTTCCTTTGATATGTCCCTTTTCTGTACTAAGCAATAGAAAGAAAATGATGAAACACAGTAAGATTTCCCTCTACTTAATCCAGTTTATATGGAGGTGTTATGCTATGAGCTCTTTCTGGCATTGCACATAGAAAAGGACACATCATCACTGAATGACAGAGGAGGCGACGCATGAACAGCTATTACAGAGGCAATAAAACTAATATATTGCATTCTGGGCAATGATTACAACGACAGTTTGTCTTTATTAGGATCAACGATGAACAAATTAAAGATAGAGTACTGTCAAACAGTAACACAAACCAGAATGCTCTAATTTTGTAAAGCTGTGTTATCTCTTTTAATTTGGTAATACAGCAGAGCTGAAAAGACACACTGGGAAATATGAAAATCAGGATCTCATAATTATGCAATACATTATGAATATGAATGCAGTTTCTCCAAGCAACCTAAGACAATGCTGTAGATGTTTTATGGAGCTTCTTGTGCGTGAGAATCTCTCTGTTCCCACAGACCCACTGTGTCTCTAGATTCTAAGATATTTCCATAGTACCCAGTACTGTATGTCTAAAAGGCTACCTTTAGAGAAGATTCAGATAGTTTTTAAATGAGACGTCTAATAAACATCATCCACATTGCTAAATGAAGATAGTGTGTAAGAAGAGTTTTTAAATGCAGACATATTAAGCACTCATCAAAAGTATCTTATTCAGAAAGCAAGATTGTTGGAGGATTGTCAGAGGAATTTAACAAGCTTCTGTCAGGGCTACTAGCACTTCCATTCTCTTAGGCTATGAGCACTACATTAAAATTTATGATGAATTTCTTCAAAAACTCTTAATCTCTATCTGCCTTCATCTAGTCCTCTTCTACCTTATTTCCTGATAAATTACTCGACTCATTCTGCATTACAACTTTTTAAGGGATTTCCCGTACTTTATAGAATTTTTCCAATTCAAATGGAAATTATATGGAATGCACAATATCCCCATTGGTTTAAGGAGAAGCAGACTCAACAAGGTTAATAAGTCCAGCAAACATTAGGTCTCAAATCATACATCTCATTCATGGAGATCCAGGCTCATTTGATCCAGTGCTCCTTGCCTTCACATACTACACTGCTCCTCCCACCCTAGCTATTTATCTTCCGATGAAGTTTTACATCTATCAGAACTTCCTTCCCACTAATCTTAGTGGAAGAAGAGTTTTCTTCTTATCTAGAAATCTAACCCCTGAGCCCCTGCTACAGAATCTACTCCTGGCTCATAATGAGACACTGCTCTTACTTGTCTATTCCCCACCCCGCCCCTCCACCAGATAATCATCAATTTTTGTCTTCTCCTTTGGAATCCTTTCATGCTCATATTTCCTCAACTCTGAAAGAAGACACCCAAGTCTCCATTGCCTCTTTTAGATCTCATCCTATATTATTCCTTTTATCTAGTCAAGCTCCACAAACATGCAGCCTATACCCACAGTCTCCATTTACTTTCCTCTAATTGCTTCCATATGCTTCTGCAATCTGTGTCGTCAACAATGAGCTGAAATTTCTCACATCAAGGGCTTGTCTAAATTTAATGACAACTTCAGTATCACTCTCTGGAACTCTCTACCACATAACTTAAGTGTTTCTCCATGGATATTCCCTTACCCTAACTTGAAACAACATGTTCTTATGCTGCTTATACTGCAGGCTTCATTTCCTGATATGTCAACCTTGACCCAAAAGTAAATGTAGGTCTAAAGTTTAATATCATACGCTCTTTTCTTGCCAGTTAAATGATTATCCACAGAGTTGTACGTGATTTATTGGTTTAATTCTAACCAGTCGAGTACTGCCAATTACGTTTTCAACATTAACGCTCCTTCATTCTTTCTAATCTACCAGGGGAAACAAATGTATCTGAAATCCCTGTACTTATTTAAATTCAAAAAAATTCTAAAATGAAAGAGTTCTTACTTTTTAACCCATTTGAATAAAAATATCTTTCTTCCCAATTTTCTTGTGTTCATTAGAGTCCTATTGCTGGTTTATAAATTTATCATATACTTTGACTATTTTGTCTTTTTAAAAATTCTGTCCTGTAAATGCAGAAAAGTGCAAATATAAAATATTTAAATCATCTCAAGATAATTGTGGTCAAATTTTGATTTACTTTTTTATTATTTTCTATTTCTGATATAATCAGGATCACACTGTGCATTTTATATCTATAGATTTTTTTCTTAGTACTATAGTGTAATTATTTTCAAGATAATCAAAAACTATTTAAAAAGACAATTTCAGTGGCTGCCAAAAAAATCTCCATCATATGGATGAGCCATGACTAACTAAAATGTTCCCCTAAGACTGAACACTTGTGTTATTACTGAGCTCATTCTATTTTCTTGGCACTGTGTATTAAGGAAAGTACTGCTTTTAAAACTTCAGTTCAGTTCAGTCGCTCAGTCGTGTCTGACCCTTTGCGACCCCATGAATCGCAGCACGCCAGGCCTCCCTGTCCATCATCAACTCCCAGAGTTC
>SJYQ01001098.1:1198885-1221323 GCA_006410935.1 Redunca redunca | reverse complement strand
TGCATATAATATTATATAATAATAGTATTATTATATATTATATAATTAACCATATTTCTTATGGTTAAAATGATATTATTGAAGATGTTTATCACACATAATAGAGCTTGTAAATAGTGTAACCAGATAGTGAAACCAATTTAGTCTGAGTCCAGAATTCTGGAACCACTCTTAACCACTGTACACTGGAGAGAGAATAACACTAAAAGAGATAGGATCTCTGCCCTCAGGGAGCTTAAATTCTTGTCCAAGTCTCAAGAGGCCCAATAAAACTATACTTTTTTCCTGCCTGGCTTCTAAATAAATTGGCATGTAAACAAAGGATTCCAAAATGGAGGCCAAAAACATCATTTTTGTAAAGTTTCCATTAAAAGATATCTCAATTTGAAAATAAATTTGGTCTCCCAACCCAGGAATAAGCAGACTTACCCCCTCAGAAACAGGCAATGCTCAACCCAGATGTTGGAGTCATGGGATGAGAAGAGCAGAGAGGAAGTTCTGCTGCCTGTGGGATGTTCATTCCCAAGAGGAAGAGAGAGGAGCTGAGTCTAGTCTAATTTATATTTCCCAATTTTGCCATCTAGATAAGTCACTTCGTTCTTCCAGGTGAGGAGATTGAAAGGAGGAAGAAAACCCAGAAGTGTTCCATTCAATTACAAGTACCAGTTCTCTTCCTCTCCTTGCTCTCTTATCCTAACTACTCCTTCTTGGCCACCCTCCTGTTGATTTATTTTTTGCAACTGGGAAATTAAGCATCCCCCTCCTTTTGTTACACTGTTTCTCTTTTCTTTCATTTCCTCATTGGATGACTGAATTCTTTCAGTGTGGGCAGGTAATGCTGATGATGAACTCTGAATTGTGGATGTGGGAGTAGAAGAAATGCATTGAAACTTGGAAATATTGTAACCTCAGATATGCAGATGACACCACCCTTATGGCAGAAAGTGAAGAGGAACAAAAGAGCCTCTTGATGAAAGTGAAAGAGGAGAGTGAAAAAGCTGGCTTAAAGCTCAACATTCAGAAAACTAAGATAATGGCATCGGGTCCCATCATTTCATGGCAAATAGATGGGGAAACAGTGGAAACAGTGTCAGACTTTATTATTTTGGTCTCCAAAATCACTGCAGATGGTGATTGCAGCCATGAAATTAAAAGACTCTTACTCCTTGGAAGGAAAGTTATGACCAACCTAGACAGCATATTAAAAAGCAGAGACATTACTTTGCCAACAAAGGTCTGTCTAGTCAAGGCTATGGTTTTTCCAGTGGTCATGTATGGATGTGAGAGTTGGACTACAGAGAAAGTTGAGTGCCAAAGAATTGATGCTTTTGAACTGTGGTGTTGGAGAAGACTCTTGAGAGTCCCTTGGACTGCAAGGAGATCAAACCAGTTAATCCTAAAGGAAGTCAGTCCTGAATATTCACCTGAAGGACTGGTGCAGAAGCTGAAACTCCAATATTTTGGCCACCTGATTCAAAGAACCGACTCATTGGGAAAGACCCTGATGCTGGGAAAGATTGAGGGCAGGAGGAGAAGGGGATGACAGAGGATGGGATGGTTGGATGGCACCATAAACTCAATGGATATGAGTTTGAGTAAACTCCAGGAGTTGGTGATGGACATGGAGGCCTGGCATGCTGCGGTTCATGGGGTTGCAAAGAGTCGGACTCAACTGAGCGACTGAACTGAACTGAATATTTTGTACCTGAAAGACACAAAAGAATGAATCAAGTAATTTTTGAGAAAAATAAAATGAATTCAAATATTAGTCATGAAATGAGCTTATAGTGCATAATAGCTTTCACGTGGTCTTTTATTTAAAAATATAAAGGAAGAAAGGATACCTTTTATAATATTAACAAAATAAACCAGCTTGGAAAATTTTTAGTGAGAAATATTCTTTTATGTAGAATCCTAAACTTCCAACAAAAGAACGTAAAACATATGAGAAATGGAAATATATATCTGGTTTGTGGGTAATTACAAACATTATTTTGGCTCTGTCAGTTCTAAATTTAATAAATGTTATCTAAAACAAAATAACTTGATTTTCTTGGGGGAGATAAAAAGGTAGATAAGAAAATAGAAAATAGAAGTGAAGCTTAAAAATTAAACTAAANAATGGGAGAAAATAATAGCAAATGAAGCAACTGACAAACAACTAATCTCAAAAATATACAAGCAACTCCTGCAGCTCAATTCCAGAAAAATAAATGACCCAATCAAAAAATGGGCCAAAGAACTAAATATACATTTCTCCAAAAAAGACATACAGATGGCTAACAAACACATGAAAAGATGCTCAACATCACTCATTATCAGAGAAATGAAAATCAAAACCACAATGAGGTACCATTTCATGACAGTCAGAATGGCTGCGATCCAATACTATCATGTAAGAAATGAATCGCCAGTCTATGTCCGATGCAGGATGCAGGATGCTTGGGGCTGGTGCATGGAGAGGACCCAGAGAGATGTTATGGGATGGGAGGTGGGAGGGGATTCATGTTTGGGAACACATGTACATTTGTGATGAATTCATGTCAATGTTTGGCAAAACCAATACAGTATTGTAAAGTAAACTAAAGTTAAAATAAAAATTAAAAAAAAAGTCTACAAGCAATAAATGTTGGAGAGGGTGTGGAGAATAGGGAACCCTCTTACACTGTTGGTGGGAATGCAAACTAGTACAGCCACGATGGAGAACAGTGAGGAGATTCCTTAAAGAACTGGAAACAGAACTGCCTTATGACCCAGCAATCCCACTGCTGGGCATACACACCAAGGAAACCAGAACTGAAAGAGACACATGTACCCCAATGTTCATCGCATCACTGTTTATGATAGCCAGGACATGGAAGCAACCTAGATGTCCATCAGCAGATAAATAGATAAGAAAGCTGTGGTACATATATGCAATGGAGTATTACTCAGCCATTAAAAAGAATCCATTTGAATCCGTTCTAATGAGGTGGATGAAACTGGAGCCTATTATACAGAGTGAAGTAAGCCAGAAAGAAAAACACCAATACGGTATACTAACGCATATATATGGAATTTAGATAGATGGTAACGATAACACTGAATGCGAGACAGCAAAAGAAACAGATGTATAGACCAGTCTTTTGGACTCTGTGGGAGAAGGAGAGGGAGAGGGTGGGATGATTTGGGAGAGTGGCATTGAAACATGTATAATATCATATATGAAATGAATCGCCAGTCCAGGTTCAATGCATGACACTGGATGCTTGGGGCTGGTGCACTGGGACGACCCAGAGGGATGGTACAGGGAGGGAGGAGGGAGGGGGGTTCAGGATCGGGAACACGTGTATACCTGTGGTGGATTCATGTTAATGTATGGCAAAACCAATACAATCTTGTAAAGTAATTAACCTCCAATTAAAATAAATAAATTTATATTTAAAAAATTGGCTTTCCAAAAATAAAATAAAATAAATATTGGCTTTCCTGGTTATGCAAGTGACAGAGAGCAGATAGTGGGACTTCTCAGCTTCTCTAACCTTGTGGACCCACTCCTGTAATAAATCCCATTGTTTTGATATCCATATCTATCCTAATGGTTCCTTCTCTCTAGAGAACCCTAATATCCTTGTATATAAAAACTTCTGTTCTCTCAAGTAGAAGCTTCGTCAGCAACCCTGTGTTGCTTCTTTTAGGTCTCCTTCCCCCTCCTTAGAATGTAGCCCTTGTTTTTATACTCCAAGTTGGTTGCTAGATCTCCAGCCATCACATCCACTTTTCAAGGAACAGTATGGAGGGAGAGGAAGAAAGAACAAAAAATAGGTAAAGGGGACATGCGGGGCACCATCTAAGGAATTTTCCTTGAAATTACACACTTTTATACTTACATTCATTGGCCCTTAATTAATGACAGGCTATATTTAATGAATGGCGGGAAACTGGAAAATAGGCTTTTCATTAGGTACATAAGATACAGGATTCAGTTACTAAAGAAGAAGAGAAGAATGGATTTTGGAATATGTAACTATTATTTTGTCACTGAATAACTTAAGACTAAAGACTATTCTGTTACAAAGGCTAAAATTTCATTATACCAAATTATGTTCAGGCACTTTTCTAATATACCATATCAGAGATTTTTGCCAGAGACTGAAAAAAGATAATAAGAAATTCTGATAATAAAAGCTCAAACAAATTTGAGGACAAAGTAAAAAATCTTGCTCTCAATTTTGGCTAAAGAATAGGAAAGTACTTTAAGAGAATTTAAGAAATGGAATAAGCATAAAATATGTATTTAGGTTTAGCCTCATCAGAATGCAGTAACTTTTACAGAATTAAGATCTGTGAACCAGGAACTTCCCTGATGGTCCAGTGTTTGGGACTTTGCCTCCCAATGCAGGGTAGGGAGGGGGTGTGCAGGTTCCATCCCTAGTTAGGAAGCTAGGATCCCAAGTGCCTTGCTGTAGCCAAAAAGCCAAGACAAGGAACAGAAATAGTGTTGTAACAAACTCAATACAGACAGGGAAAAAAAAAAAAAGACCTGTGAACCTGAACTAATAGGGAAACCTCTAGGAAGAGTGGATTTTAGTACTGTACATTTAACATATCGGGGAGGAGGATGGTAGAACGCTCCTGTGTCTACCATGTCCTCTCTCAGAAACTGGCTCTTGAGAGTTTCAAAGCAGTGATAGACACAGTTGCCCAATCTTACATTTGCTTTTCTTTCTAAGTTGACTTATTCCAGACTCTTTTAATGTCTTCCCCACCCACCTCTCCAGCTCTGAGTCCCTAGCATTTGGTTCAGCATTCAGGTGAGATTTGTCTAGTAATATAGCTATAACCATTTCTTCTGAAAAGACAGTTTAACTTATGTGCCCAATTGCTGCTGCCAGTGACTCCCTTTCCTAACTGAAGTTGCTATTGAAGGTTTTGAAGTCTGGGCCCCTGGGGTTGGGAAGGAACAATTCCACAAGCTTGTGCTTCTGCTGAGTTAGCCATTTCTCCATTTTTGACATCCGTAAAGTTTGGGGGAATATTCTATTAGAGCAAGGGGAAAACCTGAAGACAGAGTTACAATGACCAAATCACCCTGACTCACACCCAGTAATGAGTGGTTTCCAATGCTCCTCTAGACTTTCTTTCGTGGTTCTGAATTCAGAATAGAATCTGGGCAGTGTTCATCATGCTACTTACCTGGACTTCTGTCTAATGACTTGAATCTAGAGGTTCCCTGGGGCTTTCTGGCACATAAAGAGCTTACCCACCTTTGAAATTTGAGAAAGCATAGTTTCTTCCTCTGATGTTCAAGAGACCCATAACAGGACAGACTCTCTTTCTCAAAGACAACCTCTCCTCACTTGTACCTGATCAGGAAAAGCCCCGCTTGCCAACATGTTGAAGTCTGAAGCCATCTACATCAGGAAGACACAGTAGTTTTGTAAGGCTCATGCTCTGTCTCATTCTCTAATCTTTCTCAGGCTTGCGCCTTCACTGAGGTCCTGTAGCCTCAGTTCTACTTGCCAGCCTACCTGTGTCTGCTCACTAGCCAACATTCAAGCACCGCTTTGCAAGATCGCCTGACTGGGTGAAAGCATTTTGTACAGGCAACAGAAATTGAAATCCAACCACACAACTGGAAAAACCCAAGTCAAAATATTCTGTTTGTCCATAACTAAAGGCATGGCCATACCAAAAACCTTGTTTCTTTGTTTATACTTGCTTCTATTTTGCTTTCTAAAATTTTGCTCCATATAACTTCTTTCTTAAAAGGAAGTCTGGCCTAAGAAGGAAATGATGGATTTTGTAAGAGGGGTCTAACAAGTCAAAAGTATGAAAAGGTATCAGATGGAAGTTAATATCATTCTTATTGGTAGAAGATGTAGTTTCATGAGAAAAGTAAGTGGGTTTACAGACTGTACTCCACAATTAGGCAGACTTACTCACCAACACATGAGCAATGCTATGAAGTTTCCCTAGGGAGGAGCAGTTGTAGGCAGCCCATTCCCAAGGGAGGAAATAAACTGAATAAGATACTTGGGTTATATTTTCCAAATTTACAAATCAAAGACTCCTTTCATCTCCCATAAGGGAGAATGAGTAAAGGAGCATTCTGAGTGCTGAATCACAGGTCAGGAATGTCATATTTCTTTAATTCTCTATACTCAGAAGAACACATCAGAAATAAAGATTCCTGCCCTTCACCCAGTGATTTTATTTGGCCAAATATTAAATAGCCAATAAAGTTATTTACTTAAAATTCTAGAGAGCTAATATAAATTTTAATAAAGGACTTGATCTATTTTCTCCATCAGTATTTCTCAGTGGGGACAATATTTGCATTTTGAGAGGGACAATATTTCAATGTGCAAAACTGATCTCACATTGTGGATCATTTAGCATCCTGGTCCTTGAGCACCAAAAGACAGCAGGACCCAGTGCATCACTCACTAATACAATAAAAAATGCTTCTACATGTTCCTAAATATTTTCTAAGTGGGGACATCTCCCCCACCTGCACCCCATCTGCTACAGGTGATGTATAAAAATTCTCAGAGTAGAAGACTCCACTATGAGTCCTGAAATATGAGTAAAAATTGAATTACTGGAGCAAAGAATTATTTTCCAAGCAGAGGAAACCTGTCGGATGCCCCTGAGGCTTAGAGAAGCACAGGCATACCAAAGAACTCAACACCTCTGAGCTTGGAGTTGAGACAGTGTGGGAAATGCTGCAAAGAAGGCTGGTGATACATGCAGGGACCCATGTCTTTATTGGGTCTTCATTAGTGTAAAATACATGCAATGATTTAATAAGGGAATGGCATGTTGAGATTTTTGTTTTAAAGTCATTTTATTGTATAATTTTCATTCACAATAAATTCATTTTAAGTTAATACTCACTGTTTGCACTAACTTGAACACTTTTCTAATTCACAGGACTTTTTTCTTTTGTTTATATATATATGACTTTTTGTTTATTTGTTGACGGGATTTTCTTTTGCACAAAGAATAAAAGCATTTTATATAAAATGAAAACAAAGCATCTTTTAATTACCCATGCCTTCATTCTTCATTGATTTTCACACCATGTTATTGCACATGAGATGTAAATAAATCCAATTGTTCCATAACACATACTGCATAAGAACCTCATTCTCACATTGCTTAGTCTTTAAAACTTGAGAGAGAAAGCTTCATAGATCTGCTGATGAAGATGTTCAGTTAATCAAAAAACAGAGTGAAGGGAGATTTCCTTTTGTTAAGGACATCTCTTCCTTACTGGGAGCTTGAAACTGGGGTCAGTGGCTTTCCTCCAGTGTCCCTGCTTTCCTCCAGTGTCCTGCTTAATAACTTTATTTGATCTAGCCTAAACTCCTCTCCCTCTCCAGGAGAAGAAAATGGCAACCCACTCCAGTATTCTTGCTTGGAGAATCCCCATGGACAGAGGAGCCTGGTAGGCTACAGTCCATGGGGTGGCAAAGAGTTGGACACGTCTGAGTGACTTCACTTTTTCACTTCTTCAAAGTATAAAGACTTGTCTTAATAGTGCATTTCTACAATCCCACCTCATAGACAGGTCCTTTAAAGTGCTGACAAAAAGAGAAAAAAGAAATCATAGAAGACATGCTGCTGCTGCTGCTGCTAAGTCACTTCAGTCGTGTCCGACTCTGTGCAACCCCATAGATGGCAGCCCACCAGGCTCCCCCGTCCCTGGGATTCTCCAGGCAAGAACCCTAGTGTGGGTTGCCATTTCCTTCTCCAATGCATGAAAGTGAAAAGTGAAAGGGAAGTCACTCAGTCATGTCCAGCTCCCAGCGACCCCATGGACTACAGTCCACCAGGCTCCTCTATCCATGGGATTTTCCAGGCAAGAGTACTGGAGTGGGTTGCCATTGCCTTCTCCATAGAAGACATAATTGCTCCCAAAACTATGATGAAATAGACTGAACATTTTACATTTTTTCATTTAAACATATAATGGTGAAAAATCCATTTTATTTTTAAGACAAGAGAAGGTGATTAACCAAGTAACAATATACAACTTTATACACTATGCGTATGGAGAATAAAATGGCAACCCACTCCAGTACTCTTGCTTAGAAAATTCCATGGATGGAGGAACCTGGTGGGCTACAGTCCATGGGGTCACAAAGAGTAGGACACGACTGAGAGACTTCACTCACACTATGCATGGAAAAGTCCTGCTTAATGCTGCTTGTAGAAGTAAGTCATTATGTTCAATGGAGGGACTATAATTTCAGTATACCTGGTATACCGTAACTAGTTCAAGGTTACTCTTTTCCCTCTATTTAACTAAACTCATTCTAATTATCCATAATACCCTTATACTTTCAGAGTCCTCCTTTTACTCCTAAGTGATGAATTAGAATAAAGAATTTCCCAAAATGTACAAAGCTGTTTTCAAATAAATACCTGACATAGCCTTCAGTGTTCATTATATCAGTTTCTAGGAAACCAAACACAAAATTTTGCAGTAAATTTGGGTCTAAGCTTAAAGTATTTTAATTCGCAACATATGTTTCTACATAGTAATTATACAGCATGTAAAAACATAACAAAACATGCACTTTGGATTTCTTATTTTAAGATGGTTTTATATTGTAAAGGAAATATCTAAAACTGCATTGTGCTAAATAGATGGCTAAAACCATCGGCAAATGAGATTCATGGAAAATATAAGCAATTATTTTGTCTGAGGAATGCTTCAATACAATTCCATACACTGTTTTCCTGAGAGTGCTGAAAATATAACATATTCAACAGTTTGTTCACTCAATAATATTAATTGAGAGGATCTATATGGAAGAAGATGTAACCAGAGAGAGATTCTAGACTGCAAAGTCTTTGGATTTTATTGCAATAAACGGGGGCTACTAGAAAGTTTCAGGAGAGTGACCACAGAGCAAATGCTGTGAAGCAATTATCGTTCATTAAAAAATAAATTTCAAAAGAACTACATCTTAAGTATATTTAAATTGTTACTTATAGTGAACTATAAATATAAAAGGTAAATTAATAACAATTGAAAGACAATTAATCATAGTACTTATATTTTTTCATTTTGTGCTGAAAATATGCTGAGAACTATATTTTGTTACTATTTAACAGAGGAAATTAGACAAAAATATTTTTTAAATCTTTTTTTTTCAATAAGAGTAACAAACACCATAACCTTGATTTGTGACAGCTACCTTTTAAGAAGGATGGATTTTTAAATAAGTGCTCCCCACATTACTTATTAATTAAAACTACCATTTGAATACTTTCTATGTGCCAAGAACTATTCTATGAACAAGGACTTTTCAGTTCAGAAAAAGAATAAAAAATGATTATTCAGATATAATGTAAAAAGACTTTAAAAGAGGTACTCATCAGAGCATGTGGGAACTTAATATTTTGAGTGGTTTTGTCATGGGAGAACCTTCTCCAAGATTCAGGCTGATTTTGAAAAAAAAAAAAACCAAAAACTATTTATCCAAATACAGTATGTGTGTTTGTGTGTGTGGGTGTTAAGAATGGTAAGAAGGAGTGGGAGAGAGAAAGTTAATGGAAGTGAGAAAGGAAAAGTGTCTTAGAGTGAACAATGTACACAAAAACACAGAGGACTGTAAGTATATAATGTGACACTTACTTGGGCTTCCCTGGCGGCTCAGAGTTTCAAGAACTGAGTGTCAGGAAAACAGGCAAAAGTTGCAAATTATATGTGAGGAAACTTCTATTATATACCAGGGAATTTGGAATATTCTAATCTTAGATGATTTGATGAGCGATATAGTACTAAAAGTTCTTCCCTGGTAGCTCAGCTGGTAAAGAATCCACCTGCAATTCAGGAGACCCAGTTCAATTCCTGGGTTGGGAAGATCCCTTGGAGAAGGGATAGGCTACCCACTCCAGTATTCTTGGGCTTCCCTGGTGGCTCAGATGGTAAAGAATCTGCCTGCAAGTGGAAGACCTGGGTTTGATCCCTGGGTTGGAAAGCTCCTCTGGAGGAGGGCTTGGTGACCCACTCCAGTATTCTTGCCTTGATAATCCCCAGGGACAGAGGAGCCTGGTGGGCTACACTATATGGGGTCACAAAGAGTTGGATATAGCTGAGCAACTATGCACAGCAGCTGCATGGTAGTAAGTCAAAATGACATGATAATATTTGCACTTTGGGGAGCTTATTTTGGCCTTATTAGGTCTTTGATAGGACAGCCAAGGTGAAAGATCAGTTAGAATATTCAATCAGGCACATAAGAAACAGTATGGACTTTAATTAAGACAGCCTGGTAAAAGGGATAGAAAATGATGGACACTGCTGAGAAATGTCAACGAAGCAAAACTGACAAGACAATGTGCCAAAATGGATGGTGGTGGGGGCAGGAGATGTCAAACTGGACATCTAGATTTCCAACTTATTCAACTAGGTATGTGGTGGTGTCATTAATTAAGATAGGAAACAAGAAGGGCAGAGAAAGTTTCAAGCTATAAAGTCAGAAAAATTAAGGATTTGATTTTAGATATGTTAAATCTGAAGTGCTGTGAAGCAGTTAGGTTGTTTGGTGTGCTTCATGTCTCAGGATAAAGATCTGAGCCAGAAATACAGATTTGAGTTTTAACACTGTGGGCATGTCAATGACTTGAGCTGGAAATATAAACAAGGGTTTAACAGCATAGGCATTGACACTACAAGAAAGATTAGATCACTTACTAAAAGTGTGTTCCATAAGCAAGAGAAGAAGACTGAGGCTAAAAACCTGAAATGATGGGATAACCAGTATTAAAAGGGCAGAAAAGGGAAGAGGAATGAAGAAAAGACAAAAAACAAAATGAAGGATGAAAAATGTTGAAGAATATGTTGGCCTACAAACTAAAGAAGATAGTATCAAAAAAGGGGAGAAGAACGGACACAGTCCCTTGCAATAGAGAGGACAGGCAGGACAGGGTCAGTTTTTCTTAAGGGAGAAATTTGTATTTTTAATTCCATCTTCTCTTACAGTTTTGTTCTGTCTCACAGAATGCCTAAGACATTATGTATCATCATCACTTTGAATGATGATAAGTATAGTATAGTCTGCATCACTTTAAGGCAAGCATTGTTAAACACCTTAATGATATATACTTCGCATATGTAGCATAAATGTATTAAAATAAGTTNGCATTGTTAAACACCTTAATGATATATACTTCGCATATGTGGCATAAATGTATTAAAATAAGTTCTGACTTTTAAACCTGCATATATATAATTATATAATATTATAACTATAATATCATATAAATATAATATATATATTAGTTCTGACCCTTGAGTGAAATCGCTCAGTCGTGTTCAACTCTCTGTGACCCCATGGACTGTAACCTACCAGGCGCCTCTGTCCATGGGATTTTCCAGGCAAGAGTACCAGAATGAGTTGCCATTTCCTTCTCCAGGGGATCTTTCCTTGAACCTGGAAAAATACACACAGTATATCCATGACAGGGTAGGCTAGTTACATTAAATGTTTCTTATTACACATGATTCTCCTCATTGCTATACTATGATTTTTCATATTTACTCCTTATATTCATCTATGTGAGTATTCTTTAATTTTATGGTACAAATAAGGTAATTTTAGAAACTGAATATTCCCTATTTACTTATTAAATAAATATTAACTACAAATTGCTAATTGTTTGATCAGACTTCCCTGCAGATAATCAGGAAGTTCTGACTCACTTGATAATATAAAATAGAATGTCAGCTAATATGCTTAGTGTAAACTTCACTAGCATTTTAAACTAAGTACTTGCATTTTGCTTTTTAAAAGATATTTAAACCTGCAGGCTGCTGCTGCTGCTGCTAAGTCGCTTCAGTCGTGTCTGACTCTGTGCGACCCCATAGACAGCAGCCCACCAGGCTCCCCCGTCCCTGGGATCCTCCAGGCAAGAACACTGGAATGGGTTGCCATTTCCTTCTCCAATGCATGAAAGTGAAACGTGAAAGTGAAGTCGCTCACAGGTTTATTCCTAAAAGTATTGTTAGTAGGATTGCAAGTGACTGTTTCCTTTTTGATCTTATTTTGTTCCCAACACTGTTACTCTAGATTTGGGTGAAGGAGCTACAGAAAACACTTCAAGATGGGGTTGCAGTCAAGGTTTGTAGCTTCTGATGTCAAAATGACTGGTTGGTTACAAGAGCAAAACAGGCTGGGTGTAACTTAACAGGCTCTGGATGAAACCAATGTACCAGGAACTTATGTCCAGCTGAAGAAGAAGAAGGAGCTACTCTTTAAATGCACGCAACATTTGCTTTCTGCATTCTATGCTTTAAAAATAATGTACATGAAATACGGTCACTAATGGTTACCCCTGAGAATAGGAATATAATTCATGTTCATACATAATGCCAAATATTAGACATGGGGTTTTTGTCTTTAACATCAATTTCGATCTTCTGTACTTATGTCATGCTTGGTTTTTCTCATGGATTTTGGCATTTGGTATTTTAATTAAATAATGCCTTTCTTCATTCAACATGAAAAAAAGTTTGACTATGTAATTGCAGGTTTCCATTTCATTTTCATTGTTTAGATTACCACTTCATTCTAACTGTATATCTTGCAGAAAGAATTATAGGAATAGGATGAAATGGTTATAATTATAGTGGCATTTAGGTTAAATAGTGGAGAACATATTTTCCAAGTTTAAAAGCACATTCAGTTCTCCAGAGACTGGAGATATAGAGTATTGGACTAAAATGGGTGTCATGCTTTCTGGTTTGCTATTGTTATTATTATATTTTTCCTCAAAAATTTTAAAAGGACCAAATTAGATATATTCCTGAAACATTTTAAACATAAATTTAAAACATTCTAAATATGCAAAGACAAAAATTTGGACTATAGATAGCCTTTAAGACATGCATGTCTGATTTCAAAATGCCTGATACTTATCCTGGGCTCATTTCTATAAAGGGTCCTTATAAAGGCTGTGGGTGAAGGATAAAGAATGAGAACGCATTTGTCTACTTCAGTCAATCTACTTCTGAGTCTAATTGTGAAGAAATGGGGAAAGGTCTGCTTTTTAGTTCCCAGGATGGGGTGTGTTATCATCTACTGTTGATATTTAAGTCCCTTTCTGAGACTGGAGTTAAGAATGAGAATTTGTTTCATTAGAAAATGATGCATTTAGGGTTTTCTTCCCTAGAGCATTTCAAAGTTCAGTGTTTAATATTTGGGTTTAGGATTTGTGTGGACTGGGCTTCTTTTCCTTGCCTTCCATCATAAAGTATAGGGAACATGTCCTTGGATTTTTCCCATTTTCTTTTTCATTACACCCTTCTTAACCTGTATCATCCAGCTTTTTCTAGACTATCTCTACTCTAGGTATTGGAGAATTCACTACTCAAACTTGTCTAACTCAAGCCTCTGTCCATCTCAATTTTCAAAGGCAATCATATTCATACTTAGGACATCAGCGGGTAGATGGAATTGACAATCTAACAAGCCCAGGCTACTCCAAACCAAGCAAGCTGCAGAGGTCTTTTATCTATCCTCCCTTCTCCCAGCCTCCCAGTCATGAGGACTTGCCAGAGGAGTGGCTTTCTTTCCCATTCACTGATCTCCTGCCACAATAAGACCCATTCTATGAAGCTTAGACTTTTTGGCTATGGTTTTTACAAACTAACTCTTGTCCCAGTTTTTCTATAGGGATTATTTCCTGTATATATAGCCAATGCCTATGGGTCTGCTTTGAACAGGAGTAGAGTTCCTGGGATAAAAAAAGTTCTGGCTTCCTGCTTCTTCAGAATGAGACACTGTTGTTAGGAGATTCCTGTCAAAAAGTCCCATATTCCAACTTCCAAGATTGAAGGCCATGGTTAATAACATAACCCTGGATGATCCCTAGTCCACTCTGCTTTATTAGCCGTTATCTAACTTGGCAGCACCCTCACACCTTTGCCAGTACTGTAGGTGAGGTCTCCCTCCACCACTGCCCCTTGTGCACTCCTAGTGTATTGCCTAAATGTAT
The DNA here is from genome assembly GCA_006410935.1 of Redunca redunca. Taxonomy (NCBI): domain Eukaryota; kingdom Metazoa; phylum Chordata; class Mammalia; order Artiodactyla; family Bovidae; genus Redunca; species Redunca redunca. The sequence goes on along the minus strand of SJYQ01001098.1, from coordinate 1,207,328 downwards.
ACCAGAATATATTCCCTGGTGGCTCAGATTGCAAAGAATCTGCCTGCTATGCAGGAGACCCAGGTTTAATCTCTCAATCGGGACGATCCCCGGGAGAAGGGAATGGCAATCCACTCCAGTATTCTGGCCTGGAGCATTCCATAACAGAAGCGCCTGGAAGGCTTACAGTCCATGGGTTTGCAAAGAATCAGACAGGTCTGAGTGACTAACACTTTCACTGGCTATGCCATTGTCAGCCACTGGAGTTTTTAATAAGATATTAGGAACTAGCTAAAAGAGCAAACTAACAGGACCCATAAACATGGTTACTCCATTGATAGCCTGAAGTCATACCTACTAAAAATACACATCATTTAAGATTATGAGCTCTTAATATAACAGTAAAAGCATGCCCTTCTTCAAAATTCATCTCCATCTTCCCTCATTTCAGCCCCCAGAGAATTCCTCACAATATTCTTCCATCAAAAATATGAAGACTTTTCATTTCTTCACACTTTAGCACACATCATCGTTTTTGTCCTATCACCAAGTTCTACTCCATAAACATTGGGCATGATAAAGTCTAGAATCTTCTCCAGAGGGTCTACCTTTTAAAAATAGGCTTGGGCTCAGAGAAATCGATTGATCAGCTTAGGTGATTGTTAGCCAAAGTACTAACCACATTCTATTCATCTATGCTCAGTTTTCTTATGGCAGCACCTTTACAAACTCACTGGTAAACAGAATTGAAATGAATACTGCTTTATACAGTAGAGAAAATATAAATAAAATGAATTCCTTAGAAATATATATCTATGTGTCTATCTGCATTTATATATCACTATATCTCCATTTATATGTATGTATGTATTTATGTATCTACACTCATATAGATAAAGCTATATTTCAAAAAATTGGGAAGAATATGTATTAATAGTTACTGCTTATTAGCAGAAATAACAATCTTATCCATCAAGTGATCACTGCCAAACTCACAATCCAAAGGACCATGCAAAATAATAAGTTATTGATCACAGGTTAGAATCTGGACTAAATTCAACTAGAAAAGGTGCCTAGAAGCAATTTCTCCTTTGGTCTCTATTCCACTTTCTTTGGCAACTCCTCTGCTCTGGCCTCTGTGCCATAATTCCATACTGCTGCAATCCCTTGAAGTCAAGGCTAGAGTGATAAATTTATGGTTGCAACCTGATGCAATAGTGGATTCCTACATTCTTCAAGCTGGGACAAACACAAGTTTTTCTCAGCTGGCACAGCACTGAAGAATCTGCCTGCAATAGAGGAGACACGGGTTCAATCCTGGGTGAGGGAGATTCTCTAGAGAAGGAAATGGCAGCCCACACTAGTATTCCTGCCGGGGAAACCCCATGGGCAGGAGAGCATGGAGGACTACAGCCCTTGGAGTCACTAAAGAACGGGACACGATTCAGCACAGGGAGATTAATACACCAAAAACAAAACAAAACATCCCAACAGGACAAGGGGAAAAGCACCACCAAAAACAGTGACAACAGGGCTTCTCCTTCGTTCATGGTCACTTGTCTCTGATAGCATCACATTAACTTGATGACATATTATTCTAAAAGTCTTCTCCCGTGGATAGAGGGGACAGAATATGGAAAAAAGAGTGAATAAGACAGTAGGGCAGGGGACCCTCCAATCATGTTTCTCTCTCTCATCGTCCTACCTCTTTCTCTATGTTTGCTGCTAAGTCGCTTCAGTCGTGTCCGACTCTGTGCGACCCCAAAGACGGCAGCCCACCAGGCTCCCCCGTCCCCGGGATTCTCCAGGCAAGAACGCTGGAGTGGGTTGCCATTTCCTTCTCCAATGCAGGAAAGTGAAAAGTGAAAGGGAAGTCGTTCAGTCGTGTCCGACTCTTCATGACCCCATGGACTGCAGCCTACCAGGCTCCTCCGTCCATGGGATTTTCCAGGCAAGAGTACTGGAGTGGGGTGCCATCGCCTTCTCCCTTCTCTATATTTACATGTAAATAATACACTGAGAAAGCATGAAATACAAATAACATTAAAGTTGCATTTTATGTTTGTCTTTCACTGTCCTTTTCTATTCAGTGGGGTAGTCTTGCCCTTCCTTCTGATGACAATTTGTGTATGTCAAATTACCTTTTGTCTCACAGACTGTCATATAGTCACAGTTAGTCAAGAACAGGGTCCTAATTTTGGAAATTATAATGTCCATGATATGAATAAAAATTTTACCTTAGTTTACCATTAATCTACTTTTCAGGCTCTCTGTTAGTCAGTATGGTATCTCTGTGAAATCAGTAAAAAATACCCTTTTCTCTTAGCATACCAGAATCCCCTGCCAGGGCTTGGCCAATGGAACACTGGCTCAGTTTCAGCTTCATCTCATGCACTCAGTGGATTTATAGCACACTATGATCAAAGCTGAGTAAGCTCTGAACAGTCATATAATCACGTGGCTGAGCCCTGTGTCCTTCCATAGCAGGAAGATGGAGGCAGAGTGCTTTTGCTATGCACTTTCTTCTAGTCTTCTCTTCCCTCAACAAACTAGCAGCTGTTTCTCTTAAAGGTCAAAAATACGGAGAAAGGAAAAACAGTAAAGAGTAAAACACTTCTTATTTATTTGGGCAACTCTGCACTCCAACCACAATAATGGTTAAAAGATGGCTCATCTTCTTGTGAGGTTTCCAGGGGCCTTAATAGGTTCCATCCTGAGCCCCTCTCTCCTGAAGTTCATTTAACCTTGCCAGATGTTTTCTATTCTGTATGGCCATTTGAATGCCAAGATCTCCACCCTTTTTCTGCTGAGGTCTTCTTGCCCCTCCATAAAGCCCTCGTAGGCGGGATGCACAATGGTCCCCCCATGCTTCTTCATCCCAGGTGGCTCTCTCTTGTGGCCCAGAAAAATACATGCATCTCTTGCCTAGACAAACTGTAGGACTTCAGACTACCAGATCCCAGTGAAGCAGCACCCTCCTCACTTAGCTACTAAGCACTTACTTTTCTTGCCCTCTAAATTTCCCAGGCAAAAGTCAAATCCCGATCTACAGTCCATTTCACCTTTCAGAGTCAGGATTCATGCTCCAAACCTCTGTGCCTGCCAGCTTCAAGGAATACATTTCAAAGTTCTCTAAGCATCCCTTTCTGAATCTTTCTAGCTAGCCTTAGCACTAGAAGATAGCTAAATCTCCATCCTCTTGCCCAAAATTGCACAAGAATAGTGAGGAAGCACAGAAGTGCAACCACTGTCTCCAAATAAATCTCTTCATTGATCACTTCACAAAGTAATTATTTTGTGATAATGATCTTTTAGATTTTCCAGATGGATATAGGATTTCAAAGCATGAAGCTCTTGAATGCCTTTAAAATTCTATACAAGTTACTTTGTCTCTTTAAGTTGGCCCCTCAAACTGGTGCTACTGTCAAAAATGAGGCAACAAAGGTCCCATTTTTACTTACCTGTTAAATATACATGGCATATGTGTCAGTCAAAAAATAAAAAATAACCCCCAAAGCTCAGTGGCTTAAAGAAAGCAAGGTCTCTACCTGTTCCTGTTGTGTGATCATCAGTCAGGGCTCTAGTCTGCACTGACATCGTCGTCACTCTGTGAGACTGACAGTCCAATCACTACCAAGAGCATCGCAAGATTCAGGGGCAGAGGGAACGTTGAACGTGGCACTGCACACACTAGTCTTATTATCCTGCAGAAAAAAGTGATGTGGATGCACTTGAGTTGAACAGGTAGAGAAGCATAATTCTCCTGCAAGGAGGACCCAGGTGAGAATTTCGTTTTATACTGTCTCAGCACTTTAGCCACTCTAGTCTTGAAGGGAAACTAAAGAGGAGTTCAGTCACTGGTTGTGACAGAATATATCTAGTCCCTGGTCGTATGACAGAATAGCAAATGGTCAGATATGAATCAGGAAAGAAAACTTCACTCATCAATTCTGTCTTGGGGCTTACATATCTGATGGAGCAGATACTTTAAGATCCTTTTGCAAAATGTCCTTGCTTTTATACATTATAAACATACTTATTTCAATGATGGTGCTGCCTGAGTACCTAATAAGGTTAGGGAAAAACGTATAGGCTAGAGGAAAAAAATAAGGTTAGGGGGAAATGTATAGGCCAGAGGAAAAAAATAATTATTACACACCTACTATAAGAAAGACATGGTCATAGTCACTTTACAAAGTTAGCATGGTTAATTATTCCAAAAAAATCTTGTGAAACAGCAATTACCATCCTGTTTACATATTAAGAAACTGAGGTTCATAGAGATTAGATGATTGCTAAAGACTGATCATTAAGACAGAGCTAGAATTCAAGTATTTAGTCCTCCCATTAGACCACCAATGGTTGTTTTCCTGGGCTATACTCTTTTTTTTTTATATTCTAATATTGTTCTGAGAAGACTTGTGAGAGTCTCTTGGATGGCAAGGAGATCAAACTAGTCAAAACGAAAGGAAATCAACCCTGAATATTCACTGGAAGGACTGATACTGAAACTGAAGCTCCAATATTTTGGCCACCTGATGTGAAGAGCCAACTCACTGGAAAAGACCCTGATGCTGGGAAAGATTGAAGGCAGGAGAAGGAGGTGACAGACATGAGATGGTTGGATGGCATCACTGGCTCAATGGGCATGAGTTTGAGCAAGCTCCAGGAAATGGTGAAGGACAGGGAAGCCTGTCATGCTGCAGTCCATGGGGTTGCAAAGAGTCGGACATGACCGAGTGACTGAACAGGAACAATATTGTTCCTAGAGGATTCCTTAGACTGTGCTTCCTCATCAGGATTCAGCAAATCAACTTGTATATGGCAGGGGGATTTTTGTTTTGGTGGGAGTGGTTATTTTGTTTTTAAACATGGCTCAGTCTACTTTATTAACCAGCTGATCAGCATTTTACTATTCAAAAAACTACTTGTTTCAATTTGGAATATGCAGAGCCATCATATACCCTATTTTTTTTAAGAGAAGAATTATTGAATAGAAGTGGGTAGGAGGCTAGGAAACAAGATTCCAGCTGACTAAACCTGCTCTCCTTCATATGCTTTGAGACCAATAGGCCTAGGTGAAGAATAAAATCATGAAATTTTAGAATTAGAAGGGATCTTGAGCTCATATGGTAAAATCTCCATATTTAACAGGTAAGATAATGAAAAGTTAAGTTCAAAGACCATTAGTGGTTAGGGTAGTTATCCTACAAGATGAATACATACATACATACATAAAATATATCTCATTTTATTTTCCTTACCTTTCTTCCTACCACAGATTTTTATTTTTTTTTTCCTTTTAAAATTTTTATTTTAACTTTAGTTTACTTTACATTACTGTATTGGTTTTGCCAAACATTGACATGAATTCACCACAAGTGCACAAACGTTCCCAAACATGAATCCCCTCCCACCTCCCACCCCATGCCATCCCTCTGGGTCCTCTCCTTGCACCAGTCCCAAGCATCCTGCATTCTGCATCTGACATCAACTGGCGATTCGTTTCTTACTTGATAGTATACATGTTGCAATACCACAGATTTTTAAATGTCAGAGTGCCCAGAACTCAGTTTGGATTTTTCTATCAACATTTACTCCCTTGGTGCTCTCAGTCAGGCCCACGACTGACCACTCTCAAATACAGATCTCTTATGTTCAACTTCCCTCTGACCTACAGTGCAATATACCCAACAACCCACTAAATAGCTGCATCAGATACCTAGCATACCTGATATATTTAATACGAACAAACCCAAATTCTTGGTTTCCTACCCTAAACCTGTTTGTTCTTAGTCTTTTTACTTTAGCAAATAGAATGAGCAAATCTGGTCTTTCTCAGTCTTCTTCATTCACTTGGGTAACCACCCCTAGGACCATAATTGTGTTCTACCTTTCTAATACTATCCCAAACCACCAGCCACTAATCTTTCTCTTTAATGTATCCAGAATAAGAACTCTTCCAACTGCTATTGCCACTGCCCTAGGTAAGCCACCTTCATGTCTTCCTTGGATTACTTAATTTATTGGTTCCAACTGGTTCCTTTGCATCCTTTCTCACTCTTCTACTGTCCACAGTCTGTGTGGCAGTTAAAGGTGTACACAAAACTCTCCAGTGGCTTCCCACTATAATTAAAATAAAAAATTCCTACCATGATCTGTAAGTCTCCAAGATTTACCTGGTTCTAATTCTGTATCATTTGTTCCCTCACTCCTCACTCTAGTTCAGTAACTTCCTTGTATGTGAAATGCACAAGACACAGTCTCACATGAAGACTTCACACTTCATGTTCCACCTGCTAGAAATGGTCTTCTCCATGTATTCACATTCTTTACTGCCTCGTTCGCATCAAACTCATTTCAAAACACCTCTCTTAAACAGGCCTTTTTTAAATACTCTACCTAAAAATCCCTATCTCTCACCCTCTAAACCTTATCTTGAGTTGATAGTCTTCACAGCATGCATAATCTTCTTTATATTATATTTCCCATTTATTTTATTGTCTGTCTTCCCTATAAGAATATAAACTCCATGAAAGTTGGGATATTTTGTCTTCACCACCATATATCCAGTTCCTAAACGAGTTCCTGACACATAATCCACATTCTATAAATTACATTTTGAATGACTGTGAATTAACGTTTGTGTGAATCCTTCAGAATTCACTGCAGCAAGTAGATTTTGAATGCTCATCATTTTATCTCTAGCATGGAGTCCTTTGGCACATAATTAATGCTCCATAAATATTTATCTAATAAGTCAATATAAATGTGATTATCATAGAAACAGGCATAAATCCAGAGTAAGTGGAAGCCAATGCCTTGACCAATGGGCCAATGCAATCACTTCCTCTGAACACTGTGCCTAACTGGTCAAACCCCAAAGAGCACATTTTTATGAAAGTGAATGAATGTCCTAAAAAATATTAATAAATGAATGAATACTTGTTCCTAGAAAATATTTTTGACAAGAAAGAATAGATAGTTATCAACCTCACATATAGCAGAATAGTCTAAGAGGATAAGAAGTGAGAAAGATTTTATTTGGTTACTAGGAGATGATTAATATTTTCCAAAAGAATAAATCTAATAAAATGTTTGGGGCAGAAGCCAGCTCATATAAGACAAAATGAGTTAAAACATAACAGTATTAAAATCAGACAGAATTTAGAAGAGGTTGCCAGAAAAGGAAGAATAAAAGGAGAGCAGGTTAACCGAGCAGAAGAGTCATTTAAAATCATTTTACAGTCAGGATTGATGATTTCTAAGCATGCTTCCATGAAGAGTGTAGAAAGTGACAATGCCTATAATTTGAAATGAATATATCTTTTCCTAATTGTTTTCACAGTCCTAGGTAATAGACTAAGAATATCTAACTAAAGCAAAATCTCTTTCTAGGGAAGATGTGATCTAAACTCATCAGGGATGTTTTTCCATTCTAATTTGCCTCATCCTTTTATTATGTATAAAACACAAACCAATAGTGATAAATAAGGATTGCTAAAGAGGATTTTTCAGTCTTTTTAGAAGCTCTTAATGCTAAGCAATACATTTAACACATAGGAAACATTAGTTTGTGATATGTAGTTTATGTGTCTTTTATGAACTGCAATACTTTAGAAACATTTACTATTTCTTCCAATACCTCCTCAATATTTATCATATCTCCCAAAAGATAATTAAGTTNTTGATGATATATATTAATCATATATTATAAAATAAATCAAATCTACTTACATAAATGTTTAGATGAAGATGTTTTTAGATAAAGTGCTTTTTGCCCCTTATTAAATGTCTAGAGGGTTATTTGCATGCTAGTTAATATTTGATCATTTTGTAGAAATGGAATTGCTTATCCTCAAAATTTCTCTATTTTGTATATTCTTTAGTCAGTCAAGTAGGAACTACCACCCCATTTTACAAATGGAGGAACTGAGATGAAGTGAGTTGCCCAAAGACACACACCTGGCAAGAAGCGAAGACAAGAATCAGACCTGAACTTCTGACTATGGATCCAGAATACTTCACCCAGCATCCTAACTGTTTCATGATGATCTAACAGTGAGATTCTGCCTCACTGGGAGTAACAGAAAAATACGTAATATTAATGGCTTAAGATAGAAGAAAAGTCTGTTTATGACAGTCCTTGGCTAGAAGGGCCACTGGTTTCAGTTTTAGAAGCAGTAGCAAGTTTTCATTTACTGTTCTGGCTGTGCATATAGACAAGTCATTTATATTTTGCATAACAGTGTGCCAGGCTAAAGATATATAAAGAAAGGGCACCAGGAAAGGAAATCTGCAGTTTCTGCTGCAAAGAAATAATGAGACAAATATAGATAGATAAATATAGATATAAATACAGTTTTTCTTTTGTGTTATGTTTATTATTATAGATAATATATATAATGTTATAGGTGCGTGTGTGTTTATATATATCCACACACATATATACATATATACACAC
>SJYQ01001098.1:1171010-1198877 GCA_006410935.1 Redunca redunca | reverse complement strand
GCTACTCTCATGGCTCAGAGAGTTATATATATATATATATATGTGTGTGTATATATATATAGAGAGAGAGAGAGGGAGGGGAGAGAGAGCTATACAGATAACTTGGAAGCTATATAACTTCAGGATTTAAAATTGGACATTATTTCATAATCTGGGTTATAATAAAATAAGCTGTTATTAAGATTCAACTAATTTTTCTTTGAAACAAATGAAAGTCTCCAACTTGTTTTAAAATATTTTGTATTGTTTTCATTTATCTGCCTCTCTTGGCAGAATATACAAACAGTAATGTTATCATCTATGCTATGCAGATAAGCTGCCTGCAGTGAGAAGGCTCAATGAAAGGCTCAAAAAGACCATCCATCCTCTTCCTACTCTTGCCTTTTTTGAGTTGTCCAGAGAATTTGTGGGCAGAACCCCTAAACCAGCCAGTTACTCCCAGCAGCTGACATAATATGAGCTGCTGCTCTGCTTGCCCAGTGATTCAAGATGGCCCCAAATTCTTCTAAATGCTCTCTCTTTTGGAGATATGTATTGCTTATTGTGATTTGCACATTAGACTTAAGAAAGCAGACAAGTCAATTCCAGATATCAGGGTCCATTTTATTACAGCCCTGTAGGGAACATGTAAGGATGAGAGATTAGCAATCATCATACTTAAAAGACAACATGGTTTTCCAACTCCATGAGACATTTTTCCTTCCCAGTACCAGTTGCTTTTTCTTCATTTACACTGTGGAACTCACATGCCATTCCTGATACAGTCTGAACAACTTCTATGAGACAGGGATTGTACTGACTTTTTCCAACACAATTTTTTTATATTAAAAACTAGCCCTTAAAATATTACTACTGACAATGGGAAATGGATTGAAACAATCCAGAAGAAAATAAGTAGCAATAATATAGGTTATATTCAACACTAGATCACAGACTTTGCTAGGCATTCTAATAAAGGACTCATTCTATGCAGTCAGAAAATAATATGGTCAAGCAAATTTTGTGCTAACTTCCATGTGCCACATGGAAGCTTTAATTAACCTGTCTTGTGAGTCACTGAGCCTTTATGAATTTCATTTATATTGCATTGTGGGAACATGACATTTACTTCTTCACACCATTTTTACTTTTTTCAATTATTACCATGAAAAAATTTATTGAGCAAATGTCACTGCCAAAGAAGCCATGGCCCAATAGTGGCCATTCCTCCAGATGACTGGTATTGGCTGCTAAAACACAGCAATATAAAGAAAAGGCTTGGAGTTTCTTAATGTGACCTTTAACACCTAGAAATGGTATCCTGAGCTTGTTAATTAAGTAACTTGAAAACATACACAGAGAACCCAAATGAAAAAGCCAGCTTGGTCATTTATGAAAAACAGAATTTTTTGCCTTTAAATTCTCTTAAGGAACACAGAGTTATTTTCATGCATTAAAGACCAAATTTATGCTTTCTTCATTTTAATATTCATAGCACAAAAGATGTCAAGCTTATGCTTGATCTCTCTTAGTTACAATAATATATGTCACTGACCAGTAAAGCTACTGTGTCAAAGCCATCTGCACAGTTCCAATTCTCTCAGTACCTGATAAGAGAAGGTTATTCTTTGTATATCCAGAACCTGACAATCTTTCAGTAATTAGGGCAGTTTTTCACTGCTCTGTGGATGCTGAGAAAAGAAAAAATATTATGAGTGTTTAATGAAATGCACCATGACCTTGCAGTAAGACAATCTTATTTTTCCAACAAGATTAAAAAAAAAAAGGCAAATAGATTTTAAAGAGGTGAAATAAGGGCACATCTTAAAGCAATGTGCAAAGTAAACATCAGGTAAAATACAAAGGCTGGAAGAATTGATTATGCCACTTGGTTGCTCTCCTGTGGAATATAAAGGAAGCAGGGACATGCTCTGTTACTCCCTGCATGTAGAAGTCGAGCTTGGAAACAATATACTGACATCTCTGCCATACAGATAATGCCAACAAGCTAATATGCTGAATCAACAATTATCATTTAGAAACTTTCTGGGTCCACTGATGGACAGGTACAGAGTGTATCTTAATGGTCTTCTCTTTACAAGCCAATTTTAATAAAAAGAAATAAAATTACATGAGAGAGAATGACCATCAAAGGCTGAAAAGAAAATGCAGAAAACCAAAAAGATAAAAATTGCTTCATCAAACATAAAAAATAGCCAGAGGATTACTCCATTACTCATTACAAGATTAAAGAAACCTGTGACCACCATCATGTGGTTAGACACTGCAACAGAAATACTGGCAGATTACATGTGATATTAGATGTTTAGCACATTGTTTCTGACAGTGTCTATTAATACATTTTTATCATTATTCTATCTTAATTATCACAGTCATTCTTACTGGCCATGATCTAAACACCATAGACTAGAAAAGCACAAGCTCACAGAAATCTGACTGAATGATTAGTAATTCTCAGTATAAAGATCAAAAGGGGAGGGATTAGCACTTGTATTTTTATGCATATGCATTATTGCTACTATTTCAAACTCATAAGCTATTCAGCTCCAAAGAAAAAGAAAATACTCTTTCAAGCACATTCTGCTCTAGACTTCATAGAAGTTTCTTGACTCAGCCCAGAACAAGCACCAATATCTTTAAAAACTCTGTTAAAAGTTAAAATATTGGGACATCCCTGGAAGTCTAGTAGTTAAAACCACATACTTCCAATGGAGGAAGTGGAGGTTCAAACACTAGTTGGAGAATGAAGATCATTCATGCCACAAAGTGGTAGCCAAAAAAATCAGTCAGTTCAGTTACTCAGTCATGTACAACTATTTGCAATCCCATGGACTGCAGCACACCAGGCTTCCCTGTCCATCACCAACTCCTGGAGCTTGCTTAGACTCTTGTCCACTGAGTTGGTGATGCTATCCAGCCATCTCATTGTTTGTTGTCCCCTTTTCCTCCCGCCTTCAATCTTTCCCAGCATTCAGGGTCTTATCCAATGAGTCAGTTCTTCACATCAGGTGGCCAAAGTACTGGAGTTTCAGCTTCAGCATCAGTCCTTCCAATGAATATCTGGGACTAATTTCCTTTAGGACTGACTGGTTTGATCTCCTTGCAGTTCAAGGGACTCTCAAGAGTCTTCTCCAATACCACTTCAAAAGCATCAATTCTTTGGCACTCAGCTTTCTTTGTAGTCCAGCTCTCACATCCATATATGATTACTGCAAGAACCATAGCTTTGACTAGATGGACCTTCGTTGGCAAAGTAATATCTCTGGTTTTCAATATGGTGTCTAGGTTGGTCATAGCTTTTTTTCCAAGGAGCAAGCATCTTTTAATTTCATGGATGCAATCACCATCTGCAGTGATTTTGGAGCCCAAGAAAATAAAGTCTGTCACTGTTTCCATTGTTTGTCCATCTATTTGCCATGGAGTGATGGGACCAGATGCCATGATCTTACTTTTTTGAATGTTGAGTTTTAAGCCAGGCTTTTTACTCTCCTCTTTCACTTTCATCAAGAGGCTCTTTAGTTCCTCTTCACTTTCTGCCATCATGGTGGTGTCATCTGCATATCTGAGGTTATTGATAGTTTTCCTGGCAGTCTTGATTCCAGCTTAAGCTTCATCCAGCCCAACATTTCATATGATGTACTCTGCATAGAAGTTAAAAAAGCAGGGTGACAATATACAGTCTCGACATACTCTTTTCTTGTTTTGGAACCAGTCTGCTGACTTCCACAGTGATCAATGCAAAGAAATAGAAAAAACAATACAATGGGAAAGACTAGAGATGTTGTCAAAAAAATTAGAGATACCAAGGGAACTTTTCATGCAAAGATGGGCACAATAAAGGATAGAAATGGCATGGGCCTAACAGAAGTGGAAAATATTAAGAAGTGACAAGAATACACAGAAGAACCATATAAAAAAGATCTTCATGTCCTAGATAACCACGATGGTGTGATCATTCACCAAGAGCCAGACATTCTGGAATGCGAAGTCAAGCAGGCTTTAGGAAGCATCACTATGAACAAAGCTACTGGAGGTGATGGAATTCCAGTTGAGCTATTTCAAATCCTAAAAGATGATGCTGTGAAAGTGCTGTACTCAATATGCCAGCAAATCTGGAATACTCAGCAGTGGCCACAGGACTGGAAAAGGTCAGTTTTCATTGCAATCCCAAAGAAAGGCAATGCCAAAGAAGGTTCAAACTACTAAACAATTGCACTCATCTCACACGCTATCAAAGTAACGCTCAAAATTCTCCAAGCCAGGCTTCAACAGTACACGAACCATGAACTTCCAGATGTTCAACCTGGCTTTAGAAAAGGCAGGGGAACCAGAGATCAAATTGCCAACATCCGTTGGAGCATCAAAAAGCAAGAGAGTTCCAGAATAATATCTACGCCTGCTTTATTGATTATACCAAAGCCTTTGGCTGTGTAGATCACAACAAACTGTGAAAAATTCTTCAAGAGATGGGAATACCAGACCACCTGACCTATCTCTTGAGGAATCTGCATGCAGGTCAAGTAGTAACAATTAGAACCAGACATGGAGCCAAACAATTAAAAATTCAATAAAATAAAGTCATAGATATTCACATAGTCTAAGGAAAGAGTCAGGAACATCGGAAAAGGTAAGAGAGTAATCAAATTTTCTGGAAATGTTTTATTTGTTAATACTTCTCCTTTAATAGCTTCAAATATTAATTGTAATCACAGCACAGTGCATTTGTGGGAGTCTTGAATGAAGGAGGAGTCGATGGATTTACTTTCATGATATTCTATTATCTGTAAAGAAAATCAATATAAAATTGATAAATTATCAATTTATAATTCATGTATCATCCACTTCTATTAATAATTTAAGGTGCTCTCAAGAGATTGAGTCAATGGTAGTATTTACAATAACAAAATTTATGTCAGAAGACAACAGATCCAGACTGAGAAATGAATACTTGGCTAGTAATTTAACCTGTCTTGAAAATGGTTTTCTTTAAATATTTATTAAACAGTTATCTAAAGGAAAAGATGGGTACCACATGAGAAAAAAGTATTAATTGCAATGCCTACCAGTCTATTAGAAAAAAGCTGACTCTTTGGAAAAGTCCCTGATACTGGGAAAGATTGAAGACTGAAGGAGAAGAGGGTGACAGAGGATGTGATGGTTGGATGGTATCACTGATTCAATGTTCAGGAACTTGGGCAAACTCTGAGAGATGGAGAGGGACAGGGAAGCCTGGCATGCTGCAGTCCACGGGTTTGCAAAGAGTCAGACATGACTTGGTGACTGAACAACAAGAAAAACCACTGTATTGTTGATTCAGGCCCAAACTCATATAGTCACTACAAGCAAAGCAAAAACCCAGGGATTTAACTGAACTTATCACCTTAGAAGGCAGTTAATCATCTATGACATGATAGAAAACATGTATCAGTTCAGTTCAGTTGCTCAGTCGGGTCCGACTCTTTGTGACCCCATGAATTGCAGCACACCAGGCCTCCCTGTCTATCACCAGCTCCTGGAGTTCACTCAAACTCACATCCTTCAAGTCGGTGAAGCCATCTAGCCACCTCATCCTCTGTCGTCCCTTTCTCCTCCTGCCCCCAATCCCTCCCAGCATCAGAGATTTTTCCAGTGAGTCAGCTCTTCGCATGAGGTGGCCAAAGTACTGGAGTTTCAGCTTCAACATCAGTCCTTCCAATGAACACCCAGGACTGATCTCCTTTAGGATGGACTGGTCGGATCTCCTTGCAGTCCAAGGGACTCTCAAGAGTCTTCTCCAACACCACAGTTCAAAAGTGTCAATTCTTCGGCACTCAGCTTTCTTCACAGTCCAACTCTCACATCCATACATGACTACTGGAAAAACCATAGCCTTGACTAGATGGACCTTTGTTGGCAAAGTAATGTCACTGCTTTTGAATATGCTATCTAGGTTGGTCACAACTTTCCTTCCAAGGAGTAAGCATGTGTGTGTGTGTGTATATATATATATCCCAAGTTCCTGATCCAGGCCTCCTAAAACCCTTGTAAATCTCTATGTGATGAGAGCACTAGATCATCTTTTGCCTATGAGATGACTCTGGGTGGGCTCTGGGATGGATGGAGTCTGCCACCGAAAGAGCAAGCTCTGATAAGAACATGAAATCTGCAGCCCCATTCCCAACCCCTCAACTTTTCCAGAGGGGCAGAGGGGATGGAAATGGAGCTTCTAATTGATCACACATATTAGGAAGCTTTCCTAAAACCCGCCATAGTACAGGGTTTGAGCACTGTCAGGTTGCAGAACACATCCATACCTGGAGGATGATGCATCCCCAGTCCTCATAAACAGAAGTCCCTGAATTTGGGCTCTCCCAGATCTCACTCTATGTATCTTTTCACCTGGTTGTTCATCTGTATCATTTATCTTATATTTTAATAAGCTGTCAATTACCTTTATCTCTTACAAACATATTTTATCAATACTCATTTGGCTCACATTAGGTGAATTATTGCTACCTTATTTTTTCCACCCACGAGATGCTTTGGCACGATTTAGATTGTTTCCCTGGGAAATTGGCCTTTACTGACTTCTTTAATACAAGTCTAAGCTCCAGAGTATGGGATGGCCACCCATAAAGAGAGAACTGATCTTCAAAAAGAATGTGGAGCAAAATCTTTACTTGTGATGTCGGGCCCTACATGGGAAACCTTGAAAAAGAAAAAGGCTAGCATTGAGGACGGAAATTAAGATGGCGTCTGGCAGAAGAGATGGGGGCGTAGTCTATGCTGTCTGTCAAAACTTCTGATTGGCTCTCTTGATTTCTGTGCACGTAGATCATCATAGACTCCCATTATAATGATGGGACATGACGGTTTGACCTTTAACGTGGTTGGTGTAACTATGGAGATTCCCTTGCAAACCCCTCCCCGCTTGCCTTTATAAGCAGGGAGTTTGTAACAATAAAGTGGAACCGCACTAGACGGAACCCCTGTCGCGTCTGATTGTCTCTCGCTCGCCGGGGGGGCTGGTTTGGCGGACAGCAGACTCACCTCTCCTTGGGACCCCTCAGCTCTCTCTGCTGAGGGAAGTTCCACTGCCTCTCTCTCTTTCTGCGGAGCGCTCCCCGCATTGTGACTTTACTCTTTTGTGAATTTTCAACCCAGGCTCCCTAACACTTGCATTTACTTTTAGGTAAACTTTCTTGTCTGTCCTACTACTCCCATAATTTATTTCTCACTTTGAACAATCATTACCCAGCTGCTAATAGTTTCTATGGGTCTCATCCAGAACAGCCTTAAAGAGGGGACAGGTCCTGAGTTGAGAAAGATGGCACAGACTGAATTTATTTGACCACCATGACCCTCAGGACAAATACACATGGTGACTGAGCATGGTCAAGGTGTGTGAGGAAAGGAAAAGATAGAAGCATTCATTTCTCACGGAGCATCAGGTTGGGTAGCAGGGAAGGCAGTGAACCTGGAAAAATTATCAGCTTGATCTTTTGTATCACCTTTAAGTTGGGTGTGTTTTTCAGGGCCACTTTAGCCTGAATGAAAGAATTAAAAGAGAATTCGAGTAATACATCCTAACAAAGCAAAATACACTCAAAGAAGAAACTTACTAACAAAGAGATTCCAAATGATGAAGAATAAGAAAGTGTTGCACAAGGAGAAACATTTTTGCCAATCCACAGAAGGAGAAATATTAAGAAAACATATATTTTAAAATGCCAACGATGGAAAATAAGGACTACAATAAAGTAAAAAAGTGATACTGAAGTGATAGTTATTTTTAAAAAATCATGCAGAGAAATTAAACTAAGACATTGAAATTAACCAAGTCATAATAGAATGTCCAATGTCTGTGCTTTCTCGAAGAAGAAGCATACTCTGAGACAAGGATTCAGAATCCTTGGTTTTATCGGAAAGCCGAAGAGAACACCCACAGGAGAACATGGATGTGAAACAAGGAAAGAAAAGCACCAGTGAGGGACTTCATTATCCAACCAGTCACCACTGCAGATAACTGAAGCTTAATCCTCATAAAGACACATCAGGAAACATATAACATATGTTTCATGCCCTAAGTAAGCACACCTCAGAGTTAATCTCTCAAAGGAATCAGAAAGACAGGATAATTGTTTATCAGTTCTTCTCAGTCTTCCCTGGTGGCTCAGAGGTTAAAGTGTCTGCCTCCAATGCAGGAGACCTGGGTTCAATCCCTGGGTCGGGAAGATCCCCTGGAGAAGGAAATGATAACCCACTCCAGTATTCTTGCCTGGAGAATTCCATGGACAGAGAAGCCTGGTAGGCTACAGTCCGCAGGGTCACAAAGAGTTGGAAATGGCTGAGCGACTTCACTTTCACTTTTCTTCTCAGTCACTGATTGAAACCTGGCCCTAGGGCTACTCATTCCTCTGCACTTTTAGCAAGCCAAAAAAGAGATACCACAGGCTATAGTTGCAAGAGAAAGCTCACAGCAAAGTAGTGTTGCCTGACCAAGTGGCAAGGGCATGGAATACTGGTGAGACACTCAAGGCACTTTTCACAAAGACCTTACAGGGCCTGATGAATGCATCTGCTGCTGCTGCTGCTAAGTCGCTTCAGTCGTGTCTGACTCTGTGCAACCCCAGAGACAGCAGCTCACCAGGCTCCCCCGTCCCTGGGATTCTCCAGGCAAGAACACTGGAGTGGGTTGCCATTTCCTTCTCCAATGCATGAAAGTGAAAAGTGAAAGTGAAGTCGCTCAGTCGTGTCCGACTCTTCATGACCCCATGGACTGCAGTCTACCAGGCTCTTCTGTCCATGGGATTTTCCAGGCAAGAGTACTGGAGTGGGTTGCCATTATCAGAGTTAAATGCTGGAATTGTATCAAATGCTGGAATGTGAGTCTATAAAAAGAAAAGATTAATTAGCCACATCCCCACCAGGATATGATACTACTCTAAGCCACCAAAAACATATTATTTTTTTTTTTTTAAATAACTTTAATATTTAATGACATAAAAATATGACTTATCAGAAAACATATAACACATGTTTCATGCCCTAAGTAAAGGAAATGAGGTCTTGAGTAGCTCAAGAAGACAGGAGATTTCTCAACTTAAATTCCTCCATCACAATTAGGTAAAGAAAATAAATGTAGGGAAGTTAGTCACTTGCTCCTCGGTCCTTGAGCATATAAGTGTGTATAAAAATGAACTGGGAGCTTAACTTCATTTCTTAGGGGATCAGAAGCCCTTCAATGCTAAAAGTAATGCCTATTCTTGGAAGCCTCAGTGGAAAGCCAACCGTGGGGGAATCCCCCAGAGCAGAGCCGTTGCACAGGATGTTCAACACATGGGACAGCACGGAGAAGAGTGAGTCACACCTTCAGCGCTGCATCTGCTCTCAGCCTAAAAACAGAACTGCACCTACCCTTCTGTCCATCTGGTTTCCAAAGTAGGATTTGACTCATTTCAAAATGAGATGTATAGACTTACATGATGAAACAATTAGGAAACTAATCACAGAAAAACAATGTTTTCAATAGGATTACAAATTTCTGAAAGAGACTTTTGGAGGTTAATAAGATAAAGATATCAAGCTAAAAGATCAAGGGAGCCTAGCATACTGCAGTTCTTGGGGTTGCAAAGAGTCAGACACGCCTGAGCGACTGAAAACAACAACAAAAGATCAGATGATATATTCAGTGAAATTATTTGACAAAAGAAAATTTTGTGTTGAAACTATGATGATATCTTATATGTTTCCAACAGTTTTCATTATACTTCTTTAAAATGATATTCTCAGAACATTCTGGAGGAAGAAATGACAGCCCACTCCAGGATTCTTGCATGGAAAATTCCATGGACAGAGGAACCTGGCAGGCTACAGTCCATGGGGTTACAAAGAGTCAGACATTACTGAGAAAAACATGTATTCCAAGCAATCTAATGATCAGTTTATTTGGCTTCTGTGTTTAAGAAGCTACAACTTTTTGAAAGTTTATTGTTTGGGCACTATCAGAACAGGATTATCAGCATTACTCTTAAGGCAGCAGATAAATTGAAGGGCTCTAAAAATCTATTTGTAGCCAAGGTTCGTAGCCATGGGTACCCAGTTACCTCATGCATTACTTAGCTACTACTATCTATCAAATTACCAAATAATTTAATTATAATAGCAGTACTCAGTCATTATCTGTCATAATTTTTTAATTGTTATCATCTCTTTCCATCCCTTGTATTCTTTGTTTTTTAAAGTCTTTATTGAATTTGTTACAATATTGCTTCTGTTTTATGTTTTAGATTTTTGGTCTCAAGGTATGTGGGATCTCAGCTTCCTGACCAGAAATTGAACCTGCACCCCTTGCATTGGAAAGTGAAGTCTTAACCACTGGCTCAACAGGGAAGTCCCAGTCTCTCATAATTTCTTTAGGTTAGATCGGAAGTTGGGGAAAACAGGATGTCTAGGGCTTTAGCTGAAAGACTCAAAGCCCAGGGACTGGAATCATCTAATATTTTTTTTTTATTCACTCACAAGTTTGATAGTTGATGCTGGCTCTCAGCTGAAGATCTAGCTGGCACTGCCATCAAGAACCCCCACATGTAGCTTGTCTGGGCCTCTTTACAATATGGTAGCAAGAGTTCTGATAAAAAAGCAAGCCAGGTGAGAGCTCTGTTGCCATTAAGATACAGCTTTGGAAGTCATACAGCGTCATTTCTATCACATTTTGTTGGCTGAAGAAGTTACTAAGGCCTGCATAGTTTCAAGGGGAGGAGACATAGACTTCTTCTCTATATAGAGGATCATCCAAGCCATAGTTAAAGAAAAGGATGAAGCAGTTATATATTGAAGCAACTATTGGGGGGAAGTGAAATTTGCAATATGGTCCATTGGTCCTATATCAGAATGATCTTTAGCCCAGTAGCCAGACTATCTTTTATAATGACTGGTTATTAAACTGAATGAGTCATGATGCCTTTGAGGGATTTTCACTGAACTTGTTCCACGTGGTCAAAGGCTTTAGAATAATTAACAAAGCAGAAGTCGATGCTTTTCTGGAATTCCCTTGCTTTCTCTATGATCCAGCCGATGTTGGCAATTTAATTTCTGGTTCCACTGCCTTTTCTAAATCCAGCTTGTACATCTGGAAGTTCCCATTTCATGTCCTGTTGAAGCCTAGCTTGAAGGATTTTGAGCATTACCTTGCTGTCTACTTCTGCTTCATTGACTACACTAAAGCCTTTGATTGTGATAGAAAGTGAAAGTGTTACTTGCTCAGTCATGTCTGACTCTTTGAAACTCCAAGGACAGTAGCCTGCCAGGCTCCTCTGTCCATGGAAATGTCCAGGCAAGAATACTGGAGTAGGTTGCCATGCCCTCCTCCAGGGGATCTTCCCAACACAGGGACTGAACCTGGGTCTCCTGCACTGCAGGCAGATACTTTACTGTATGAGCCATGAGGGAAGCCTGATGGAGCACAACAAGCTATGGAAAATTCTTAAAGAGATGAGAATAGCAGACCACTTCACCTGTCTCCTGTAAAACCTGTACAAAGGTCAAGAAGCAAGAGTTAGATCCAGACATGGAACAATGGACTGGTTCAAAATTGGGAAAGGAGTATGGCAAGGCTGTGTATTGGCAGCTTGCTTATTTAACTTATATGCAGAGTACATCATACGAATTGCCAGGCTGGATGAATCCCAAGCTGGAATCAAGATTGCTGGGAGAAGTATCAACAACCTCAAATATGCAAATGATACCACCATAATGTCAGAAAGTGAAGAGGAACTAAAGAGTGTATTGGTGAGGGTGAAAGAGGAGATTGAAAAAGCTGCCTTAAAACTCAACATTCAAAACACAAAGATCATGGCATCCAGTCAGGATTTACTTCATGGCAAATAGATGGGGAAATGGTGGACCCAGTGGCAGATTTTATTTTCTTGGACTCCAAAATCACTACAGACAGTGACAGTAGCCATGAAATTAAAAGATGCTTGCTCCTTGGAAGAAAAGCTATGACAACCCTACACAGCATATTGAAAAGCAGAGACATCACTTTGCCAACAATGCTCTGGTATTCAAAGTTGTGGTTTTTCCAGTAGTCACGTACAGTTGTGAGAGTTGGACCATGAAGAAGGTTGAGCACTGAAGAATTAATGCTTTTGAACTGTGGTGCTGGAGAAGACTCTTGAGAGTCCCTTGGACAGCAAGGAGATCAAACCAGTCAATCCTAAAGGAAATCAACCCTGAATATTCGCTGGAAGCATTGATGCTGAAGCTGAGGATCTAATACTTTGGCCACCTAATGCAAGGAGTCGACTCATTGGAAAAGACCTTGATGCTGGGAAAGATTGAGGGCAGGAGGAGAGGGGGTGAGAGAGGATGAGGTGATTGGATGGCATCAATGACTCAGTGGATATGAGTTTGAGCAAACTCTGGGAGATGGTTGAAGGAAAGGGAAGCCTGGAGTGCTGCAGTCAATGGGGTCACAAAAAGTCAGACGTTACTTAGCGACTGAACAACAACATTGAAGTTGATACCTTCCAAACACTGGAGGGCAAAAGAAAGCAAAAACAAAACAACTGAGAAGTAGTAATTTTAATTATTCATTTTACCATATTTACCTCCCCAGATTATTATAGCATATCTGAAAACATTTCCTCTCTTTAAAATTATTGTAGGTCTCAAACAATTGAGAGTTACCTATGTTTCATATATGACTTCCCTGGTGGCTCAGACAGTTAAGCGTCTGTGTACAATGCAGGAGACCTGGGTTTGATCCCTGGGTGGGGAAGATCTCCTGGAGAAGGAAATGGCAACCCACTCCAGTATTCTTGTCTGGAAAATCCCATGTATTATATATGTTTTATTTAAGTTGTAATGGAAACTACACTGCAAATAGTAGCACAAATCTTTGAGAAACAAACTTTTATTCTCTGAATTTCCATGAGTAAATTCCTTCTCCTGAGGGAATGCCTAATCTACCTGTATTGCTCGTCATCCTGTTTGTGATGTCAAAGTCTTGCTGTTCACACTGCACTGTTCACTGAACCCAAGGTAGGCAAGGCATGAGCTAAGAGTCTGGAAGAAGACTCTAGGAGCTGTAGGTACTGCAGACACATTTATTCTCTTCTGGCTAACACAGCAGCCATAGCATAACCTAACACAACACAGCTTCTCTCCTGAATGGCTGATGCAGCAGCTATAGCAGTAGACATGCTATAACCTCTCTTCTCATGGCTGACCCAATGGACATGGCTGTGATGCAGAAGTAATGCCCTCACTGTGTAGGTGGAGCCCAGATATCCGGTCAGCATAAAGTAGCTCATGACCAAGCAAGTACCTCATGATGCACATGCACAGTGCTACAAATGATCTCAGTGTTACAGTCATCATTTACAAAACATGGGATGAGAGAGCCTGAACATGTCATCTTGGCTAATTTGTTCTCTCCCCATACTACCCATACCTGTTCAACATGAATTAGGGTCTATTATAACAAGTCATTTATTTTTTTTTTCTTTTGAGTGATTCCCCTTCCTTCCAACTTCCAAAATAAGTTTTAAGGAACTTTATGACTTAGATCCCAACTTTGTTTTTGATTCTTGAGTGAATTTAATGGTACTGGATTATACCTGATATAAGGCCTAGAAAACTAACAAATTGAGCTCAGTTTATGATTCTTATTGTTTGTAATGATGCTAAATATGGTTGTTTGATTTTTAACATTTTCTTACTTGTATTTCAAAATGATACTCAGTCTCCCTAAAATACAATCAATTTAAACAAAAGACAACTACATACTAAAAAAAAACAATAAAATACTGAATACTGAAGCGTGAGCTTCTTTAAAAATATAATAGAAGTTTTAAACCATTGAAAACAAGGCAGTTGTTTGTTAATATTCATGTAAAAACCAAATTATTAATAAGTAAGAAAATGAGCAATTAGCACATTCATTAAAAGTATTATATCTAAGTGGAATACAAATAAATTATATTTGTGATGGAAGCAGAAACAGTGAAAAGCACACTCAGAGAAAAATGGGTTCTATAGAAAATTTTCTGATTTTTTTCACACCTAATCCTTTTTCTGAAACTGCACTCTAACTATTCCCAATTGCTTATAATTTTGCTAAGCAGATGCTCCCCAGAAACTTCAGACTCTATACTTCACCTTTATTCCTTAAGCTAAAATTGTTTGGGTGCTTCAAATTGCTTCTTGAACCATCATTCACCCATCCATAGTGAAACTACCAATTATTCTTGCTAATCATGAACTTCCCCAAACCCTGGATCCCTTTCCTCCTTGTATAAAATTAGTAAAACCTGCTTGAACCATTTCTGTGATCCCTGAAAAGTTATTATTAAGTGTTTTCTGTTTAATACTGATTTTCCTTACTTTCAGTTGAGTCTTTGAGCATAGGCCTCTGTGTTAGTCTGGATAGAGGTTAGGCTGATCTTAGAGACCCAAAAATACAATGTTCATAAGTCTAAGTGGCAACTTGATGGTGATAAAAACCCTGATGTCTTCTGACTTATTGCTCTGCATCCTAAACATGTAACATTGATCCTGAGGTTCAAGAGAGCTGTAATGGCTTACCTCCCTCCTTCATAGAGTTATCCTGGCTGGGGACAAAAAAGAAAACAATATAAGAGAATGCATTCTCTTTATGATCATAACTCAGAAGTTGTGCTGCCATGTCCCATAAGTAGAATCCAGTCACATGACTTCTCCTTGCTTCAAAGAAAGCTGCTATTTTGTTGCCCTACAAAACTTCCATTGATACAGAGAAGGTGGCATGAGTGATAAAGAATCTGCCTGCCAACGCAGAAGATGCAGGAGACATGGGTTTAATTCCTAGGTGGGAAAGATTCCTTGGAGGAGGGAATGGCAACCTACTCCATGAATTCTTGCCTGTGAAATCCCATGGACAGAGGAGTCTGGTGGGCTACAGTCCACGGGTTTGCAGAGTTGGAGACAACGGAGTGCATACACACACACGAGAAAAGGGGAGGTCTGAAAGTGGGGAGCAACCAGTAGTCTCTGCCAAAACTTTAGAATCAAATGGATTTGGGCTTTAATCCCAGTTGTAATTTATTGACTACTAGTGTTCATGAAACTCTAAAGGTTTGGTATCTTTAACTGACTTATTTCAAAGAGGTGTTAAGCAGATTGCATCCAAAATTAATATAAAGATTTTAGCCCTGTGTTTGGAATATAATATGTGCTCAGTAAATGAGCACTAGTATTCCCAGAAAAAGACGACTACTAACAAAGAAATACAACGTTGAGGATTCTATAGGCAGGAACTATGTTTAAGAGAATATGTTGGAGAAATAAAGGCACGAAGGATCTTGGTTATTTAGGATATAGGAGAATATGCCAAAAACATAACGACAGGGTAAGGCAGATGAATGAAATTTTGGGAGCTAATTCAGGGTTGAAGTATATCCTTAATTTTGTCATTGATTTTTATTTTCTTCTTGTTATTGTAACCAGTCACCAGAGGTAAACAGTTGTTGTTGTTGTTGTTTTCTGTTATACATATTGAATACAATGCTCTGCATTAATCATGATTTTCTTACACTGATTGAATGTGGACATTTGCCAGACACATTCAGCAAGTTCAGTGAAGAGCTAAAACTCAGGCCATTCTCCTTCTCCCATAGCTACTAACTTGTCTTGAAAACTGATCTCTCAAGGCATAATATAGAAACACATCACACATCCGGTGTTTGTGGCAAATAAATGTTTTCCAGAGAGCTCTAAGCAGATGGCCCCAGGAAAAATTATAGGTAAAAGGGGAAGGCCAAGTAATCAAGTCAAGTCAACCCTTTCACACAGAGTCATTCGATTTAACATATTGGAATCTTCCTTTTTTTTATTGAGTTAAAGGCTTTATCCTCCTTTTACAAAATATTACGAAACATTTTTTTTTTCACAAGACTCAGCTTCTAAGTGCTATGCAGACTCTATTAATAATTTCTTAGATTTTTACTCATGAACTATTCATCTGCATTAGTTACAAAGGGTAGTTTCCTCTACAGAAACTTGTAGAAACTTCCTCTACAGCCTCCATGTGAAAGCTGCTTAGTCATGTCTGACTCTTTGTGACCCCATGGACTATAGAGTCCAGGGAATTCTCCAGGCGAGAATACTGGAGTGGGTAGCCTTTCCCTTCTCCAGGGGATCTTTCTGACCCAAGAATTGAACTGGGGTCTCCTGCATTGCAGTCAGATTCTTTACCAACTGAGCTATCAAGGAAGCCCCTCGGCCTCCATGAATTCACTCATTTCTCCCAAATTTTGCACCTCCTCCTTTGTTACATCCATGGTTCTTAACATACTACCTTGTCTATAAAAATATCACTATATTTTGCTGAAAAATTAAATCCAAAAATGGATGAATATTAACTTTTACTGACTGAACAAGTCATTATAAGAGGAGTCTCATTAAAGATCATGTCATCATTAAAATTATTTAGCATTATAGAGTAGGAAGAACTCTGAGCTTGAAGTTAAAAAAAAAAATCTTCATTAAATTTCTTCTAAAACTTGTGAGTTCTGTGATTACAAATTTCTGGCAAAATTTAAACAACAGAAAGCTTCACTGTCTTTTTCTGTAAAATGGAAATTCAACTAAGATAATATTCATAAGAAGANAGAAGACTTGGTAAATTGTAAATCACAAACCAAAATTAAGACATTGTTATTAATCCAAACTGGAATCATTTTCTCATGTAGTTGCACACATCTTATGCTGATGTAATGCAGTAAATAAATTTTCCTTTATAAAAAGCCCATGTGTATGCTTGGTGCTAGAACAAGCATATGATAATATTTCCACACCAGATAATTTTTTTTAAGTGTCCACACAGATTTTTATTTGTGAAAAACAACTAGATATGTGAGTATTGAGCCAATAAAACCAACTGAAGAATGGGAGGAATTATCCTACACTTGAGTCATTGTTTCACATTTTTGAAGCTCCCAGTGAGCTCTAAATATGAGCTGTTTGTTCCTTTCTGCATTCCCCATTGTTCTTTCCTATAAGGCGATCCTTTTAATATCAGCATAGAGTACATAAAATGCTTTAGGGGTAAAAGTTGGTCTTCCTTTTATAGTAATTTTTAACTTATCCAATTCAATTCTAAGCAATAGGGTCATAAAAATTTTTTTAACTCTACTGATAAGATCTCCATTATTTTTGTTTATGGAATGTAGAGAAACATGTCTTTCCCAACACCTTCCTGCTGTAGCCTGTTTCTTTCCATACATATAATGGGGGTCCCTGTGGCTCTGGAGGTCAAACAGACATCTAGACTCTATCACACGCTACTTTTGTGATCTGGAGTATGTTGGCTAATTTTCAGAACTTAAATTTTCTCATTTTGTCAATAATGGTAATCATCCCTATGCCATGATATCTTAGGCACAAGATTAAATAAAAATTTTAGCACATAAAAAAGCTGATCAATATAAATTAGCAACTACAATTATATTCTATAATAGCAGGAACAAGAGTGAAAGTAAAACCTATGTGGCAACAAAACTGTGGCATTACAGTAAAAATCCGTAAGTTCCCCAAACATTGCTTAATTTGAACAACTTTATCAGGATGATTATATCACTGGTTAAGAATTCTCAACCAGAAGACAATAAGATTGGATATTTGTGGTTCTATTATAAATGCTATTGTCCAGGATATAGCATTACTTTATGTCTACAGAAACTTTCATACAGTGTGTGTCATATATCATTATTCCCTTTATTTGTACATTTATCTAGTTTAATTTGGTCAGAGCTCTTATATTGAATCCCTCATTAAATTTTCCTCTTTCATTCAGAGATAATATTTACCAATTTATAAATCTTTTTATGACTGTTGAAAGTCATGAACCATAAACATAATACTTATATATATTTTAAGCACAAATACAAGGGACAAATATGACTGAAGTGCCTCAGATTCATTTGCACTTTTGTAAACTCAGAAGACTTGCACAGCCATAGTATATTTCATCTTTTCTATAAACAGATAACTTGATATTTGTTGTAGGCTATTATCTATTAGACCCTATAATAAATCCTAACATTCCTCAAATTTGAGTAGCTTATTGCTGTTACTTTAATTTCTACTTCTTGGTGTATTTAGTATTAATTAAGATTAAAGTTATTTTTAAAAATCACTCGATTACACCTAAGAATGTCATATCCAAAATGCTGGAAAAAGTCATTCTGGTTTTGTAGGTGAAGGACAGGGAAGCATGGTGTGCTGCAGTCCATGGGGTCACTAAGAGTTAGACACGACTGAGTGACTGAACGGAACTGAACTGATTTGCACATTAAAAGAGAGCTATTTTTCTTCTCCCAAGATTCAGAAAAACTTCTTCAACAGCAAACTTCACCCTTCTATACAGGCACAGGCCAAAATCCCTTTTTAGCATGGAAATATATCTTAACCTTTGAAAGTAGGATATTCTGTGCTGTTAAGAACTTTACTCCTGATTATTAATCTCAGGTTTGAACTAGACACATTATTGTATGTGACCTAGATAGTGGCAGAGTCTCAGCTCTAATCTCAGAATTTAGCTGACATATACACAATGCATGCCCTATTCCAAATATGTGAGTGATTTGGATAGATGAATCAATAAATCTGTATGTAAAGTACAAAATAATGCTCTGTATATTCCCAGTAAATATATATACCAAATAGTTTTTCTTGATATCAGGCTCCCTCTATTGTGGCGTGAGTGAGGTGAAATAAAATGGAGGCATAAAATGCATAAAATAGGATTTCTTTTCTGATATAGAGGAAAACAGACTCTGTTTGAAGAATTTACTATCATCAGCAAGTTTGGTAGCAAATCCTCAAATACTTAATATTAAATCACTGTTCAAAGACAGTATAAGCAGAAGATATCCTGCTTTTAAAGGCAAAACTAAATAGCCTCTACAATGGGAAACAAATTATAGCATCTAATGATTTTATTTATTGAAGAACAGAAGATTTAGTTTGCTGGTAGAGGAATTTGCTTTGCCTACAATGACTCTTAAAACCTCTTTTTATTTGTACCATGTTAAATTTGCTTCTTGAACATAGGCCAAACAAATGTCAGCCCTTCATAAAACACATTAGTTGAAGGATCACTTATAGGAGCAAGAAAGAACAGATTTTCAAGTAAGAATGGACCATGGAGCATGTTGAAAACTGCTGAACGTGTCTTCACTTAGCAGAGTCACTTATAGCTGTATTCCACAATAGACATTAACTACCATGTGTTCATTGATTTTTTTAGCTGTAAGAAGAGAACAGCCATATAACAATTCAGGTCAGTTGAAAAAGGCTAACTCTGAATTTTACCAATTTTATGGTGACTGATCAGTTATCAAAGAAACACTACCAAAGTTTTGTTTTTCATATAATGACATAACTACCAACAATGAAAACAAATTAATATTGTCTAAATAAGTTATTTTGATTTAAAATATGGTTCTTGAGAAATTAGATAACTCACCGACCTCTTCCATCTACTGGGTGGTTTTGAGTACAGAGAAAGAAATGCTTGTAAATTGTTCTGGACTTTGTTTCCAACACAATGAAACAGTTTATTATTAATACTATGTTTTCCACAAAGAGTGCTTTATAATCTTAGAATACAATAAACATTATATTTTTGTAGCTGTTATTGTTCAGTCACTAACTCGTGTCTGACTCTGCAACCCATGGACTGAACCACACCAGGCTTTCCTGTTCTTTGATATCTACCAGAGTTTGCTCAACTCATGCCCACTGAGTAGGTGATGCCATCTGACCATCTCACCCTCCGTTGGCCCTTTCTCCTCTTGCCCTCATTTTTTTCCCAGCATCAGGGTCTTTTCTAGTGAGTTGGCTCTTCACATCAGGTGTCTTCAGCATCAGCCCCTCCAGTGAATTTTCAAGATTGATTTCCTTTAGAACTGACTGGTTTGATTTCCTTGCTGTCCAAAAGACTCTCAAGAGTCTTCTCCAGCACCACAATAGCTGAGTAGGTATCTAAAGCCAAACTGCACACACAGCTACACACAATGAGAAAAGTAAAGCCAACTAATGTCTTTCCGTTACTCCTTCCTCTGTGCCTACAAAACAATAGGCCTATTTTACCTGATTCTCCTGATTTTCCTCTTCCACCTTGTTCCCTAGAGTGATTTTTCCTAGTACAGGTAAGGAACTGCCCAGACTAACAAGTGGGCCCACTATAATTAGAAGTTCAGTAACAGAAATCCCTTTTCAAGTCATTGGAAATGTCCTGTTACTCTTGATATCACTGGAGACCCTGGAGTCTTGGCACAGAAGAGTGAAAGGAAAGAGAAGAATGTGTGAAATTCTTTCTGGGTTTGGTAACTGTCATTTTTGCCTAAACCAAACTTCTCCACAAGTGTTTGCTGCTGCTGCAGCTAAGTCACTTCAGTCGTGTCCAACTCTGCCACTCCATAGACAGCAGCCCACCAGGCTCCCCCGTCCCTGGGATTCTCCAGGCAAGAACACTGGAGTGGGTTGCCATTTCCTTCTCCAATGCAGGAAAGTGAAAAGTGAAAGTGAAGTCAATCAGCCCTGTCCAACTCCCAGAGACCCCATGGACTGCAGCCTACCAGTCTCCTCCATCACGGGATTTTCCAGGCAAGAGTATTGGAGTGGGGTGCCAGTGCCTTCTCCGCCACAGGTGTTTAATATCAATTTATCTATTTAACAGCTATTTATGGCCTTCAAATCTTCATAGAATGTAAAACATATAAGTTATAGTCACAAGATTAAAAAAGTAGTATATAAATTGTTTGCTTTCTTTAGTATCATTAAGCTTACATGGGAGAACTCACAAACATATGGAATCTTATGTCTAACATGAAATTAAACACTGATTTCATTTCACTCATGAAATAAGCTTTCATCTTCAGTTCAGGTCAGTTCAGTCACTCAATCGTGTCCAACTCTTTGCGACCCCATGAATCGCAGCACGCCAGGCTTCCCTGTCCATCACCAAATCCCAAGGTTCACCCAGACTCACGTCCATCGAGTCAGTGATACCATCCAGCCATCTCATCCTCTGTCGTCCCCTTCTCCTCCTGCCCCCAATCCCTCCCAGCATCAGAGTTTTTTCCAATGAGTCAACACTTCGCATGAGGTGGCCAAAGTACTGGAGTTTCAGCTTTAGCATCATTGCTTCCAAAGAAATCCCAGGGCTGATCTCCTTCAGAATGGACTGGTTGGATCTCCTTGCAGTCCAAGGGACTCTCAAGAGTCTTCTCCAACACCACAGTTCAAAAGCATCAATTCTTCGGCGCTCAGCTTTCTTCACAGTCCAACTCTCACATCCATACATGACCACTGGAAAAACCATAGCCTTGACTAGACAGACCTTTTTTGGCAAAGTGATGTCTCTGCTTTTAAATATGCTATCTAGGTTGGTCATAACTTTTCTTCCAAGGAGTAAGCGTCTTTTAATTTCATGGCTGCCGTCACCATCTGCAGTGATTTTGGAATCCCAAACAATAAAGTCTGACACTGTTTCCACTGTTTCCCCATCTATTTCCCATGAAGTGATGGGACTGGATGCCATGATCTTCGTTTTCTGAATGTTGAGCTTTAAGCCAACTTTTTCACTCTCCACTTTCACTTTCATCAAGAGGCTTTTTAGTTCCTCTTCACTTTCTGCCATAAGGTTGGTGTCATCTGCATAGCTGAGGTTACTGATATTTCTCCTGGCAATCTTGATTCCAGCTTGTGCTTCTTCCAGTCCAGCATTTCTCATGATGTACTCTGCATAGAAGTTAAATAAGCAGGGTGACAATATACAGCCTTAACGTTCTCCTTTTCCTATTTGGAACCAGTCTGTTGTTCCATGGCCAGTTCTAACTGTTGCTTCCTGACCTGCATATAGGTTTCTAAAGAGGCAGGTCAGGTGCTCTGGTATTCCCATCTCTTTCAGGATTTTCCACCGTTCATTGTGATCCACACAGTCAAAGGCTTTGGCATAGTCAATAAAGCAGAAATAGATGTTTTTCTGGAACTCTCTTGCTTTTTCGATGATCCAGTGGATGTTGGCAATTTGATTTCTGGTTCCCCTGCCTTTTCTAAAACCAGCTTGAACTGGAAGTTCATGGTTCACATATTGCTGAAGCCTGGCTTGGAGAATTTTGAGCATTACTTTACTAGCATGTGAGATGAGTGCAATTGTGCGGTAGTTAGAGCATTCTATGGCATTGCCTTTCTTTGGGTTTGGAGTGAAAACTGACCTTTTCCAGTCCTGTGGCCACTGCTGAATTTTCCAAATTTGTTCGCATATTGAGTGCAGCNTTGACCATCTGGTGATGTCCATGTGTAGAGTCTTCTCTTGTGTTGTTGGAAGAGGGTGTTTGCTATGACCAGTGCATTTTCTTGGCAAAACTCTATTTGTCTTTGCCCTGCTTCATTCTGCGTTCCAAGGCCAAATTTGCCTGTTACTTCAAGTGTTTCTTGACTTCCTACTTTTGCATTCCAGTCCCCTATAATGAAAAGGACATCTTTTTTGGGTGTTAGTTCTATAAGGTCTTGTAGGTCTTCACAGAACCGTTCATCTTCAGCTTCTTCAGCGTTACTGGTTGGGGCATAGATTTAGATTATTGTGATATTGAATGGTTTGCCTTGGAAATGAACAGAGATAATTCTGTCATTTTTGAGATTGCATCCAAGTACTGCATTTCAGACTCTTTTGTTGACCATGATGGCTACTCCATTTCTTCTGAGGGATTCCCGCCTGCAGTAGTAGATATAATGGTCATCTGAGTTAAATTCACTCCTTCCAGTCCATTTTAGTTCGCTGATTCCTAGAATGTTGCCGTTCACTCTTGCCATCTCTTGTTTGACCACTTCCAATTTGCCTTGATTCACGGACTTGACATAGGTTCCTATGCAATATTGCTCTTTATAGCATCAGACCTTGCTTCTATCACCAGTCGCATCCACAACTGGGTATTGTTTTTGCTTTGGCTCCATCCCTTCACTCTTTCTGGAGTTATTTCTCCACTGATTGCCAGTAGCATATAGGGCACCTACTGACCTGGGGAGTTCCTCTTTCAGTATCCTATCATTTTGCCTTTTCATACTGTTCATGGGGTTCTCAAGGCAAGAATACTGAAGTAGTTTGCCATTCCCTTCTCCAGTGGACCACATGCTTTCAGACCTCTCCACCATGATCCACCTGTCTTGGGTAGCCTCATGGGCATGGCTTAGTTTCATTGAGTTAGACAAGGTCCTAGTGTGATTAGATTGACTAGTTTTCTGTGATTATGGTTTCAGTGTGTCTGCCCTCTGATGCCCCATCTTCAAGGCACCATAAACCTCATGATTGGTAATATAATTAAACTTGTGACAAAAAATACTTCATATTTTTATTATTTTAAAGGTTAAACTTCATTTATAGCTATTATAAAATATTGACTATTATCCCCATGTACAATATATCCTTATAGCTTAGTTTATGGCCAATGGTTTATTCCTCTTACTCCCATACCCTTATATTGCTTCTCCTCATATTTTTCTCTCTGCTGGTAACCACTAGTTTTTAACCAGATATTTAAAAGCAAAAAAAAAAAATAAAAGTATCATGATTTTTCTTCTCATTTTATTTGCTAAATTAAGAGTGACCTTTCCTGAAGGGTTCTTTTAAGAATACTGATAATAAAAGAAACAGAAAAAAGACAAATCAATAGTAAGATAACATACAGGCATAATATTGATTAGAACTAAGATTTTAATAATGGGAAATTATCAGTCTTTGCAGGTGGCTCTAGACTCATGTTTCAATCTGTGGGCTAATATATAAAAATTAAAAGTCTTAAACATTTTATCATGACTTTTAAGAGAAAGCAAACCACATACTACAATAAAACGCATATATAAGACCATTATGCCTACAGTTCAGGTTCATTTACAAAATTGTAACTAGAATTAAGACTCCTCTAGTTTTCAACAAATGCTTCTAAATTCTTGTCTCCTTGGTAAGATTAAATAAAGCCTTTGGTATGAGAGACTGAGTCCTGTGCTAATTCTAAGCTCCCACTTTGCCTTACATTGTGCTAAACAAAAGAAATGACATCAACAGTTATTTGTCAAGCACCTATTATTACTTTTGTTAGGTCATATGAGGAATAGAGTAAAATATTATTTTGTTGGCTAGAAATTTACAATGTCTCAAGGATGTTAGTTGATTTTTTAATTTTTTCTAAGCTGATCAGTTTACAGAAAGTCAGGGACTGACCTGTCCAAAAAGAGATAAATTGAAGCAAGCTTAGGTTTTATGTTGCCATTATCTAGCCTGGTTTAGTACATCCAAGCTGTACTTCCTATAATTCATCAATCAGAGAATACTCTTGTTTAACAAAATCACAAAAATATATAACATATATTATATCATAAATATGACAGCTCTCATTTTCTAGGCCTCTAAGTTGTAGAATTGTGTTCCTGATTTCTAAACCTTCATTGCTTTTTTGATGTCACTCAAAAATAGCAGTGTTTCCCCTTTCCTAATAGCAATGAAAATTATTTTTCTTGATCTGTGAAATCCTGCATAATTTACATTTCTGGTCCTCTGCTTACTTCCTAAGATTCTAGACATATAGAAAAAGTTATAGTATCTTAACCTGGAATCTCTCTTTAAATTTTGACAGATTGAATTCTCCATTGGCATGTGAATTTTTTACCACTAATCAGGGGAATTCCTGTATTTCATTATGCGTTAACAAGCATTTCTTTATTGAAAATAACTTGCATTTTAGTGTATATTTTTATTAATTATCAAATCAAAGGCCTTCTTCCTATTTCTGATATACTAAACCTCTTTTCAAACACTGCATACCTTTTAAAAGTAGATTTTTCCAGTCTATTAGACTAGACTCTATAGACTAGACTCTATATTAGAGTCTCAACTCTGAGTTAAGTGGGGAGAGGGGCGGTTGGTAATACAGATTTTTTTTTAAAAGATACTGTGAAAACTGCATCAGCTCATCTAATTATATTAATATATTTCTTTAGGTAACTGTTTTCACTGTGTAATCAGGAGAAGGTTAAAACATTCTTTCCCTTAAAATTCCGTTATTTTTTTGATAGGGTAGAGTAATAATTCTAATAGCCAATAAAGATTTCAAAGGCTTAAAAATTCTTAATCTTCCCCTTCTTCTTGGAAAATGGCATTTTGTTATTTTTTTGTGAAAATAAAAATGTTAATAAGAAATGATAATGTGCACAATAATATAAAATATAGAAAGTTTTTTATTCATTATGTATAAAGTGGGAGACAGGAAATGTAAAGTTAAAGAATAAAAAGTAACACAGGAAATGTACAGTCAGCAGCATCAAGAGATACTTCTCATAGCACAGTACCTTTATTAAGAAATCTAGATTCAATCAACCAGGGTGCAATGGAAATGTTTCTTGAAGTAAATAACATTCTTACTCACTTTACAATTCAAAAGTCACAAAATTACTATGAGTTCTAGCTGTGTCACAAAATGAGACTATATTATTTTCTTCTTCTCTTTTATAATGTAATAGCTCCAGTACTTACAAACAGTCTGGATGCCCAGTTCTCAAAATGAAGAATTTTGCATTATGTCTACAAAGCCAAGCCCCAGAAGATGCAGCCTCCTCCCATCTTGTGTTCTACTATTTTCAGAGCTTCTTTCTTTTTCCTTTCAGCTACTACTTTTTGTTTAGCTGATATGTGATGGGCATTTTACAAATATTATTAATTTACTGTTCAACTCATTTTATAGGTATGTAATTGAAGGTGCAGAAATTCCACAGAATGTATTCAAAGTCATACAGGTAATACATAGACTTCTGTGACTCAATGTCCTATTCCTTCTGTGTGAACAGAGGGAAATTATTTGCATGATTGTTTCCACTGGCTTATTGTTGGATTGGGGTTAGGGTGAACATTTAATTGCAAATAAGCCAATCTGGTGTATCTTCCCTGGGGTATGTTTTGTAAATTTTGAAAACAGAAGCAAGTATCAGACTTCACAGAAATATCAGGATGGCAAATATTGACACCAACCAAAGCAAATCTCAGAAAATTAATCCAATCCAGAGAGTTATCAGTGAGGTTAAGCTGATAGAGCTTGATTCTGACATTCATAAAATGTTTATTCAAAGAAAAACCACCTCATATACAGAAGGATTCTGACAAATGACAACAAAAAATTTAGACTGAGTACAATCGCTATGCATCTAGAAACTCCTTTCTATGCAAATTGACTAAACTCTCTGAACTAAAGTCTTTTATAATTAAAACACTGGTTATTTAAAAATGCAGAGTACATTGTTTAGTTTACACGACATATTCTTAAACTATGTTACTGTAAATGTTGATTAGTAGGCACAACACTTGAGCATGATATTGTACTTTTTTTTTACTTACTAAGTTAAGTTATAAATTTAAGATTCTGGAAAGGCATGAACATGGACAACAAAATCTGTCAGCACAGTGGTTAAGAAATGCTCTCTCTTAACACATAAAACAAAACCAAGTTCTCAGATAGTAGGGTGTATAAGAATTACCTGTGAAATCTGCAAAAGCTACAAAGTCCTGGATTCCCCTTAGGGACATTCTGGTCCAATATAATGTCTTTGAGGCCAAAGGATGTGTAATGTAACAAATGCCCCACTTGATTCTGATAAAACTAGTCCTGGGACATATCCTCTAGAACACTGCTTTATAAAACTGCTTCATGACATATTAACTTAAGTGGATTTTTCTTCCACATTCTTGGCACCTTTAGCAGTCTTTCAATGTCATACTAATCTTTGCAGTGAAAGTTTCATGTAGTGGCCAAATTTTCAATTAAATACAATTTTACTCAAATTTAAATCACACACACCATTTATCACAGCTGCTCAATCTGATGACTAAATAATTTTTATGTTCCACTCCAGAGCTGCCTCATTTTGGTGATAAATTAAAAGATCCTTATAAAGTAGCCTATCTACCTGTTACTAGCTGTTGTGAGGTGTGCGTATGATCTTCAGGGGCTGGTGTTGAGAGTGAGAGAAGCAAGGGAATGGAGGGAAACCAATCCACTGCTCAGGCAGGTCAGCAAGAGAATGAGTGGTCCATTATCTAATTCTCAAATTTTCAGGTTAAAGGATTCAATTTTGTCAGAATGGCTCAAATTCAAGATGGAGAAAGACAGTGACTCAACAACAGCAAAACAATTATAATACAAACAGCAAGGTATGCATTTTGTCACTTATTTTAATTTCAAAACTAGTACATAAGGTAGGTAATAACATTACATGTATTTGCCAAAAATAAACAAAAACTAGGTTAACAAAATGCCTAAGAAATTGGTGAGTAACAGAATGCAAATCTATGAATTTACCATGAGAGCTATAACTAGCAAAGTGACCCTAGAGTATTTTCTTTCTACTGAAAAATCTACAAGGGAAGTTAATTAGAGCAAGGAGAGTTAGTTGAATGAACCTAATAGTTAATGAGATAAGAAAACCTTCAGCAATCAATGCAAAGAAATAGAGGAAAACAACAGAATGGGAAAGACTAGAGATCTCTTCAAGAAAATTAGAGATACCAAGGGAACATTTCATGCAAAGATGGGCTCAATAAAGGACAGAAATGGTATGGACCTAACAGAAGCAGAAGATATTAAGAAGAGGTGGCAAGAATACACAGAAGAACTGTACAAAAAAGATCTTCACAACCCAGATAATCACGATGGTGTGATCACTCATTTAGAGCCAGATATCCTGGAATGTGAAGTCAAGTGGGCCTTAGAAAGCATCACTACAAACAAAGCTAGTGGAGGTGATGGCATTCCAGCTGAGCAATTTCAAATCCTGAAAGATGATGCTGTGAAAGTG
>SJYQ01001098.1:1144536-1157147 GCA_006410935.1 Redunca redunca | reverse complement strand
ATTTATTTTTATAAAAACAATGTTTATTTTCTTGTCTCTTAAAAGAGCATATTAAAGTTTTGGAAGTAAAAGTAAAAAGGCAATTTTTTAAGAGATATTTGTTAGGATTTTAGACTATTTTAAGACTACTCTAAATTCCCTGGGGAAAAACTCTCTGAAGTCGGAACTTTCATCAAATATGTTTGGGAAAAATGTTTAAGGGAAGTATTATTCTTACAAATATACAAAATCACATTATTTGTTCCTGGAATAGATTTGATATCCCTCCATAGACTGTTCCATCTCAGTCAAAAATGTAGATAGTCTTACATTATCACATTACTAAGAGTTCCAGTCATCTTTTGCTGTATAACCAGGAGCCTTCTTAGACATCTGGTGATATTTGGCAGACTGTCACAAGCAACCCTATCAACATCATTACCATCTATGCCTTTCAAGATAATTTATCTACTATATTCAATGCTTTGCTCAAAGAAGTTACTCAATAAATATTTGGGGATAGAGAGGAAAAGGAAGAGATGGAGAAAAGATGTACTATTTAGCAACATTTCCAGGAATGTTAGCCCACAAACTTGATGGGACTAAGCTGTTATGCTCTTTCTCTTCATTAGTCCTCCTTCACAGGGGTCAGGTTTGGGGCAAAACATATTTACAACACTTACATATGCTTAAGTACATATTTCTTTCCCTCATGATTAATAGGCAGTTTGGGTGCATCACTACAGGAAACATTCATTAATTCATCACTGATAGTTTTCACAGAGGAATGATGACATCTTTAAAAGGCAGAATTGCACAAACACTTTAAGGAGATGCTCGTATAAGATGCTTTTGTTCAAAGACATGAAAACGCGGCAGCTATTATTGAGCAACTTGGTGAAGGAGGGAGCCACTGCTTAAATGTACCCATCCGTTATTATAGGCCATCCTGACCTTGCCTAATAGTTCCCTAATGAGCCTACTGATAAAACTGCAGTACAGTTTTTCAAGTGTGCCAAAGCTCCTAACAGCCTCTTCAGCTCCAAAATGCATGATTCTCCAGTTTGTCTTCTTGGTTTCCTTCACTCTGGCTTCTGTCCTCTTAAATAACCCTGCCTAACTAACCTTGAGAAAAGTAATTATGCCCTCACTATTGATTAAGAAGGATCCATATTTAATTATGTGCAACATGTTCCACTATCAAACTTTCAGCTTGATTCTCCAATGCCTACTAGTAAGTCCTATTGCCATGTGCTATATCAGCCATTTGGTTAATGAGCTTGCTAGGAAGATGTTGAATTTTCCCCAACCCCTGTATTTTGTGAAAAATCTCTTATCTTAAGGTCATGGTTAGACCCTTTCATGAAGCCTGCCTTGAAGATTGTTTCTTTAATGCAAACAAAATCATCATTAAGCACATTGTCTATGTTTCTACTAAAGTCCTGAGTGATTCATAAGTGACCTTTAGTAAAATTTTGAGATCATAGTGCTTAAAAGGCTTCC
This sequence comes from Redunca redunca, assembly GCA_006410935.1. NCBI lineage: Eukaryota > Metazoa > Chordata > Mammalia > Artiodactyla > Bovidae > Redunca > Redunca redunca. The sequence continues at coordinate 1,155,665 of SJYQ01001098.1, read as the reverse complement.
CTGGTGGCTCAGATGGTAGAGAATCCACCTGCCAATGCAAGCGATGTAAGAGACAGGGGTTTGATCCCTAGGTCAGAAAGATCCCCTGGAGCAAAGCATGGCAACCCACGTCAGTATTGTTGCTTGGAGAATCCCATGGGGCAGAGGAGCCTGGTGTGCTACAGTCCATAGGGTCAGAAAGAGTTGGTCATGACCGAAGCGACTGAGCACAAATGCAAAGTTCAAATGTTAACTGTAGTCAGAATTTGTTGTAAAGTAAATGATTCTGCTAAATCAGTTATAGTCAATTTATAAAGAAGTCAATATATATATATTGGAGAAGGCAATGGCACCCCACTCCAGTACTCTTGCCTGGAAAATCCCATGGAAGGAGCAGCCTGGTGGGCTGCCATCTATGGGGTCACAGAGTCGGACACGGCTGAAGTGACTTAGCAGCAGCAGCTATATATATATATAAATTAGTCAATTTATATAGAAGACAACTGCTTCTTACACACTATCTTTTTGTATGAAAATAATAATATGCCTTCACTTCCAACAACTGAATTGAAATTTCAGTTTTCTTTACCTCTAGAATCTATGTCTAAATGTTATTAGTCTCTTTTAATGAAAGCTTGCAATTAGTTTAGTTACAATACATAAACATGTTCAAAACATAAAATGTCACACTTTTACAGAGTTTGTATATTAAAAGCATCACATCTCTATTCTTGCCAAAAATAAATTTCCACTGATGCTTGTTAAATTGTTTTCAAAGAGTAGACATTAAAGATGTCCAAAATCACTGTGGATGGTCAGGTGACTACAGCCATGAAATTAAGACACTTGCTGCTTGGAAGGAAAGCTATGATGAATCTAGACAATGTATTAAAATGCAGAGGCATCATTTTGCCAACAAAGATCTGCATAGTCAAAGTTATGGTTTTTCCAGTAGTCATGTACAGATGTGAGAGTTGGAGCATGAAGAAGGCTGAGAGCTGAAGAACTGACGCTTTTGATTTGTGGTGCTGGATGAGGAAGACTCTTGAGAGTCCCTTGGACTGCAAGGAGATCCAACCAGTCCATCCTAAAGGAAATCAACCCTGAATATTCATTGAAAGGACTGATGCTGAAGCTGAAAATCCAATACTTTGACCACCTGATGCAAAGATCCAACTCACTGAAAAAGACCCTGATGCTGGGAAACATTGAAGGCAAAAGGAGAAGGGGGAGGCAGAGAATGAGATGGTTAGATAGTATCATCAACTCAATGGACTTGACTTTGAACAAACTCCAGGAGTAGTGGACAGAGAAAACTGGCATGTTACAATTCATGATGTCACAAAGAGTTGGACATGACTTAGCAACTGAACAGCAACAACACTCATCTAATCTAACATACATTTTGTCAAATATGAGTGGACCACCATAAACACACAATGAAACTTGCTGCTTAAATTTAGGCAGTTCAACTGTCAAAGCCCCGAGGATACCATTTAATACCATCTCTATCAGCAACTTTCACAAAACTTTAAAACTTCATAAAACTTATCTTTTGATCTTCAGACATCATAATATTTCCTTCTCTAATTCTCCCCCTTGTGTATCCATCTGTGATTTTGCTGGCTTCTGAGAACTGCAACATTCAGCTTCTTATCAAAAAAAGTACAGAAAGATGAAAAGGTCTTTAAAATCTCTAAGGACTAAGAATGCTGTGCTCAGTACTCTATGATATTGCTGCAATGCACAGGCTTGAGCCACCATAGTCCTGAATTGCTGATTCTTCCATTGCCACTGTGAATACTGTTTGTTCCTCAGGAATTAAAATCCCCAATCAAAGCATCCAATTGGCTAAGTCATATGCCCTTGCCTTGGCTGCCAGGGTGCAAAGAGAGATACAATCTGTCCCATTTCAGCCACTGTGGTTGGAGTTAAAATCCAGGCATACTATTTGGGACCTATCCAAATTTATCAGTTCTGTAACGACAAAAAACCAAACATCCACTACAGACTCTCCTCTCTGGTTAAAACTCTTTGAATATCCTTCATCCTTTACTTCAATTAATCCCCAATAATGTAGGTATGGCATTCAAAGCTACAAATACCTGGGATGTGATAATTTTCTACCCTTATTTCCTACTTTCCAATTTTCCCTAATTTCCAATCCTATCAGTTCAGTTCAGTTCAGTCGCTCAGTCGTGTCCAACTCTTTGCGACCCCATGAATTGCAGCACGCCAGGTCTCCCTGTCCATCACTCACTCCCAGAGTTCACTCAGACTCCAATCCTGTGGTTTAGTCTAATTAATTGTATGCAGTTTTCCCCAATATTTGTGATTTTGAATGTCAATTTCTATGCCTAGAGTGTTTGTTCAACTCATTCTTGCCCATTTCTTCTTTTACCTCCTATTCTACCACAGCAAACCTACTTTTAAGAACACTTCAGGGACTTCCCTGGTGTCCAGGGGTTGAGACTCTGCTTCCTTCCACTGCAGGAAGCATGAATTCAATCCCGATTTGGGGAACTAAGAGCCCACATGCCATGGGCCGTTAATAGAGATGCTGACATTTTTCATGTATTTCCTAGTTCTTCATCTTACCAGATTATAGTATAATATGATATAGTGTTATTAATAGTTACAACTTAACTTCAAAGCAGGATTGTGCTTTCCTCTTTTCTCACCACCCTTATTCATAATACCATTGTTAGCCTTCACCATCTTACATATAAAAGATTCACTCATTTAACAAATATTCTTTGTCTGCCTTCTACCTACTACTTGGATTTTTTTGAACCTGGTGCTTAAGAAAAAGTAAATAAGATAAAGTATTTGTCTTTAAGAAGTTTATATTCCCTGTGGAAGAGCAAAGTATATAAGCTGCTAACACCTATCTGATACAATTTTAAATGTGATAATGCTGTGATAAAAATAAAGTGTAGTAAGGAAGTATAGAGTAACAGAGAAGAGAGAACTGTTTAAATAAAGTGCTCATAAAAGGACCTTCAAAAAAGCTTATATATAAACAGAGATCTGGATAAAATGTGGAATAAAGACATGCTAGTATGTGGAAGAAAAGCATCCCAAGCAGAGGAAGCCATGATGCTAGCCTCTGAAGAAAAACAAGCTTGGTGCAAAACAGCAGAAAGTCTACCACAGTTGAAGCAGTAGAAACAAAGTATTATTATAGAATATATTGGCAGGAGAGAGAGAAGACTCTTGTGAGCCTTGGTAAGGTCTTTGGGTTTTAAGTAAGATAGCCATTGGGGGATTTTGAGCAGACAGGTGGCATTTTTATGTTCTTAAAGGCTGCTCAGGATCACTATGAAAAATTTATCATCTGGGACAAGAATAGAGGCAGGCAGATCAAGTAGGAGTCTATTGCTATTGTCTAGGCAATAGGTGATGCTAGCAGCTTGAACAAGAAAGGATTCATGGAGTTTGTGAAATATAAGATTCAGGATATAGTTTAAGGAAAGTTCCACTGTGGCTGCCGATGGATCAATCATGAAATGTAAAAAAAGAGACAGAGAGAGATAAAGGAAGGAAGGAGGGAAGATAGGAAGTATGATTACTAGGTATTTGGTCTGATGAAGTGAGGTACCATTGCCCAAGATGAATAAGACTAGAGAAGGAGCAAGTTTGGAGCTAGAGGGATCTCCTATAAAATATAAATATTTGAAACTCCATCTAAACATTAAAGCAGATATTTTGAGTAGATAGTTGAACACATAGGTGTAAATAAAAAGGGTCTGGAGATGCATATCTGGGGTCTAATTATGTGAATATTTAAAGCTACCATTTCAAAGAATAATTATTGAAAGAGAAAAAATTAAGTCAAGATTCTGGAGGATCCAGGAAAGTAGAATTAGAAAGAGAGGCCTACAAGAAAAAGAAAATAAATACCAGGAGCTTTCTTATCACCAAGAAAATTCGCTGTTTTTGAGTGGATAAACAATTTTTTCAAATGCTGCTGAGATGTAGGTTGAGAATTAGCCCTTTTGAAAGCTAAAGGTTCTGTTAACTTTGACAAGAGTTTAGGAACTAAAATCTGATTAAAGCATACTGAAAAGGGAAAGGTGGGTAAAGTTATTGTATCAGTCTTTTAACAGATCATTTTCCTTCATTATTAAAGTTCTCTCACTATTCAAAAGCCATCATTATATTTTTTGTAAGAGTAAAACAGATTGTGAAATTGTTGCCTGAGTCCAGATGCTTCTACAATTCTCAAATCTTAATGCTTAAAAAAACAACCTAGTCTTGCCTATTAAAATATAAATTCTTGCCTTCTGCTATCACTGAGTATGATTGATGTGGCATGGGACAAGACACTGTAACCTCATTTTTAACAAACACTCAAGTGATTACACTATAGCTGATTTAAGAACCTCATGGATTGGATCCTTCATTATTTCCCTGCCCTTTTCCCCTGTTCTTTCTTCTGCCTAGGATTCTGATTCATACTTCTGGAAAACTCCTATTGATTCTTCGAAACTTTAGGGTCACTCCCTCTTTTAAGTCATCCTCATATTGCCAACCATACAACTCAGCAAATACTTGAGAAATAAATGGACTATCTATAGCTAACTTTCCTTTGCTTTTGTTGTTAAAACCTTAAATACTTTATAAAATGTTGCCAATCTCAAGCATTTACATAATTCAGTAAACTGAATTCTATTTATATGCACCATGTTAGTAAATTTCCTCAAATGAACATGATTAATATTTTTCACACAGCCAAGACAGACCCACCATTTTTAAAGAGACTGTTTCTGAATAATTCTAAGTATCTTTCCACATTTCTGAAGGAAATGTCAAATGAGTTTGCTCTGGAGTTCATCGATAATTACAGTATCTGATCAGATAAGTGTCATGAGAAATCTAGGGACACTGTTTTGATACTGACCTATTTTTAAAATGATTTCCCTCTATTCTCTTTTAAGAACCTAAAAGAAATCCTCCATCCAATAGCTGGCTTCCTTGGGGATATTTAAAAAGGAGAAAATTACCTAGCTTATATTTAGCTTTACTCCTGTAAAGCAAGATTTTTTCTCCCTCAGTCTCTCTTTTGTTTTTATTCTTTCAGATCAAAACTTCAAAGAAAAGGACTGATGGATCAGCCATTCATTTATTGGAGTTGAATTTTTGCTTGCCTCTAGATTTTCTACTCTGATGTTTCTTTGATTTCCATTCTATCTGCATCTTTTATGTCTTTAGTTTATGCGTGTGAAGAAAATTATAGTGTAGGCTTTGCTCAAAAAATTATATTTCATCATATTCCTAAATCTTAGAAAATTTAAAACACTTTTCCAAGTCTGAAAATGACTTTAGACAGAAGCCTCCAGCACAGAACTTAATAAATATGTCCTTATTGTATTCTAAATAATTAAACTTTTCAGAAGCTAGGCTTCAGAACGGACAGGAATCAGTTTCACCAGGGATATCTCAAACTAAACATCAAGGTAATGCACAGTTCCATGTATCTCTTGCCTGACTTAGACAAATACTCATTAAAAAATAATAAAGTAAAGACAAGTTGGGCAGGAGGCAATGCAGTAGTAACCAAGTTCTTTGGATTTGTTAGTAGATAGACCTGACCCTGTTTCTGCCAATTCTAGCTACAAACCTTGTGTCAAGTTAATAATAATATCTTTTTCCTTCTGTAAAATGAGAATAATAAGGCCTATTTTTTGTATGTTTGTACTGATATTATATATGATCATTTGAATAGTGTAGCGGTCCTTAACTCATAATAATTAACAAAATATTAAATTTTATTTTTGTTACTAGAAGGTTTTGCTGAAATTGTGTGTGACCTTGTTGGTTCCCCTTCAGAACCACTGTAAAGCCAGTAGCTGCTGCCATGGGCCTCAAAAATGTCCACCAGGCAGACACTAGATCCCAACACATGAATTTAAAAGGACTGAGAAAAAATGATATTACTTTTACCATATCTTTCCTGAGCCAGTAGATCACAAAGTACCCAACACTGTTATTCTCCAAACTATGATTCAAAGGGAAATGTCATATGTTATGCATGTCTGTGGTATACATGATATACATTATTGAGTTCTTGAGCTCCTGCTGTGAATTCCACTTGATAATCTCTGACTATGTCTCTCTGAACTGGAAATAAGCCCTGCAAGGAAGCTGTCATTGTGTGATTATCCTCATATTTCCCTTATGGCATCTTCATCCTAAGACATATCTGAGGATATATCTTATCCTCAGAACAGTAAAACTGAATTTATGCAGAACTCCACCTTTCTATATTCATAACCAACAGTTATTACTAAGAATAATACATAATAGTAATTATTTTTAAAACCAAAAGACTTGGTCTCACTGTAGAGTATGGTTCTAACAGTGGGAATGATCATAAATTAGATATGGGTTTTAGCAGCTATTAACAACTATTTTTTACTCCAGAATACATACGGTTCCACAGCAGGCATACATTCTGCATATTTATCAATATTGACAGAATAAAGACACAATGAGAGGCCACCAAATTCATGAAGGACTAGAAATGTAAATAGCAAAATGACCTTTTAGGTAAATGTATAAGATGAAGTTAATACACCAAATGATTAGAGAATAATTCAGGAAATGTAAAGAAATAGAATATAAACAAGTAACTTCTACATCTCATGATCTTCTCTATACTTCAAATAATAGGTCTTCTCAGATGACCAATTATTGAGCCACAACTATGAACCAGGCATTCCATTTGCTTTACAATCTTTAATTCTCAAATATCTAGTGATTCTCATTTGAATCATATGAATCTTCAGGAATGTAAGGCTCTTCTTGGTCAAGATATAGCTTAATGAGCAGAGCCTGAAAATGATCCATCACTACCTATATCCAGAAATCCATGTTAGAAGCTTCAATAATATACATGTAATTGTAAGAATCAATGTACTTATGACAGATGGTTTGCATTGCTGGGTGGCCTATATTCAGTTCGCAAAAAGCAGACTTTTTTGTTTGGTCTCTCTTAACTTCAGGTTTGTTTTTTTTCTTCCCCTACTTGTCCAGTAAAGGGACTAGACTCAGCTGAAGCTTCTTTTAGTGTGAAATTGATGTCATCATTGATGGCTGACTTCTTCAAGTGGAATGGTTGGTATAAGAAGAGCAATAAGGGGATATCTGTTGTTTTATCTTATATGAGGTATTTAGGTTTGTCATCATTTCACACTTCTTTCAGTTAATCTGCCATTAATTATGTTAACCAGTGTACATGAGGAATAAAAAATATGTGCATGAAAGATTTATGCTTTATTTTGAATTATTGAAGAGTAGTTCATTCCTTCCTATTTTAAAATTTTGAATAAAATGGCATTATTTAAAATGTTTCCTTCAACCCTCCCTGTGTTCATAAATTTCATCCTTAGAAAAACTAAGCATAAACTTAGCCTACATCTTTTGACTCCAGCATAAGTCAGGTTTGCTTGTACATTAGTTTAAAAGCTGGAATATGTGAAGGCTATATGTGCATTATATTTCCTTTCAAAGACACTGACTTAAAACTTTAATTCAAAATTGACAGTGAATTTGAGTATTCCTTTGGCTGTTTATGTCATAAAGACTAGATTTATTACACATTTTTATAACAGATTATCACTCATAAACTTTACAGATTAAAATGATATCAGTAAACAGCTCTACCACAATTGCAAAAACAAAAATATATACAAAGGACAATAATTCTGGTCTAGGTGTTTTTAGTGTAATTGTAGGTCAAAGTAAAAAAGTAACAGAAAGAAAAAGTAACAGAAGAAAAATACTATATTCATACATATGTCAAGATTTAGCTAAGAAGATAAAGTACTATAATGCAAATAAGCCATATATTTACCTACAAGTTTAAAATTAAGTCCAATGATAATATGATACCAGGTATGAAGTTAATTTCAAAATCTCCTAAATATTATTCAATAATCAAAATAACCAAGGTTGCCAAAGGTTAGCATTTGTAGTCCTATTAAACTATAGTTACAGAATAGAAAACTTTGGGAAAATTGGGAAAATCTTCAGTAGAAAACAGCAAGTATTCACAGATGATAAAAACATATAATGAGTATTAAAATAAATTTTAAAAAACTAAAATGTTTGGTAATTTATCTGCCCAGCTACTCAAGTTAATTATTTTACCCCTACTGAATTTTGTATTATTTAGAGACAGAGTCATGCCTTTAAAACATTGTAAAATACACAACTGTGATGGTAATTAGTAGAAAATTCTTGTTTTTAATATATGCATTTGCTTGCTTTTTCCCTCACATGACTACAATTAAACAGAATAATTTAACTTATTCATATAATTTTATATTGTTGAGAATGTTACCAAATATAAATGCTAAGTATAAAAAGTTTTATAAAAACAATATGTGCTAACAACATTGTATATAAAAGGTTAATATTTGTCTCAGTCAATGATAGTTTCAGGTCACAGTGGGTTTTGTACAGTCATTTCAATGGCAAAAACATTGTTTCTATCAACTGGGTGATGGTTACAAATGGTAGTGTTTTCCACTTAAATATACTCTGAGCTGCCAATTTTCAAATTATAAAAAGAATGTCAAGTGTCAGATTCAATGCAGGAAGAATCATTTTCTCCTATAAAGCAGTTTAATGGCACAGAGCTTGCATGAGTCATACATATCCAGACCTTGAACTCACTGGTGCATTCAGAAAAAGCCAAAGATCAATGTCTAATAAAAAGCAAGTCAGCTCTGGACATTGCGGAGCAATGGTTTGTGATTATTTGGTGCCTTGGGTCACTGTGGAATTCTTGCCTATTCTACAAAAGAAATCAATACTGCTTTTCTAAACTTTTCTGATAATCAGCAGTAGAGGACTAGATTTTAGCCAGATTAGAAATTATTGTTTATTCATTACAAATGTCATGCCATACATTTATAAATGCTTCTTTTCAATGAATTTTTTTCAAAGTTCACAAATTGTACCATAAGCCCCAGGAGCAATCACTGTAACTTGTTTTGTGTTTTCAAAGTGATTAAAAACAATACTGAATCCATGTGACCAATAATAATAGCTAGTTGTTATTGAGTGTGTACTATATGTCAGTAATTGCTTAGCAACTTTAATATTTATTAATTTATTTAATCTTCAGAACACTTTTTGAGGTTGATAGGACCAACATTCCTATCCTATCAATGAGAAAGTTGAGCACAGGTTAGTAACTAATTTGCCTGAGTAAAAAGAGGTGGACTCAGGACTTCACTTTCACTTTTCACTTTTCACTTTTCCTGCATTGGAGAAGGAAATGGCAACCCACTCCAATGTTCTTGCTTGGAGAATCCCAGGGGTGGGGGAGCCTGGTGGGCTGCCTTCTATGGGGTCGCACAGAGTCAGACGTAACTGAAGTGACTTAGCAGCAGTAGCAGCAGGATTCAAATCCAGATCTTCTGACTTTACAGTCTACATTTCTCATATATGCTATGCATTAGATATGTGACCATAAGCAAATTACTTATTCTTACTGATCCTGCCTTTCTTTTCTATAAAAATGTGGATAATAAAGTTGAAAGATGGCAGAAGAATAAGACGGAGAGACCACTTTCGCCCCCACAAATTCATCAAAAGAACATTTAAACACTGAGTAAATTCCACAAAACAACTTCTGAATGTTGGCAGAGGACATCAGGCACCCAGAAAAGCAGCCCATTGTCTTCAAAAGGAGGTAGGAAAAAATATAAAAGAGAAAAAAAGAGACAAAAGAGGTAGGGATGGAGCTCCGTCCCAGGAAGGGGGTCTTAAAAAGAGAAGTTTCCAAACACCAGGAAACACTCTCACTGCCAAGTCTATGGCGAGCCTTGGAAGCACAGAGGGCAACATAACAGGGAGGAAAAATAAATAAATAATTAAACCCCACAGATTATGAGCCCAACAGTAACTCCCCTAGTGGAGAAGCAGCACAGACGCCTACAATGCCACTAGCAAGCGGGGGCTGCATTGCTTAGAGTAAGGATCTGGCCTGAATGCCCTGAGGGCAATCTGAGCAAACTAACTTGGGCTAGCAAACCAGACTGTGGGATAGACCAGGCAAAAAATCCTAAGACACTGCCAGGCCCGCGCACAGAACAAAGGACTGAACAGAACTAGCTGGCTGCAGACCATCCCCTTCCGGTGACAGGCAGCCAGAGCCAGAAGGGGGCAATTGCAGACCCAGAGAGACATTATCTACCAAACTGCAAGTAGGCTTCTTTGCTAACTAAGATTTCTTGGGGTTCTGGACAGTCAACATCTGCCTGAGAAGGTGCACTGGTTGTACACCCAGAAAACCAAGTGGCAGGGATGGGGGAGGTGATAAGTCGCAGTGACTGCGCTTGCCAAACACCCCATCACCTGAGCTGCTCGGACCTGGGAAGGGCACAAAAAGCAGGCCTAACCATATCTGTGCCTCTGAGGACTACCCAAGTGCCTGAACCTGAGTGGCTTATACCTGGGAGGTGCATGCAGCCCAGGGCCGGCCTCAGACTGTTCCCGGTGGAGCAACCTAGAGCCTGAGCAGTGTGGGCAGGGAGGGCACACGCTCTGTAAGCAGGGGCAGGCCCAGTGTGGCTGAGACACTGTGAGCACATGCCAGTGTTATTTGTTTGCAGCGTTCCTCCCTCCCCATAAGTTAAGCTGCTCAGTTGTGTCCAACTCTGCAACCCCATGGACTGTAGCCCACCAGGCTCCTCCGTCCATGGGATTCTCCAGGCAAGAATCCTGGAGTGGGTTGCCATTTCCTTCTCCAGGGTCCCTCCCCATAGCGTGACTGAACAAGTGAGCCTAAAAAAACGTGTCCACCACCGCCCCCTTTGTGTCACAGCAGAAATCAGACACTAAAGAGACCAGCAAACAGAAGAAGCTAAAACAGACGGAACCAACTTGGAAGTGACAGGTGCAATAGATTAAAGCCCTGTCATTAGTACCGCCTACATAGGAAGGGGCCTATAGATCTTGAGAAATACAAGCCAGACCAAGGAATTATCTGAAAATGAACTGACCCACAATACCCAAAACAACACCAGAGAAAGTCCTAGATATATTTTTACTATCACTTTTTTTTAAAATTTTAAAGTCCTCTATTACTCCTTTAATTTTCATTTTTATAACCTACTATTACTTTGCAAAAAAAA
>SJYQ01001098.1:1125764-1140578 GCA_006410935.1 Redunca redunca | reverse complement strand
ACTGATGAACATAGATGCAAAAATCCTTAACAAAATTCTAGCAATCAGAATCGAACAACACGTTAAAAAGTTCATATACCATGACCAAGGGGGCTTTATCCCAAGGATGCAAGGATTCTTCAGTATCCGCAAATCAATCAATGTGATTCACCATATTAACAAATTGAAAAATAAAAGCCATATGATTATCTCAATAGATGCAGAGAAAGCCTTTGACAAAATTCAACATCCATTTATGATAAAAACTCTCCAGAAAGCAGGAATAGAAGGAACATATCTCAACACAATAAAAGCTATATATGACAAACCCACAGCAAACATTATCCTCAATGGTGAAAAATTGAAAGCATTTCCCCTAAAGTCAGGAACAAGACAGGGGTGCCCACTTTCACCACTACTATTCAACATAGTTTTGGAAGCTTTGGCCACAGCAATCAGAGCAGAAAAAGAAATAAAAGTAATCCAAATTGGAAAAGAAGTAAAACTCTCACTGTTTGTAGATGACATGATCCTCTACACAGAAAACCCTAAAGACTCCACCAGAAAATTACTAGAGCTAATCAATGAATATAGTCAAGTTGCAGGATATAAAATCAACACGCAGAAATTCCTTGCATTCCTATATACTAATAATGAGAAAATAGAAAGAGAAATTAAGGAAACAATTCCATTCACCCTTGCAATGAAAAGAATAAAATACTTAGGAATATATCTACCTAAAGAAATGAAAGACCTATATATAGAAAACTATAAAACACTGGTGAAAGAAATCAAAGAGGACACAAATAGATGGAGAAATATCCCATGTTCGTGGATCAGAAGAATCAATATAGTGAAAATGAGTATACTACCCAAAGCAATCTATAGATTCAATGCAATACCTATCAAACTACCAACAGTATTTTTCACAGAGCTAGAACAAATAATTTCACAATTTGTATGGAAATACAAAAAACCTCAAATAGCCAAAGCAATCTTGAGAAAGGAGAATGGAACTGGAGGAATCAACCAGCCTGACTTCAGGCTCTACTACAAAGCCACAGTCATCAAGGCAGTATGGTACTGGCACAAAGACAGAAATATAGATCAATGGAACAAAATAGAAAGCCCAGAGATAAATCCACGCACATATGGACACCTTATCTTTGACAAAGGAGGCAAGAATATACAGTGGATTAAAGACAATCTCTTTAACAAGTGGTGCTGGGAGAACTGGTCAACCACTTGTAAAAGAATGAAACTAGAACACTTTCTAACACCATACACAAAAATAAACTCAAAATGGATTAAAGGTCTAAATGTAAGACCAGAAACTATAAAACTCCTAGAGGAGAACATAGGCAAAACACTCTCCGACATACATCACAGTAGGATCCTCTGTGACCCACCTCCCAGATTATTGGAAATAAAAGCAAAAATAAACAAATGGGACCTCATTAAACTTAAAAGCTTCTGCACAACAAAGAAAACTATAAGCAAGGTGAAAAGACAGCCTTCAGAATGGGAGAAAATAATAGCAAATGAAGCAACTGACAAACAACTAATCTCAAAAATATACAAGCAACTCCTGCAGCTCAATTCCAGAAAAATAAATGACCCAATTAAAATATGGGCCCAAGAACTAAATATACATTTCTCCAAAGAAGACATATGTATGGCTAACAAACACATGAAAAGATGCTCAACATCACTCATTGTCAGAGAGATGCAAATCAAACCACAATGAGGTACCATTTCACGCCAGTCAGAATGGCTGCGTTCTAAAAGTCTACAGGCAATAAATGCTGGAGAGGGTGTAGAGAAATGGAAACAATTCCTCTCACACTGTTGGTGGGATTGCAAACTAGTACAAATACTATGGAGAACAGTGTGGAGATTCCTTAAGAAACTGGAAATAGAACTGCCTTATGACCCAGCAACCCCACTACTGGGCATACACACTGAGGAAACCAGAACTGAAAGAGACATGTGTACCCCAATGTTCATCACAGCACTGTTTATAATAGCCAGGACATGAAGCATCCTAGATGTCCATCAGCAGATGAATGGATAAGAAAGCTGTGGTACATATACACAATGGAGTATTACTCAGCCATTAGAAAGAATACATTTGAATCCGTTCTAATGAGGTAGATGAAACTAGAGCCGATTATACAAAGTGAAGTAAGCCAGAAAGAAAAACACCAATACAGTATCAGTTCAATTCAGTTCAGTTCAGTCGCTCAGTTGTGTCTGATTCTTTGCAACCCCATGAATTGCAGCATGCCAGGCCTCCCTGTCCATCACCAACTCCTGGAGTTCACTCAGACTCATGTCCATTGAGTCAGTTATGCCATCCAGCCATCTCATCCTCTGTTGTCCCCTTCTCCTCCCGCCCCTAATCCCTCCCAGCATCAGAGTGTTTTCCAATGAGTCAACTCTTTGCATGAGGTGGCCAGAGTACTAGTTTCAGCTTTAGCATCATTCCTCCCAAAGAAATCCCAGGGTTGATCTCCTTCAGAATGGACTGATTGGATCTCCTTACAGTCCAAGGGACTCTCAAGAGTCTTCTCCAACACCACAGTTCAAAAGCATCAATTCTTCAGCGCTCAGCCTTCTTTACAGTCCAACTCTCACATCCATACATGACTACTGGAAAAACCATAGCCTTGACTAGATGGACCTTAGTCAGCAAAGTAATGTCTCTGCTTTTGAATACGCTATCTAGGTTGGTCATAAATTTTCTTCCAAGGAGTGTCTTTTAATTTCATGGCTGCAGTCACCATCTGCAGTGATTTTGGAGCCCAGAAAAATAAAATCTGACACTGTTTCCACTGTTTCCCCATCTATTTCCCATGAAGTGATGGGACTGGATACTAATACATATATATGGAATTTAGAAAGATGGTAATGATAACCCTGTATGTGAGACAGCAAAAGAGACACAGATGTGTAGAACAGTATTTTGGACTCTGTGGGAGAGGGCAAGGTTGGGATGATTTGGGAGAATGACACTGAAACATGTATAATATCATATATGAAATGAATTGCCAGTCCAGGTTCGATACATGATACTGCATGCTTGGGGCTGGTGCACTGGGACGACCCAGAAGGATGGTATGGGAAGGGAGCAGAGAGGGGGTTTCAGGATGGAGAACACGTGTATACCCGCAGTGGATTCATGTTGATGTATGGCAAAACCAATACAATATTGTAAAGTAATTAACCTCCAAATTAAAGAAATAAATTCATATTTTTTAAAAATGTGGATAATAACATCACTTTAGGTTATTTTGGGAACTAATTTTTGTTTTCTTAATGGTGTAAAATATTTGTATTTGAGAATTCTTATAATAAACAGGAGTATAGTTTAGGTAGTTCTGATCATTCAAATATAACCATAAACCATCCTATGCATTTAAATCAGATGGAAATATAGTAAAGCCTTTACTGCCTAAGTAATAAAAAAGTGCCAAAAAGCCAAGGGGGGTGGTGAAGCCAACCAAAATTTAACAACATAGAGCAGACTCCTGTTCAGGTGGGAAAGACTCAGGGGGGGCTGGCTGTGTTGCCTGAGCCCAGTCAAAGCTGGAGGCACAGAGAAGAAGCTCTTGCTGAATATAGCACCCAATACAGAGAGAGGAGGACCCAAGTCATCATAATACAGTGACTTTGTCAATATTCACAAAGAACTTATAACTACATATACATGGATGCCACAAGTTCTGAATACCCAGAAGCTTTGAAAGGATCCTCCAGAATGGGCAAGAAATTAATAATATAAAAAAATCTAACAACTCAAACTAATTCAGCAGGGAATACCTTCCATTATAAACAGAGATATTTTCTGAAAATTATATTGTTTCATTCAATCTTACATGAAACTTAAGTACAATGACTAATTCAATTAAATATCGAATCCCAACATAATTCATGACAAATACAGAGAAAGAAAAAAATCTAGAAAACTAACACGTATGACTACAGATTCATCTTATTTCTGCTTTGCAAGAGGGTCTTTTTAAAAAAATTTTTGGTATGACCCACAATTTTTTCTTTGTTTTCCCCCTTTAATCACACTGCTGAAAACTCTCAAAATCATTCAATGAGCACTGATGTAGGAAAAAGGAATGCTAAAATAGTGAACATGAACAGAAATTATATTTTACTAATAGAATATAACAGAAGAGCCATTTTTTTTCAGGAAAGAACAGGTTTGATATCTAAAATTCGAATAACATACACTGTATTTTCAAGAGGACCTCACCCTGAGAGGACGAGGTTTTGATTTCACTTAATAACTGTCTCACTAAGTACCTCATTCCCACATTTGCTAAAGTAAGGGATACAGATCTGTGCAAGATTGAGATCCCACCTCCTAAGCCACAACCACTGAACCTTATAGGGATTTCCAAATGCCAAGAACTGAAAGATTTCCAAAATAAG
The DNA here is from genome assembly GCA_006410935.1 of Redunca redunca. NCBI lineage: Eukaryota > Metazoa > Chordata > Mammalia > Artiodactyla > Bovidae > Redunca > Redunca redunca. The sequence continues at coordinate 1,136,153 of SJYQ01001098.1, read as the reverse complement.
GCTCACTTTTAAAGTACAACAAGAACAAATTATTTGACTAATTATTGTCAGCAGTAATGAGATCCCATACCCAAATAACAAAGCACAACTAAGCGGCAAGCAGAATGTATTAAAATGAAAAAACCACAAACAACTTCACAGGTATAACAAGCAAAATGATAATCAGCTAGGATGCTCTTATAATTATAGTTTTTCTTGATTGATATAAAGGAAATGATCATCTTACAAATGATTGTAAGGTAGTAAAAATAAAGTAGCATATAAAAATGAGTAACAACATAAAATATGAGTAAAAGAAAGTTGAGGTTGAAACTCTTGGAACATCTCTGTACACTAATATATCAGTCTGTGCAATGCTTTTACAAAGGAAATCCTCAAAGTTCCTGTAACTGAGTGACTTAAACATGAAGTGGACAAAGGTTTGGAAAACATACCATGAACAGCAACTTCTTTTCAGCAAAGAAATATAGTGGATGGCTTAGTCACCATTGCTGATGTTGCCACTGCTATGATTTTTAGTATACCAGTATGAATGTATAATCTATATAACATATATATTAATATGACTTATATATTCAAATATTTATTTATCCTTCTTAAACTCAGTTTTTAATTTGAAAATGAATAGCCCCAAGAAGAAATCTCTTTTTTTAAGAGATTAGCATTTTTTTGATCATTAATTTAATTATTTATTTTTTAATTGAAGGATAATTGCCTTACAGAATTTTGTTGCTTTCTGTCAAACCTCAACATGAATTAGCCATATGTATACAAATGTCCCCTCCTTTTTGAATCTCCCTCCCATCTCCCGAACCATCCCACCCCTTTAGATTGATACAGAGCCCTGTCTGAGTTTCCTGAGCCATATAGCAAATTCCCATTGGCTCTCTATTTTACATGTGGTAATGTAACATTGGCTCTCTATTTTACATGTGGTAATGTAAGTTTCCATGTTACTCTTTCCATACATCTCACCCTCTATTCCCCTCTCCCCATGTCCATAAGTCTATTCCCTATGTCTGTTTCTCCACTGCTGCCCTGAAAATAAATTCTTCAGTATCATTTTTCTAGATTCCATATACATGTGTTAGAATACAATATTTATCTCTATCTTTCTGACTTACTTACTCTGTATAATAGGCTCTAGTTTCCTCCACCTCATTAGAACTGATTCAAAGACATTTATTTTTATGGCTGAATAATATTCCATTGTGTATATGTACCACAACTTCTTTATCCATTCATCTGTTGATGGACATTTAGGTTGCTTCCATGTTCTAGCTATTGTAAATAGTGCTGCAATGAACAATGGGATACATGTGTCTTTTTCAATTTTGGATTCCTCAGGGTATATGCCTAGGAGTGGGATTGCTGGGTCATATGGTGGTTACATTCCTAGTTTTTTAAGGAATCTCCATACCATCTTCCACAGTGGCTGTAATCAATTTACATTCCCATCAACAGTGCAAGAGTGTTCCTTTTTCTCCACACCCTATTCAGCATTTATTGTTTCTAGACTTTTTGATGATGGCCATTCTGATTGGTGTGAGGTGATATCTCACTATAGTTTTGACTTGTGTTTCTCTAATAATGAGCAATGTTGAACACCTTTTCATATGTTTGTTATTAAGTCATCTGTATGACTTAATGTCTGTTTAGGGCTTTCCCCCATTTTTTTGATTGGGTTGTTTGCTTTTCTGCTATTGAGTTGTATGAGTTGCTTGTATATTTTGGAAATGAATCCTTTGTCAGTTGTTTCATTTTCTATTATTTTCTCTCATTCTGAGGGTTGTCTTTTCACCTTGCTTATAGTTTCCTTTGCTGTGCAAAAGCTTTTAAGTTTAATCAGGTCCCACTTGTTTACTTTTGTTTTTATTTCCATTACTCTAGGAGGTGAGTCTAAGAGGATCTTGGTTTTATTTATGCCATCCAGTGTTCTATGTTTTTCCTCTAAGAGTTTTATAGTTTCTGGTATTACATTTAGGTCTTTGATCCATTTTGAGTTTATCTTTGTGTATGGTGCTAGGAAGTGTTCTAATTTCATTCTTTGACATGTAGCTGTCCAGTTTTCCCAGCACCATTTATTGAGGAGGCTATATTTGCCCCATTGTACATTCTTGCCTCCTTTGTCAAAAATAAGGTACTCATAGGTGCATGGGTCTATTTCTGGGTTTTCTCTCCTGTTGCATTGGTCTATATTTCTGTTTTTGTGCAGTACCATACTGTCTTGATGACTGTAGCTTTGTAGTATAATCTGAAGTCAGGAAGGCTGATTCCCCCAGTTCAACTCTTCTTTCTCAAGAGTGCATTGGCTTTTGTGTTTCCATATGAATTGGTGAATTTTTTTCTCTAGTTCAGTGAAACGTGCCATTGGTAATTTGATAAGGATCACACTGAATTTGTAGATTGCATTTGGTAATATAGTCATTTTCACAATATTGATTCTTCCTACCCAGGAACATGGATATCTCTCCATCTGTTTATGTCATCTTTGGTTTCTTTCATTAGTGTCTTATAATTTTCTGTATACAGTTCTTTTGTCTCCTTAGGTAAGTTTATTCCTAGATACTTTATTATTTTTGTTGCTATGGTGAATGGAACTGATTCCTTAATTTCTCTTTCTGATTTTTCATTGTTAGGATATAGAAATGCAAGTGATTTCTATGTATTGATTTTGCATCCTGCAACAATGATAAATTCACTGATTAGCTATAGTAATTTTCTGATACTATCTTTAGGGATTTCTTTGTACAGTATTAGGTCACCTGCAAACAGTGAGAGCTTTACTTCTTTTCTGATCTAGATTCCTTTTATTTCTTTTTCCTCTCTGATTGCCATAGCTAGGACTTCCAGAACTATGTTGAATAATAGTGGGGAAACTGGACACCTTTGTCTTGTTTCTGATCTTGGGGGAATGCTTTCAGTTTTTCAACACTGAGAATAATCTTTGCTGTAAGCATATCATTTATGGCCTTTACTATCTTGAGGTAGGTTCCTTCTATGCTCATTTTTTGAAGACTTTTCATCATAAATGGATGCAGAATTTTCTCAAAGGCTTTTTCTGCATCTATTAAGATTATCATATGGTTTTCATCTTTCAGTTTGTTAATATGGTGTATCACATGGTTTGATTTGCATATATTGAAGAATCCGTGCATCCCTGGAATAAACCCAACTTGATCATGGTGTATGGGCTTTTTAATATGTTGCTGAATTCTGATTGCTTAAATTTTGTTGAGGATTTTTGCATCTATATTCATCAGTGATATTAGCCTGTAGTTTTCTTCCTTGTGTATTGTCTTTGTCTGCTTTTGGTATCACCCTGATGGTGGCCTCACAGAATGATTTTGGAAGTGTTCCTTCTTCTGCAATTTTTTGAAAGAGTTTTAGAAGTATAGTCATTAGCTCTTCTCTAAGTGTTTGAAAGAATTCTCCTGTGAAGCCTCTGATCCTGGGATTTTGTTTTGGGGGAGGTTTTTGATCACAGCTTTAATTTCAGTGCTTGTAATTGAGTTGTTCATAATTTCCATTTCTTCCTGGTTCCGTCTTAGAAGATTGAACTTTTCTAAGAATCTGTCCATTTCTTCCAGGATATCCATTTTATTGCCATATAGTTGTTCATAATAATCTCCTATAATCCTTTGTATTTCTGCATTGTCCATAGTAACCTCTCCCTTTTCATTTCTAGTTTTGTTGATTTGATTCTTCTCTCTTTTTTCTTGATGAGTCTGGCTAAAGGTTTGTCAATTTTGTTTCTCTTCTCAATGAACCAGCTTTTATTTTTATTAATCTTTACCATTGTTTCTTTCTTTTTCATGTGCTTATGACTTCTTTCCTTCTACTAATTTGGGGATTTTGTTGTTGTTGTTGTTTTTCTTCTTCCAGTTGTTTTAGGTGTAAAGTTAGGTTGTCTATTTGATGTCTTTCTTTTTTCTTGAGGTAGGATTGTATTGTTATAAACTTCCCTCTTAGAACTGCTTTTACTGCATCCCATAGGCTTTGAGTTGTCATGTTTCCACTGTCATTTTTTCTAGAACTTTTTTAAAATTTCTTCAGTAACCTGTTATTTAGAAACATACTGTTTAATCTTCATGCGTTTGTGTTTTTTACAGCTTTTTTTTTTCCTGTAACTGATATCTAGTCTCATAGTGCTATGATCAGAGAAGATGCTTGATAAATTCAATTTTCTTAAATTTACTGGGGTTTGATATCTGACCCAAGATTCTGGAGAATTTTCCATGTGCACCTGAAAAGAAGGTGTATTCTTCTGCATTTGGATGGAATCTCCGAAAGATATCAATGAGACCCACCTCATCTAATGTATCATTTAAGACGTGTTTCCTTATTAATTTTCTGTTTTGATGATCTGTCATTGGTGTGAGAGGGATGTTAAAGTCTCCCACTATTATTGTGTTACTGTCAGTTTCTCCATGTCTGTTAGTATTTTTCTTATGTATTGAGGTGCTCCAATGTTGGGTGCATAGATATTTACAATTGTTATGTCTTTCTCTTAGATTGATCCCTTCATCATAATGTAGTGTCTTTCCTTAGCTCTTGTAATATTCTTTAAGATCTATTTTGTCTGACATGAGGATTGCTACTCCAGCTTTCTTTTGCTTCCCATTTGCATGGAATATATTTTTCCATTCTCTCACTTTCAGTGTATATGTGTCTTTAGGTCTGAAGTGGATTTCTTGTAGACAACATATACATGGGTGATGTTTTTGTATCCATTCAGCCAGTTTGTGTCTTTTGTTTGGAGCATTTAATCCGTTTACATTTAAAGCAATTACTGATATATATATGTTCCTATTGCAATCCCAAAAAAAGGCAATGCCAAAGAATGCTCAAACTACTGCACAATTACACTCATTTCACACGCTAGTAAAGTAATGGTCAAAATTCTTCAAGCCAAGCTTCAGCAATACGTGAACCATGAACTTCCAGATGTTCATCCTGGTTTCAGAAAAGGCATAGGAACCAGAGATCAACTTGCCAACATCCACTGGATCATCAAAAAAGCAAGAGAGTTCCAGAAAAACATCTATTTCTGCTTTATTGACTATGTCAAAGCCTTTGACTGTGTGGATCACAATAAACTGTGGAAAATTCTGAAAGAGATGGGAATACCAGACCACCTGACCTGCCTCTTGAGAAATCTGTATGCAGGCCAGGAAGCAACAGTTAGAACTGGACATGGAACAACAGACTGGTTCCAAATAGGAAAAGGAGTCCGTCAAGGCTGTGTATTGTCACCCTGCTTATTTAACTTATATGCTAAGTACAACATGAGAAACGCTGGGCTGGAAGAAGCACAAGCTGGAATCAAGATTGCTGGGAGAAATATCAATAACCTCAGATATGCAGATGACACCACCCTTATGGCAGAAAGTGAAGAGGAGCTAAAAAGCCTCTTGATGAAAGTGAAAGAGGAGAGTGAAAAAGTTGGCCTAAAGCTCAACATTCAGAAAACTAAGATCATAGCATCTGGTCCCATCACTTCATGGGAAATAGATGGGGAAACAGTGAAAACAGTGTCAGACTTTATTTTTTTGGGCTCCAAAATCACTGAAGATGGTGATTACATCCCTGAAATTAAAAGACGCTTACTCCTTGGAAGGAAAGTTATGGTCAACCTAGACAGCATATTCAAAAGCAGAGATTTTGCCAACAAAGGTCCGTCTAGTCAAGGCTATGGTTTTTCCAGTGGTCACGTATGGATGTGAGAGTTGGACTGTGAAGAAAGCTGAGTGCTGAAGAATGGATGCTTTTGAACTGTGATGTTGGAGAAGACTCTTGAGATTTCCTTGGACTGCAAGAAGATCCAACCAGTCCATCCTAAAGGAGATCAGTCCTGGGTGTTCATTGGAAGGACTGATGCTGAAGCTGAAATTCCAATACTCTGGCCACCTCATGCAAAGAGTTGACTCATTGGAAAAGACCCTGATGCTGGGAGGGATTGCAGGCAGGAGGAGAAGGGGACGACAGAGGATGAGATGGCTGGATGGCATCACCATTCAATGGACGTGAGTTTGAGTGAACTCTGGGAGTTGGTGATGGACAGGGAGGCCTGGCATGCTGTGATTCATGGGATCACAAAGAGTCGGACACGACTGAGCAACTGAACTGAAAGGATTGCCATTTTAATTGTTTGTAGTTGATTTTATAGATTTTTTTTCTTCTCTTGTATTTCTTGACTATGTAAGTCCCTTTAACATTTGCTGTAAAGCTGGTTTGGTGGTACTGAATTGTCTTAACTTTTGCTTGTCTGAAAAGCTTTTTATTTCTCCATCAATTTTGAGTGAGATCCCTGCTGGGTACAGTAATTTTGGTTGTAGATTGTTCCCTTTCAATACTTTAAATATATCCTTCCATTCCCTTTTGGCCTGCAGAGTTTCTGCTGAAAGATCAGCTGTTAAATGTATACCATTTCACTTGTATGTTACTTGTTGCTTTTCCCTTGCTGCTTTTAATGTTCTTTCTTTGTGTTTAGTCTCTATTAGCCTGATTAGTATGTATCTTGGCATGTTTCTTCTTGGGTTCAAGCTGTGTGGGACTCTTTGCACCTCTTGGATTTGATTGACTATTTCCTTTTCCGTGTTGGGGAAATTTTCAACTTGAAGAAAACTTTAACTTCAAAAATTATCTTATATCCTTTCTTTTTCTCTTCCACTTCTGGAAGCCCTATAATTTGAATGTTGGTGTGTTTGATATTGTCCCAGAAGTCTCTGAGACTATCACAGGTTCTTTTCATTCTTTTTACTTTATTCTGTTCTTCGTAAGTTATTTCCACCATTTTATCTTCCAGCTCACTGATTTGTTCTTCTGTTTCAGCTATTCTGCTATTGATTCCTTCTGGAGTATTTTTAATTTCAGTAATTTTGTTGTTTGTCTCTGTATGTTTATTCTTTAATTCTTCCAGGTCTTTGTTAATTGATTCCTGCATTTTCCCCATTCTGTTTTCAAGCTTTTTGATCATATTACTATCATTATTCTGAATTATTTTTCAGGTAGTTTGCCTATTTTCTCTTCATTTATTTGGACTTCAGTGTTTCTATCTTGTTCCTTCATTTGTGTAGTATTTCTCTGACTTTACATTATTTTTTTTTTTTAACTTATTGTGTTTCAGGTCTCCGTTTCCCAAGCTTCAAGGTTGAATTCTTTCTTCCTTTTGGTTTCTGTCCTCCTAAGGTTGGTCCAGAGGTTTGTGTAAGCTTTGTATAGGGTGCATTTGAATGCAGAGTTCTAAAGAAATGCAAGGAGAAATAAGAAAGCCTTCCTCAGCGAACAAAGCAAAGAAATAGAGGGAAACAACAGAATGGGAAAGACTACAGATCTCTTCAAGAAAATTAGAGATACCAAGGGAACATTTCATGCAAAGATGGGCTCAATAAAGGACAGAAATGGTATGGACCTAACAGAAGCAGAAGACATTAAGAAGTGGCAAGAATACACAGAAGCACTGTACAAAAAGGATCTTCAAACCCAGATAACACTCACCTAGAGCCAGACATCCTGGAATGTGAAGTCAAGTTAGCTTTAAGAAGCATCACTATGAACAAAGCTAGTGGAAGTGATAAAATTCCAGTTAAGCTATTTCAAATCCTGAAAGATGATGCTGTGAAAGTGCTGCACTCAGTATACCAACAAATTTGCAAAACTCAGCAGTGGCCACAGGACTGGAAAAGGTCAGTTTTCATTCCAATCCCAAAGAAAAGCAATGCCAAAGAATGCTCAAACTACCACACAATTGCAATCCTCTCACATGCTAGTAAAGTAATGCTCAAAATTCTCCAAGCCAGGCTTCAGCAATACGTGAACCCTGAACTTCCAGATGTTCAAACTGGATTTAGAAAAGGCAGAGGAACCAGAGATCAACTTGCCAACATTCGCTGGATCATTGAAAAAACAAGAGTTCCAGAAAAAACATCTATTTCTGCTTTATTGACTATGTCAAAGCCTTTGACTGTGTGGATCACAAGAAACTGTGGAAAATTCTGAAAGAGACAGGAAAACCAGACCACTTGATCTGCCTCTTGAGAAACATGTATGCAGGTCAGGAAGCAACAGAGAACTGGACATGGAACAACAGACTGGTTCCAAATAGGAAAAAGAGTACATCAAGGCTGCATATTGTCACCCTGCTTATTTAAATTATATGCAGAGTACATCATGAGAAATACTGGGCTGGATGAAGCACAAGTTGGAATCAAGATTACCAGGAGAAATATCAATAACCTCAGATATGCAGATGACTCCAACCTTACGACAGAAAGTGAAGAACTAAAGAGCTTCTTGATGAAAGTGAAAGAGGAGAGTGAAAAAGTTGGCTTAAAGCTCAACATTCAGAAAACTAAGATCGTGGCATCTGGTACCATCACTTCATGGGAAATAGGTGGGGAAACAGTGGAACAGTGACTGACTTTATTTTGGGGGGCTCCAAAATCAATGCAGATAGTGACTGCATCCATGAAACTAAAAGACGCTTCCTCCTTGGAAGGAAAGTTATGACCAAACTAGATAGCCTATTTAAAGGCAGAGACATTACTTTGTCAACAAAGGTCTGTCTAGTCAGATCTTTGGTTTTTCCAGTGGTCATCCATGGATGTGAGAGTTGGACTATAAAGAAAGCTGAGTGCTGAAGAATTGATGCTTTTGAACTGTGATGTTGGAGAAGACTCTTGAGAGTCCCTTGGACTGCAAGGAGATCCAACCAGTCCATCCTAAAGCAGATCAGTCCCGGGTGTTCTTTGGAAGGAATGATGCTAAAGCTGAAACTCCAGTACTTTGGCCACCTCATGCAAAGAGTTGACTCATTGAAAAAGACTCTGATGCTGGGAAAGATTGAAGGTGGGAGGAGAAGGGGACGACAGAGGATGAGATGGTTGGATGGCATCACCAACTCAATGGACCTGAGTTTGGGTGGACTCTGGGTGTTGGTGATGGACAGGGAGGCCTGGTGTGCTGAGGTTCATGGGGTTGCAAAGAGTCGGACATGACTGACCGACTGAACTGAACTTTATATGGTGAGATTTGTGCTGATTTTTTTTTTCCCCTCTTATGGGCAAGGATGAGTTGGGGGGGTTATCCTGTCTGTTCATGATTGGGTTTGTATTTATGTTTTGTTTGTTGTTTAGATGAGATGTCCTGCACAGGCTCCTATTGGCAGTTGGGTGATGCCAGGTCCTGTATTGAAGTCATTTCCTTTGTTGAATTCTCACTATTTGATTCTTGCTTGGGTTAGTTCTCTGGTAATCTAGGGTCTTGGAGTCAGTGCTCCCACTCCAAAGGCTCAGGGCTTGATCTCTTCATCTTGGAACAAATGAGAAGAAAATGACCTTTTTTTTTTTTTTTTTCAAATCTGTTGTAGTTATTTCCAGAATCTTCAGTTTCTCTGCATCCAGCATTCCTCAGGAGCTACAGTTCCTCTATCGAAAGATTAGTATTTTAAGGGAAACATTTTATGAATGTAGGGTGCTTTTTAGTGTTTATTCCTCTGATGAACTTAAACAGAAATATATTCTAATTTCTTGTCTACCTTCCTAAACATCACTAAGTTCTGGCACAGCTAACTTAAGTCATTAACTTAAAGAGTTTTGTTTTTCATTTGTTTCATTTTAAATTATAAAAAGAAGTAAATGGTACTTCCTGTAATTTCTCTTTAAAAAGTCTTTAAAACTTTAGTAAGAGTTCATCCTGAAGTGAAGAAAAGGATGCCCAGAGGCAGAGAGTCACAAAATATTCAACTGTAGGTCTAAGTCTAGAGAGGAGCAAATGCAGAAGCTAATAGGGCCTTTCTCAGTGTTAAGCACAACCTTAGCTTGTCTTTAGGGCTTAGGCTAAACTGTTCCTTTTCTCTTTCCTTCACATACTTCAAGCTGAAAGCTGTGTGGTAGGAACGCAGTGCAAGAGGTGAAATCATTAATAGATATGCAATGTCACTTGTTTCCCAAATGTGTCAGTGGTTAGTATCAACTGTGGTACACTTTCTTCCTGGACCTAACAATGAATTTTAACTTTGTAAATTAAAAGAGATGAGCCAAAGGCCATCCTTATTTAATCTTATCTCTTTAACAACTATGAATAATTAGAAAACAATTATAACACATGAGAACAGCTGTCTGCCAGTTCTAAAGAGAAAAAAAAAAGAGGAAAAGAGTACAGGAGAGATCCTATGTTATTATTTATATCATTGAATCAATATATATACACATGTATTTCATATATATGTGCATGTGTATAATCTCATTGGTATAAAAATTCATATAAATGCACTTAACTTATATATAAGATGAGAATTGGAAAAATACTATTCTTATGTCAGAACTTAACATGTGATATCACTAATGTTTAAATTAAACATTAAATATTGAAGTATTACCTTATTTT
>SJYQ01001098.1:1096667-1117173 GCA_006410935.1 Redunca redunca | reverse complement strand
GGACTCTTCTCCTATAATCTTTAAGCAGAAGAATTTAAAACATCTAATGTATTTACTTGCTACCTATAATACAGAAAGTTCAGCCAAAAAGCTGATCATTATATACAGGAACAAACCATTCTTGGGGGGCAAAAAAGCAAACTTCAAACTGTGTCACACAGAGAGAAGGATTGGGAACTCTCTTATCATTTCTTTAAATTAAACTTAAATGAATGCACAGTATACCTTTTGAAAGCACTAAGTACTTATTACAGGTATAATAGGAAATTTTTCTCCAGAGATTACTTCTCTAGCAGACCAAGTGGTGCTTACAGTAATTTAAAGCTAAAGTGGCATTTCCTTAGCTGTTATCAACTGCACTTCTATGACTTAAATGTTTTCCTCAAAAGACCAGGTACAGCTAGTAGAGTTTCTGCTGTGCATACTTGAAAGCCTTCTAAACTGGAAAGAAAAATTGCCTTAGTTTATGTGGAAATTCTCCCATCATTGAAGTCTAAATTTTCAAAAGAGCAGCCAGCAAGCTTTAAAATAAATAAGTATGCCATGAAATAAAGGCTCATAATAAAAGCTTCTCTGTTGCTCCTAGCACCAGAGAACAGCTGGAAGTCACTACAAGCTCTGGGCTAGGTATAGTGAGCAAAACGGACATTTGGTCAGCAATTATCACAGTCATCATCAGTCAGTCAGTGGAGGCTAACCACTGGTATCATATCCAGAAAGGCAGATAATTTAAAAGAGAGACCAAGGAAAGACAAAGACAGCAAAATACTTTCAACAAAAAAGAGACTGGACAAATGCTCAATACTATGCTTTTGCAGGAGTGAAATAAGAGACCACACACTACCAAGGAAATAGACAACACCAGCAGTCCAACCAAGTTGCTAAACAAATAAAAAGAAAACAAACAACAAAAACAAGTCTCTGTTAGGAAAGAGTTACCTGTCTCCTGAGAAATCTGTATGCAGGTCAAGAAGCAACAGTTAGAACTGGACATGGAAAAACAGACTGGTTCCAAATCGGAAAAGGAGTATATCAAGGCTGTATATCAAGGAGTATATCAAGGATGACAAGTATATTGTCACCCTGCTTGTTTAACTTACATGCAGAGTACATCATATGAAATGCTGGGCTGGATGAGGCACGAGCTGGAATCAAGATTGCCAGGAGAAATATCAATAAGCACAGATATGAAGATGACACCACCCTTATGGCAGAAGGTGAAGAAGAACTAAAGAGCCTCTTGATGAAAGTGAAAGAAGAGTGAAAAAGCTGGCTTAAAACTGAACATTCAAAAACAAAGATCATGGCATCCAGTCCCATCACTTCATGAAAAATAGAAGGGGAAACAATGGAAACAGTGACAGACTTTCTTTTCTTGGGCTCCAAAATGACTGCAGATGGTGGCTGCAGACATGAAAATAAAAGATATTTGCTCCTTGGAAGAAAAGCTATGACAAACATAGACAGGATATTAAAAAGCAGAGATTACTTTGCTGACAAAGGTCCAACTAGTAAAAGCTACGTTTTTTTCAGTAGTCATGTATGGATGTGAGAGTCATGCCATGAAGAAAGCTGAGTGCTGAAGAATAGATGCTTTTGAACTGTGGTGTTGGAGAAGACTCTTGAGAGTCCCTTGGACTGCAAGGAGATCCAACCAGTCAATCCTAAAGGAAATCAACCCTGAATATTCATTGGAAGGACTGATGCAGAAGCTGAAACTCCAATACTCTGGCCACCTGATATGAAGAACTGACTCACTGGAAAAGAACCTGATGCTGGCAAAGATTGAAGGCAGGAGGAAAAGGGGAAGACAGAGGAAGAGATGGTTTGATGGCATCATCAACTTGATGGACATGAGTTTGAGCAAGCTCTGGGAGTTGGTGATGGACAGGGAAGCCTGGCACTCTACAGTTCATGTGGTCACAAAGAGTTGGATATGACTGAGCAACTGAACTGAACTGATTATTATCTGGAGTTGCTAAAATATAGTAACTAAAAACCCCAGATTTGGCAATAACAAAAAATTGCAAGACATGCAAAGAACTAGAAAGTATGATTCATATACAATGAATGGAAAAGCAAGAGATATAAGCTACTTCTAAAGGGGCCCTGTTGATGTATATAAAAGGGTAAGATGTCAGAGAAGCTCTTATAAACATGTTTTCAAGGAAAATACATTTAAAGAAATAATGGAAAGTCTGATGATCATGTAAAGATAGAAATTGTATAAAAATGAAAAAATAGAAATTCTGGAGTTTAAAATAACAGCAATAGAAATGAAAAATTCACTATCAGGTCTCAAAAGTTGATTTGAGCTGGTAAAAGAAAGACTCAATTAACTTCAAGATAAAACAATAGAAATTAGACAATCCAAATAACATGAATAAGAAATTAAAGAAAGATAAACAGGAATTCAGAAAAATGTGGGACACCATTATATACACTCATATATGCATAAAGAGGTGACTACGTAGTGGTAAGAAATCCACCTGCCAATTCAGGAGATGTGAGTTGATCATTGGGTCAGGAAGATCACTTGAAGAAAGAAATGGCAACCCAATGCAGTATTTTTGTCTGGAAAATTCCATAGACAAGGGAGCCTGGTGGGCTATACAGTCCATGGGGTCACAGAGTCCAACATGACTGAGTGACCTAGCCTGCATGCCTGCATGCATAAAGAGAATATGAGGAAGAGAGGAGAAGGAAAAAGGAGAAGAAAAATATTTACAGAAATAATTGTGAAAATGTTCCCAAATTTGATTAAAAACAATTCATACAACCAATAGGCACAATGAATTCTAAGTACAATAAGCATGAATTGATCTACATGCAGACATATTGCTGTAAAAATGTTGAGAGCCAAAGGAAAAATAAATGTAGGAGATACTCTATGTCCAAAAATCAGTAGCGGTGGCCGTTAGGTAAGGAGTAGCAACTGTGCTACCCCATGTTGAAGGTAAGAGAAACCCCAGTAGGATGGTAAGTGCTGAGAGAGGGCATCAGAGGGCAGACAGACTGAAACCACAATCACAGAAAACTAACCAATCTAACCACATGGAACACAGCATTGTCTAATTCAATGAACTTCCCTGGTGGCTCAGACGGTAAAGCGTCTGTCTACAATGCGGGAGACCTGGGTTCGAGCCCTGGGTTGGGAAGATCCCCTGGAGAAGGAAATGGCAATCCACTCCAGGACTATTGCCTGGAAAATCCCATGGACAGAGGAGCCTGGTAGGCTACAGTCCATGGGGTCGCAAAGAGTTGGACATGACTGACAACTTCACTAAACCATGTCATGTAGAGCAACCCAAGAAGGATGGGTCGTAGTGGAGCGTTCTGACAAAATATGGTCCACTGGAGAAGGGAATGGCAAACCACTCAGTATTCTTGCCTTGAGAACCCCTTGAACAGTATGAAAAGGCAAAAAGGTAGGACACTGAAAGATGAACTGCCCAGGTCGGTAGGTGCTCAACATGCTACTGGAGATCAATGGAGAAATAACTACAGAAAGATTAAAGAGATGGAGCCAAAGCAAAACACCCAGTGGTGGATGTGACTGGAGATGGAGTCAAGGCAAGAATGCTGTAAAGAGCAACATTGCACAGGAACCTGGAATGTTAGGTCCATGAATCAAGGCAAATTCGAAGTGGTCAAACAAGAGATGGCAAGAGTGAACACTGACATTCTAGGAATCAGCGAACTAAAATGGACAGGAATAGATGAATTTAACTCAGATGACCATCATATCTACTATTGTGGGCAAGATTCCCTTAGAAGAAACGGAGCAGCCATTATAGTCAACAAGAGAGTCCAGAATGCAGTACTTGGATGCAATCTCAAAAATGACAGAATGATCTCTGTTCGTTTCCAAGGCAAACCATTCAATATCATGGTAATCCAAGTCTATGCCCAACCAGTAACCCTGAAGAAGCTGAAGTTGAACAATTCTATGAAGATCTACAAGATCTTCTAGAACTAACACCCAAAAAAGATGTCTTTTTCATTATAAGCGACTGGAATGGAAAAGTAGGAAGTCAAGAAACACCTGGAGTAACAGGCAAATTTGCCCTTGGAGTACAAAATGAAGCAGGTCAAAGGCTAATAGAGTTTTGCCAAGAGAACACACTGGTCATCGCAAACACCCTCTTCCAACAATACAAGAGAAGACTCTACACATGGACATCACCAGAGGGCCAACACCGAAATCAGAATGATTATATTTTTTGCAGCCAAAGATAGAGAAGCTCTGTCTATACAGTCAGCAAAAACAAGACCAGGAGCTGACTGTGGCTCAGATCATAAACTCCTTATTTTCAAATTCAGACTTAAATTGAAGAAAGTAGGGAAAACCACTAGACCATTCGAGTATGACTTAAATCAAATCCCTTATGATTATACAGTGGAACTGAGAAATAGAATTAAGGAACTAGAGTGCCTGATGAACTATGGATGGAGGTTTCTGACATTGTACAGGAGACAGAGATCAAGACCATCACCAAGAAAAAGAAATTCAGAAAAGCAAAATGCCTGTCTGAGGAGGCTTTACAAATAGCTGTGAAAGGAAGAGAAGTGAAAAGCAAAGGAGAAAAGGAAAAATATACCCATTTGAAAGAAGAGATTAGAAGGAGAGATTAGAAAGCCTTCCTCAGTGATCAATGCAAAGAAATAGAGGAAAACAATAGAATGGGAAAGACCAGAGATCTCTTCAAGAAAATTAGAGATACCAGGGAATATTTCATGCAAAGATGGGCTCAATAAAGGACCGAAATGGTATGGACCTAATAGAAGCAGAAGATATTAAGAAGAGGTGGCAAGATACACAGAAGAACTGTACAAAAAAGATCTTCATGACCCAGATAATCACGATGGTGTGATCATTCACCTAGAGCCAGACATCCTGGAATGGGAAGTCAAGTGGGCCTTAGGAAGCATCACTATGGGCAAAGCTAGTGGAGGTGATGGAATTCCAGTTGAGCTATTTCAAATCCTGAAAGATGATGCTGTGAAAGTGCTGTACTCAATATACCAACTAATTTGGAAAACAGCAGTGGCCACAGGACTGGAAAAGGTTAATTTTCATTCCAAGCCCAAAGAAAGGCAATGCTAAAGAATGCTCAAACTACCACACAATTGCACTCACCTCACACACGAGCAAAATAATGCTCAAAATTCTCCAAGCCAGGCTTCAACAGTATGTGAACCATGAACTTCCAGATGTTGAAGCTGGTTTTAGAAAACGCAGAGGAACCAGAGATCAAATTGCCAACATCCACGGGATCATCAGAAAAGCAAGAGAGTTCCAGAAAAACATCTATTTCAGCTTTGTTGACTATGTGAAAGCTTTTAACTGTGTGGATCACAATAAACTGTGGAAAATTCTGAGAGAAATGGGAATACCAGACCACCTGACCTGCCTCCTGAGAAATCTGTATGCAGGTCTGGAAGCAATAGTTAGAATGGACATGGAACAACAGACTGGTTCCAAATAGGAAAAGCAGTACATAAAGGCTGTATATTGTATATTGCTTATTTAACTTATATGCAGAGTACATCATGAGAAATGCTGGGCTGGAGAAAGCACAAGCTGAGATCAAGATTGCCAGGAGAAATATCAATAACCTCAGATATGCAGATGACACCAGCCTTATGGCAGAAAGTGAAGAGGAACTAAAGAGCCTCTTGATGAAAGTGAAAGAGGAGAGTGAAAATGTTCGCTTAAAGCTCAACATTCATTAAACTAAGATCATGGATTCTGGTCCCATCACTTCATGACAAATAGATGGGGAAACAGTGGAAACAGTGGCTGACTTTATTTGTGGGGGCTCCAAAATCACTGCAGATGGTGATTGCAGCCATGAAATTAAAAAACACTTACTCCTTGGAAGGAAAGTTATGACCAACCTAGACAGCATATTAAAAAGCAGAGACATTACCTTGTCAACAAAGGTCTGTCTAGTCAAGCTATGGTTTTTCCAGTGGTCATGGATGGATGTGATAGTTGGACTATAAAGAAAGCTGAATGCCAAAGAATTGATGGTTTTTTACTGTGGTGTTGGAGAAGACTCTTGAGAGTTCCTTGGACTGCAAGGAGATCCAACCAGTCCATCCTAAAGGAGATCAGTCCTTAGTGTTGGTTGGAAGGACTGATGTTGAAGCTGAAGCTCCAATACTATGGCCACCTGATGCAAAGAACTGACCCGCTGGAAAAGACCCTGATGTTGGGAAAGATTGAAGGCAGGCAGAGAAGGGGACGACAGAAGATGAGATGGCTGGACAGCATCACTGACTCAATGGACATGAGTTTGAGTAAACTCTGAGAGTTTTTGATGGACAGGGAGGCCTGGTGTGCTGCAGTACATGGGGTCGCAAAGAGTTGGACACAACTGAGTGACTGAACTGACCTGAAAAAGCTCTTAAATCAATAACCTACCCTTTCTTCTTAAGACCCTGGGAAAAGAAGAGCAAATTAAAGCTAAAGCAAACAGAAGAAAGACATTAATAAATATTGTAGCAAAATTAGAAATAACAAACAATAGAAAACATCAAGTAAAGATTCTTGGGGGGAAAAAGTTTTAATGATAAACCTTCCAATAGACTGACCAAGAGCAAACTAGAGAAGGCTCAAATTAGCAAAATCAGGATAAAAGAGGAGAAATCACTACTGACATTACAGAAATATATGAGATCACAAGGTATAATATGAACAACTAGATGCCAACAAATTATGTAGATGAAATAAAGAAATTCATGAATTTAACTAGAAAAAGAAAGAGAGTGAATCAGTAATTTTGAAATTTCCCACAAAGAAACCCCCCAGTCCCAGAGAATGGCTTTTTTGGTGGATTTTACCAATCATTCTAAGAAGAATTAATACCGATTATTTAAAAGCCCTTCCAAAAGAAGAGAAAAGGAGGGAGCATTTCTTAATTAATTCCATGAGGTCATTAAAACCTTGATTCAAAATATGCCAATGATACCACACCAGAAAAGAAAAGAAAAATGCAAACCAATATTTCTAGTTGACATAGATATAAAAATTCCCAACAAAATGTTAGGAATCCACATCCAGCAACATATAAGATTATACATCACAACCAAGTGGGATTTATTCCAGAAATGCAAGACTGTATTAACATATAAAACCCAAGTAAAGTAATATATCATATAAGAAGCATAAAGAACAATGGTCACTTAATTATCTCAATAGATACAAGAAAGTCATCTTACAAAATCTAACACACTTTCATCTAAAAATCCTCAATAAATGAGAAATAGAAGTTCCCTTCTTCATTTTTACTGTTAAAATCCACAGATAGCATCATGTACTATTCAGTGAAAACTAAATGCTATCCCATAAGGTCTGGAACATGACAAGGATTTCCACTCTCGCCACTTCTATTCAAATTTTACCTGTTTCTAGCCAGCACAAGTAGGCAAGAAAAAGAAATAAAAAGCATCCAGGTTGGAAAAAAGAAGTAAAACTATTTTCAATTGGTATGATCTTCCATATGTAGAAAATTCTAATGCATTCATTAAAAAAAAACTATTAAAACTCATAAGTTCAACAAGATTTCAGGGAATAAGATCAATACACAACAGTCGTTTGTATTTCCATATACTATCAGTGAACAATCCAAAATGATACCAGGAAAATTATTCCATTTACTCTAGTATAAAAAATAACAAGCAAAAAAAGGTTTAGAAGCAAATTTAACAAAATAAGCATACAATTTGGACCTTGCAAACTACAAATCACTGTTGAAAGTATTAATAACCTAAATAAATGGGAAGTCATCCCATGTTTATAAACTGGATGGTTTACAGTGTTAAGAGGGCTTCCCTGGTGGTTCAGACAGTAAATAATCTGTCCAGGTTAATTGTTAAGATGAAAATATTTACTAAGTTCATCTACAGATTCAGCACAGTATCTATCAAACTCCTGCCTAATTGTTTTCAGAAATTAAAATAACAATCCTTAAAACTTGTTTCTGCTGCTGCTACTGCTGCTGCTAAGTCACTTCAGTCATGTCCGACTCTGTGCAACCCCATAGATGGCAACCCACCAGGCTCCCCCGTCCCTGGGATTCTCCAGGCAAGAACACTGGAGTGGGTTGCCATTTCCTTCTCCAGTGCATGAAAGTGAAAAGTGAAAGTGAAGTCGCTCAGTCGTGTCCAACTCTCAGCGACCCCATGGACCACAGCCCACCAGGCTCCTCCATCCATGGGGTTTTCCAGGCAAGAGTACTGGAGTGGGGTGCCATGATGCACACTAGCCAAAACAAACTTGAAAGAAAGAGAAAAATTTGACAAATCATACTTTCTGATTTTCAAACCTTCTACAAAGCCACAGAAATCAAGACAATATGGACCTGGCACAGAGTAAACATATTAATCAATGGATCAAAACTGAAAATATAGAAATGAACTCTCAGGTTTACGGTCAACTGATTTCTGACGCAGGATGACAACTCAACATGGAATGAAAAGTCATTCCACAAATAGTACTAGAACCACTGAATAGCTATATGGAAAAAAATGATGGATTTCTTCCTCATATCATGGACAACAATTAACTCACAATGAATTATAAGATTATTAATAAATGTAAGAGATTAAAAAATTGAGTTTGAAAAAACAGGTATAAATTTTTAATTTTTTAGGGAAAAGCAGTCTTCATAGATATAAAACCAAAATAATAAGCAACAAAAACAGATAAACTAGCCTTCATTAAAGTGAGTATTTGAAGTGTCTAAAGACATTATCAACAAAGTAAAAAGACAATATCTAGAATGGGAGAAAATATTATGTAAATTATGTAGCTGATAAGGATTCAGACCTGGAAATATAAACAAACATTATAATTGGATAATTAAAAGTCACACACATCAATTAAAAATGGATAAAGGTTTTGAATAGGCATTTATCCAAAGATGTAAAAATGACCAGTAATAACATAAAAAGATGTTCAATACCATCAGTCATTACAGAAATGAAGATTAAAACCATAAAGAGAAATCATTTCTCACCCACAAGGAAGGCTATAATAATTCTCTGACTCTTTGTGACCCCATGGACTGTAGCATATCAGGCTCCTCCGTCCATGGGATTTTCCAGGCAAGAGTGCTGGAGTGGATTGCCATTTCCTTCTCCAGGGGATCTTCCCAACCCAGGAATCGAACCCGGGTCTCCTGCATTGCAGGCAGATGCTTTACTGTCTGAGCCACCAGGACTCTCTCTAAGAATAGACAATAATAAGTGTTGATGGGTATATAGAAGGTTTGATTCATCATTTCTTGCTAGTGGGAATGCAAAGTTGTAGAACTATTTTGGAAAGTTTCCTAGCAGTCCCTAAATGTGTTAAGCATAGAGTTACCATACAGCATAGCAATTCCACTCCCAGATACGTTCCCAAGGAAAATGAAAGCATAAGTCCATGTAGAAAGTTGCACATAAGTGTCCAGCATTATTCATCACAAGCAAAAAGTGAAACAACCCAAATATCCATCAACTAAAAAAATAACAAATTTGATATTTATTATTTAAATATTTATTATTAAAATAATAATATATTTGGTATTTACTGTCTATCAACAAAACAGAATATTTGGCAATATAATGAAATGAAGTATAGACAAATGTCAAAGCATGGATGACAAATGCCACAGCGCACACACACACACATATGATTCCATTTATATGAAAGGTCTATGATTGGCAAATATGTAGAGAAAAAAATAGGAGCTGAGGAACAGGAAGATTAGGCAGTGACTGCTGAAGAGTACAAGGTTTCCTTTTCAGGTGATAAAAATGTTCTAGAATTAGAATTGTGGGGATGGTTGCACAACTCTCTGAATAAACTAAAAATTTTTGTACACTCCATAATTGTGAATTATGTTTCAATAAAGATGTTAAAGTAAAATCCAATATGGAAAAAAATGAATAGTCTGAAATTTTACATTACTTGCAAACTAAAAAATTAGCCTGCCACAGTCTCAAGGTTGCTGGCAGAAGATACAGGCTTCCTGGGTCAGAGACAAAGGACTTTATTACTCACAGTGCAGAAAACACCAGGAGCATCATCACATTTGTCTTAATTCTTCTTGCCCCTGAATTCCATGAGGTGACATAGAAGTACCTAGATGGATATCTGCAAATGTGAATTGCATTACATGAGTGAAATACTGAGCTCAGGAAAGCTGAATTTTCTATAACAGGCATTAAACCTGGCTGCTCTGCTCTTTGCTCTAGAGAGACATTATCTCTATCTCCCAAGTCTGTAAGAAAACATGCCCTTTGTTATGGAGGGAGACACTGTGTATAGATTTCAAGGCTTTTTGCTATAAAAACATACATGAAAATATAGTCCAAAACAAAGGGCAATCAGTGCCTTATTTACAAGACATGCAGAAAATGAGAAAATCGAAAATTGTTCCTAAGTGGACAGTAATTCAAGAACTCTCCATGCCAAGAGACAAAGTTAAAAACTGAATCTGGAGAGAGACCCAGAGCAAAATCCAAAAGAGTCTTTAGATTTTCATTAAGCAGATACATAAGATAGATGAACAGCTGAGTTAAAGGCAAGCTGTAGTGAGTAATTGTGAAAGTCAACAGAGAAGGAAAAAAGTGAGAGTATGGAGTAGACAACATGGAGTAGCTCAGGATATCGAGTTGGTTGTCATTCTTCAGAACATCTGCTCCATTATTTGCACAGCTCAGTGTATGCTTTCAAAAATTTTGTGCATGGTCTACCTAGTTACTCAGGCTGAAGCCACTCCTCTCCTAGTTCTAAAATAAATCTCTAATTCTATCACTCCATCATAAAATTCAAATTTATTATTAACGCTTGAGGGTCTTCCTTATTCAATGGGACATTTTCGTAAAATAAACCCAGCTCTTTGTATTTTCAACTCACCACTTACTGATGCATGAAATTTATATATTGAGTGTCAAATTTACTTTTCATAATTGGCAACATTTTCTCATCTTTCACATTCATTGCCTTCCCAGGAGGCCTAATTAACATTCAACTAAAAAATAAAGATTACAAAAACAGAAATCAATTAAAAGGAATTCTAGTGCTCCACTTTATTTGAACATAAACCCTGGGCCAGTATGTCAACTAATTACACTGTCAAAACAAAAGAATATTGAGGATCAGTGAGGTAAAGTAGAAGGGGAAGGAGTAGAATAGTTACCTTCCTTTATCTCTGTTTTCTGCCCTTGTTCACAAATTACAATTGTTTTTCTTTCTGGCTTACTTCACTCTGTATAATAGGCTCCATTTCATCCGCCTCATTAGAACTGATTCAAATGTATTCTTTTTAATGACTGAGTAATACTCCATTGTGTATATATACCACAGCTTTCTTACCATTCATCTGCTGATGGGCATCTAGGTTGCTTCCATGTCCTGGCTATTATAAACAGTGCTGTGATGAACATTGGGGTACACGTGTCTCTTTCAATTCTGGTTTCCTTGGGGTGCATGCCCAGCAGTGGGATTGCTGGGTCATATGGCAGTTCTGTTTCCAGTTTTTAAAGGAATCTCCACACTGTTCTCTGTAGTGGCTATACTAGTTTGCATTCCCACCAACAGTGTAAGAGGGTTCCCTTTTCTCCACACCCTCTCCAGCATTTATTGCTTGTAGACTTTTGGATCACAGCTATTCTGACTGTCATGAAATGGTACCTCATTGTGGTCTTGATTTGCATTTCTCTGACAATGAGTGTTGTTGAGCATCTTTTCATGTGTTTGTTAGCCATCTGTATGTCTTCTTTGGAGAAATGTCTGTTTAGTTCTTTGGCCCATTTTTTGATTGGGTCACTTATTTTTCTGGAATTGAGCTGCAGGAGTTGCTTGTATATTTTTGAGATTAGTTGTTTGTCAGTTGCTTCATTTGCTATTATTTTCTCCCATTCTGAAGACTGTCTTTTCACCTTGCTTATAGTTTCCTTTGTTGTGCAGAAGCTTTTAATTTTGATTAGGTCCCATTTGTTTATTTTTGCTTTTATTTCCAATATTCTGGGAGGTGGGTCACAGAGGATCCTGCTGTGATGTATGTCGGAGTGTTTTGCCTATGTTCTCCTCTAGGAGTTTTATGGTTTCTGGTCTTACGTTTAGATCTTTAATCCATTTTGAGTTTATTTTTGTGTATGGTGTTAGAAAGTGTTTTAGTGTCATTCTTTTACAAGTGGTGGACCAGTTTTCCCAGCACCACTTGTTAAAGAGATTGTCTTCAATCCACTGTATTTTCTTGCTCCTTTGTCAAAGATAAGGTGTCCATAGGTAGGTGGATTTATCTTTGGGCTTTCTATTTTGTTCCATTGATCTATATTTCTGTCTTTATGCCAGTACCATACTGCCTTGATGACTGTGGCTTTGTAGTAGAGCCTGAAGTCAGGCTGGTTGATTCCTCCATTTCCATTCTTCTTTCTCAAGATTGCTTTGGCTATTCGAGGTTTTTTGTATTTCCATACAAATTGTGAAATTATTTGTTCTAGCTCTGTGAAAAATACTGTTGGTAGCTTGGTAGGGAGTGCATTGAATCTATAGATTGCTTTGGGTAGTATACTCATTTTCACTATATTGATTCTTCCAATCCACGAACATGGTATATTTCTCCATCTATTTGTGTCCTCTTTGATTTCTTTCACCAGTGTTTTATAGTTTTCTATATATATGTCTTTAGTTTCTTCAGGTAGATATATCCCTAAGTATTTTATTCTTTTCATTGCAATGGTGCGTGGAATTGTTTCCTTAATTTTTCTATTTTCTCATTATTAGTGTATAGGAATGCAACAGTATACTAACGCATATATATGGAATTTAGAAAGGTGGTAACGATAACCGTGTTTGTGAGACAGCAAAAGAGACACAGATGTATAGAACAGTCTTTTGGATTCTGTGGGAGAGGGAGAGGGTGGGATGATTTGGGAGAATGGCATTGAAACATGTATAATATCATATATGAAAAGAATCGCCAGTCCAGGTTCGATGCATGATACTGGATGCTTGGGGCTGGTACACTGGTAAAACCCAGAGGGATTGTTCGGGGAGGGAGAAGGTAGGGGGGTTCAGGATGGGGATAATGTGTATACCTGTGGCAGATTCATGTTGGTGTATGGCAAAACCAATACAACATTGTAAAGTAATTAACCTCCAATTAAAATAAATAAATTTATATTTTAATAAATTACAAGTGTTTTTTGTTTTCTTCAGCATTTCTATAGGTACAGTATTATAAGACTAGTCTGCCTCATCTTTAGCAATTATTCCTGATTTTCTCCTCCATCTACACTGAAGCCCTTAATCAATTTATCATAGGCATGATCCCTGTTAATCTAATAGCTTCACTTCCTTCAAATTACAGCCTAAAGGCTCCTTTTCAAAAATCTATCTAATGATTAAGTCCCCATCCAACTAAATAATTTTTTAAGTGAGTGGCTTAAAACCATCTTCATGAGAGGAAAAGGAAATTTTGCATACAGCAAATCTGAAGAAATTGGCCATAATTAATGAAAGGAACTAACAAGATTGGTTTATTCCATTTTATTAAATTCTACTCCTATATTTTCTTTGGGAGTAATTTGGATCTCTTTCATAGTATTGACACACTAGGGAAGATATTCTTCACTTACTATGAGCCAAAAATTTGAAGGTTGTTTAAATTCTTAAGGGTAATTTCTAACAAGGTTTTATTTCCTATTTCACCATTTCCCATATGTTGAATATTTCATTCCCATTGAATATGTGTTAGAAGTGAGACTACAATAAACACTCTTCCCATTACAAGAAATTATTTTTTATCTCATGGACAATCACTATGCATTGCAATTAAGTTCACATACACAAGGCCAGCAGAGTTTAAAATATCATTTCCCAGACTCCCATGCAGTTAGGAATCTGGATATTATACAGGTACTACTCTTTAGATCACATATGTGAGATTTAATTCAAATTAACAAGAGAATAGAGTCAGGATATAACATGTATGTTTTGATGGACTATGATTAGAAGTTTGAGGTTCTTGAATCAGTTGTAGTTCTCTGATTCAGAAGGAGCTTCTAATAGCATCAGCTTCAAGCTAAAGGATTGAAGAAATAAAGGTAGCAAGACTCTTGATGCAGAAAAGTTTGGTGGAACCTTCTGTTTCTAAACTTAATGTGGCAGAAGAAGTTGCAAATTTAGTGGCTTAGTTCTGTTATATGGTTTTGGAAATGTATCATGGAATTATCACAACACTACTAGGTACTTGCCTGGTATTATGAAAAAGTGTGGGCAGCCATGAGACTAACTGAGAGAAATAAAAGCATTTTTTAAACCAATTATAATTAAACAAGTTTCATAATGTACAGAATTTCAGAATAAAAAAAATAGACAAAATAATCCTACATAGTTCCAATACTTTGGTCACCTGATATGAAGAACTGACTCATTGGAAATGACCCTACTACTGGGAAAGATTGAAGGTGGGAAGGAGAAGGGGACGGCAGAGGATAAGATGATTGGATGGCATCACTGACTCCATGGACATGACTTTGAGCAAGCTCTGGGAGTTGGTGAGGCTGTAGGGAAGCCTGGCATGCTGCAGTCCATGGGGTCACAAAGAACTGGACAAGACAGAGTGACTGAGTGGCTGAACTGAGTGTCATCAAATAAAACACCACTGTTAGAAATTTAGAATATTTTCTCTAGTCTGCTCCAAAGTTTCTGTTGTATAGATATGATTAAATTGAAGAAACTATTTTATAAGCCGTCTTTTCCATAAAACAGTAAGAAATTCTGTCATTTAAGTTCTTCAAAAATTATATTTAATTGCCATGTAATATTTTATAAAAAGGAATACTTCTTTCCATTTACAGTATTTTATACATTAAGTGGAGCAATTTTCCAAAAGACTTTCATTTGAAGCACCTCTTACTCTTCCCCATGGAGATGGAACAAATTATTTGGTTCATTCCCACATTCATTCATATATTCATGGCTTTGTTCAAGAGAGATATTTTGAGGAGCTGTACAACAGCAAGAACAATTTCAAGTATTAGGGAGAGAGTAGCAGAAAAAAACAGAAAATAATTTCTGGTTTCACGTTGCTGGCATTTGGGTAAGATTTGAGGGTAGTTTAGCAAAAAAGTGTACAAAATAAATAAGTAGAATATTGTAGATTAGATGATGTCAAGTGCTAAAACAAAAAATAATTCCAGTTAAGGGGACAGGGGACCCAGGAATTACAGTTTCAGATAGGGCAGCTGTTATTTGTTTCCAAATTGGGAAAGGAGTAAGTCAAGGCTGTATATTGTCACCCTGCTTATTTAACTTATATGCAGAGTACATCATGTGAAATCCTGGGCTGGATGAAGCACAAGCTGGGATCAAGATTGCCAGGAGAAATATCAACAAGATATGCAGATACCACCCTTATGGCAAAGAGGAACTGAAGAGCCTCTTGATGAAGGTGAATGAGGAGAGTGAAAATATTGGCTTAAAACTCAATGTTCAGAAAACGAAGATCATGGCATCCAGTCCCATCACTTCATGGAAAATAGATGGGGAAACAATGGAAACAATGAAAGACTTCGTTTTCTTGGACTCCAAAATCACTGCAGATGGTGACTGCAGCCATGAAAATAAAAGGCACTTACTCCTTAGAAGAAAAGCTATGACAAACATAAACAGCATGTTTAAAAGCAGAGACGTTACTTTGCCAACAAAGGTCTGTGTAGTCAAAGCTATGGTTTTTCCAGTAGTCAAGTATGGATGTGAGAGTTGGACCATTAACAAGCTGAGCGCCGAAGAATTGATGCTTTTGAACTGTGGTGTTGGAGAAGACTCTTGAGAGTTCCTTGGACTGCAAGGAGAAAAAATCAGCCAATCCTAAAGGAAATCAACCCTGAATATTCATTGCAAGGACTGATGCTGAAGCTCCAACACTTTGGTCCCATGATGTGAAGAACTGAGTTATTGGAAAAGACCCTGATGCTGGGAAAGATTGAAGGCAGGAGGAGAAGGAGATGACAGAGGATGAGATGGTTGGATTGCATCACCAACTCAATGGACATGAGTTTGAGCAAGCTTTGGGAGTTGGTGATGGACAGGGAAGCGTGGTATGCTGCAGTCCATGAGTTCTCAAAGAGTTGAACATGACTGAGAGACTGAACTGAACTGAACTGAAGGGCTTCCCTACTCCAGTATGACCTATCTTATCTAATTACATTCACAAAGACCCTGTTTCCAAATGAGGTCACATTCTGAGGTACTGGGTATTAGAATTTTCTTTTCTTTTCTTTTCTTCTTTTTTTAGGAAGACACAATTAAACCCATTCAGCAGCAGTGAAGAGAGCACAAGAAGAAAGTCAACATTTGGATAATGTTAGATATTTGCTAGAAAACAAAGTGAGAGGATAATCTATGGGATATTTTGGGGGAGAATGTTCCAGGAAGAGAAAATAGGAAATGCAAAAGTCCTGAAGCAGAAGCATTCTTCGTATATTAAAAAATCAGCATGTGAACAAGAATAACTGAAAAAGATGGAGAAAAGAAGGATATTCATAAGAGATTGGATCAGGAGCTAATCAGGGCTCAGATGGGCTGCCTTTCAGGCCATGGTAAAACTTTAGCTTTTACTATGAAATAGATAAAAAGGGAGTTGGGTAACTTTATATAGATAAACATTGTGATCTGACTTAGTTCTAACAGATCACTATGATGAGAATGGATTGAAAAGTGCAACAGGGATGAAAGGAACCCAGTTGGAAGCAACAGCAATGTGACTGGTGACAGAAGACTGTGCATGGACCAGGACAGTAACAGTGAAGGAGATGAGGATTGGTCAGATAATAAATATTTGCTGACTGTAAAGATACAGTTTAGAATTGTTGAATTGATAATGCTGGAGAGAGACCTCCTAGAGCCAGAGAGAGGATGGTAATTAGCACAACTGGAAGAATTAACCTTTGCCATGAGCATGGTTATTGTTGACTACCTTTGGCCCCAAATTCTCAAGGGGATAGGGTTAATGAATCAAAGATTCAGAGAGCAGATTTTGATCCTTTTCTCTTTCTTTCATATTTCAGTCCACTTGTGCTGTAATAACAAAATACTACACACTGAATCGGAGAAGGCAATGGCACCCCACTCCAGTACTCTTGCCTGGAAAATCCCATGGATGGAGGAGCCTGGTAGGCAGCAGTCCATGGGGTCGCTAAGAGTTGGACACGGCTGAGCGACTTCACTTTCACGTTTCACTTTCACGCATTGGAGAAGGAAATGGCAACCCACTCCAGTGTTCTTGCCTGGAGAATCCCAGGGATGGGGGAGCCTGGTGGGCTGCCGTCTATGAAGTCGCACACTCAGACATGACTGAAGTGACTTAGCAGCAGCAGTACACTGAATGGTTTAAATAACAAATTTATTTCTCACACTTCTAGAGCCTGGGGAGTCTAAGAATAAAGGTGCTGGCATGGTAAGTTAATTCTTTCCCTGTTACAGGAAATTTTTGCTTTTTTCAAATCATTCATTTATCAAGAGAAGTTTTATAACTTAACTCATATAAACCTTAAAAATTTCCTGCTAAATTTAATTCTTAGTGTTTTGTAATTCATTGTGTTACTGTGAAATTGTTTTATAAATGTTTTCTGATTGATTTTTTTAATAAGAAGGCTATTGTTAACTACACCTGATCCCAATGCTTCATACAATTCTTACTATGTCTATTTTTTTCAATTAACTTACTTGTTTTTATAGGTATATATGAAATATTTTGTAAGTATTAGTGATTTTTTCTCCTTACTTTCAAAATTATAGTTCTCATTTCTATTTCAAACCAAATTTTATCCTAAAAAGCCCTTCCCCCCCAAAAAATAAAAAAATAATGGCATTATTGTCAATCATTAACTATTGCTGACTTTACAGGGAATGCTTTTAAAGTTTCACCATTAAAAAATGATGTTCACTATTTATTTGAAGCAAATACTTTTTATGATGTTGGTTTAGAATCCCATTACTGAGTGTGTTTATTCTTTAGTAGAATGAATTGACTTTATAATAGGAATTATTTAAATGTTATCAAAAGTTTTGGGGGGACTCTTGAAAAAAATGAGTTTAATATATTTGATCTACTGGTGAATTATGCACTATTATCTACTTCTTGACATTATACCATCCTGTATTTCTCTTAGATCATGTATGGGCATAACTCCTTTCATTGTGCTTTGTTTTTTGTGCTTTCCAGATACGGGCCTTTTTTTTTTTTTTTTAACAAGTTGACAGTTTGTAGCAATCCTGTGTCAAGCAAGCCTATCACCATCATTTTTCCAACAGCATTTACTCACTTTTTGTCTTGTGTCATATTTAGGTACCTCTCATGATATTTCAAACATTTTAATTATGATTTTATTTTGATTATTATCTGTGATCACTGATCTTTGATGTTACTATTGTAAATGTTTTGGAGCTCCAAGGACCATGCCCAACTAACACTGCTAATTTATTCAGTAAGTGTGGTATGTGTTCTGACCACTCCACCAACTGAACATCTGCCATCTCCCTTGTGTTTAAAACTTCTAGTCCCTCAGATATTAATAGAACAATATTGAAACAGACCAATTAATAGTCTTACAATGTCCTCTAAGTGTTCAAGTCAAAGAAAGACTCATGTTTCCCACTTTAAGTCATAAGCTAGAAATGATTAAGTTTAGTGAGGAAGGCTTGTCAAAAGCCCAGATAGGCTGAAAGCTAGTCCTCTTGCACAGAAAAGTTAGCCAAGCTGTGAATGCAGAGGAAAAGTTCTTAAAGAAAATGAGAATGATAAGAAAGTAAAACTGTCTTATGCCTGTTATGGAGAAAGTTTACTCTAAAAGTTTAGATAGGTCAAACCAGCCACAACTTTCCCTTAGGTCAAAGCCTAGTCCAGAACAAAGATCTAATTTTTTCAATACTATGAAGGTGGAGAATCTTGAGGAGGCTGCAGA
Organism: Redunca redunca; assembly: GCA_006410935.1. Taxonomy (NCBI): domain Eukaryota; kingdom Metazoa; phylum Chordata; class Mammalia; order Artiodactyla; family Bovidae; genus Redunca; species Redunca redunca. Next base: position 1,098,204 of record SJYQ01001098.1, on the reverse strand, counting down.
AGAAAAATGAGAATCCAGCAGTAGTTGGTTGATAAAGTTTAAGGGAAGAAGCCATCTTCACAACACAGAAGTGCAAGATGAAGCATAAGTGTTTATGTAGCTGCAGCAAGTTATCCAGAAGATCTAGCTAAGATAACCAATGAAGGTGGCTATGCTAAACAATAGATTCTGAATGTAGACCAAACAGCCCTCTACTGGAAGAAGATGGCATCTAGGACTTTCATAGCTAGAGGGATGCCTAGCTCCAATGTCTAGCTCCAAAGCCTCAAAGGATAGGCTGACTCTCTTGTTAGGGACTAATGTAGCTGGTAACTGAAAGCTGTGACTGAACTTGCCACAATCTCATGATAAACCCCCAAGGAAGGAATTACTTCTTTATCAGAGAACAAAGAAAATGGTTTCCTGAGACTGAAATCTACTCCTGGTAAAGATGCTATTAAGACTATTGAGAACAAAGGATTTAGAATATTGCATAAATTTAATTAATGAAGCAGTGGCAGGGGTTGAAAGGATTGACTCCAGTTTTGAAAGAAGTTCTATTGTGGATAAATGGTATCAAACAGCACTGCATGCTACAGAAAAATCATGTGTGAAAGGAAGAATCAATGGATTCAGCAAACTTTTTCCTGTCTTATTTTGAGGAACTGCCAATAGCCACACCAACCACCATCTTGATCAGTTAGCAGCCATCAACATAGAGACAAGAACCTCCATCAGCAAATAAAATTATAACTTGTTGAAGTCTCAGGTGATGGTTAGCATTCTTGAGCAATAAAGTATTTTTTTAATAATTGCTTTTTTTTTTAGACATAAGGCTATTATACTTAACAGACTACAGTATAAGGTAAACACAACTTTTATATGTACTGGGAAAACAAAACATTCCTGTGACTCACTCTACTGCAGTATCTGCCTAATTTGTGTGTTCTGGAACCAAACGTGTGATATCTCCATGGTATGCTTGTATGATAATGAGCTAGATTAACAAAGGATATAGTTCATGCAATCAAAGTCACGTTAAACATCACTTCCACATTTAGGTATTTCATTATTTTAATAAACAGCTGGATGGGATTTTCAATTCTATATTCATGAGTACCAATTTGATTTTTGACAACAAACATCTAAATGTATCTACAGTATTTGCAAAAATAAGGGAAATCAAATTATTGATCAGAATGAGTCAAATAATGCTGTGAACAAAATAACTCAATGACTGGATTGTATCTACAGTATTTGCAACAATAAGGGAAATCAAATTATTGATCAGAATGAGTCAAATAATGCTGTGAACAAAATAACTCAATGACTGGATTGTTCATTTGCCAAGCCTGATTAAATGCTTATATAAGAAAGTGCATGTGAATATGCTTTTTCCAAAAATAAGTTTCTTGTTATGCCATCATTCTTTAAAATTTTCAAAGATCAAAATTTTTCTTGATTTAAATTATAGATGCCTAATTCCTTTGAAATGTTTTTCATTCTTATAATTTAAGAAAGCTAAATATAATTGAAAACTATGATATCGAGCAAAAAT